>OX380334.1:34247625-34675625 GCA_947425015.1 Pterostichus niger | reverse complement strand
AAAGCCGGGTCTTAAACTTCCGGACCTCACAGTTCCGCCGGGACACGTATATATATATAAATATATATATATATATATATATATATATATATATATATATATATATATATATATATATATATAAATATATATATATATATATATATATATATATAAATATAAATATATATATAAATATATATATATATATATATAATATAAATATATATACATATATATATATATAATATATATACATATATATATATATATATAGCGTCGATTTTGTGTTATTTCACGGGTTATATGTGAGATTTTAGAATTGTTGTAATAGACTAATGTGAGTCGTAAATTTAGTTGGAGTGTTGTAGGAGAGCATGCTATAAGAGATTCTACTCTATATTATATTTATATTTGTTTGGCGCCAAATAAATTTAATATTGACAACATTGTTATTTTTTATTAAATTTATAAAAAATATATGCGCTCCTAATTTTCTTCCCGGTCCCTACTGCCCCCCCCAACCCTAGATTGCAGAGCCTAGCGCTGCCACTGCGAGTCAATTGTGAATTTGGGAACCCCGGGTTCGATTCCCACTGTCTACATACAATTTTCACCACGTTACCTACCCCTGTGGCTCCCGCACCACTATCTTATGGGAGCCGTGATTTGACGATTGGTAACCGCATTTTACTCGAAGAAATATATCATTTACCGAGATCTGCTATATATATATATATATATATATACAGGGTGAGTCTGGGAAGACGTCCCCCCCCTTTAACTTTTTTATTATGAGTAATAGAAAAAAATGGTTCATATGAAAGTTTTATTATTTTAAATATACTATTTGATGGCAGATGTAGATATTTTTTATAAAGTCAGGTTTACAAGATACGACTATCAACTTTTATTTTTTAAATAGCAACCTATAATTATTTTACTAAAATAAAAACCGCCATTTTTTTCTCTTTTCAACGGTGTATTAGTTTTTATTAATGTATCTGAAAAAATT
The DNA here is from genome assembly GCA_947425015.1 of Pterostichus niger. Classification (NCBI taxonomy): domain Eukaryota; kingdom Metazoa; phylum Arthropoda; class Insecta; order Coleoptera; family Carabidae; genus Pterostichus; species Pterostichus niger. The sequence continues at coordinate 34,674,631 of OX380334.1, read as the reverse complement.
CGAGAAAAATAAGAAAATTGAGAAATACTAGAAATAATTTTTATACAAATATTATAGGTGGCTATGTGAAAATAAACAAAATGTAAAATGTCGAAATCGGGTAAAAATCCTCCTCAGTGATCTTAAACTCGGTTGCCGACGTCTAGGAAACCGCTCCCGGTAAGTTCTTTTTGCCCTTCTCATGATTCCAGTCGATTCACCAATTATTAGAATCATATCTATTAATTCTTGCAAAATAAGTTAAATAAAGTAACCAGCAAATGTATACTTTTTTGACATTAATTTAACACTGTTACATTTTATTTATTTTCACATAGCCACCTATAATATTTGTATAAAAATTATTTCTAGTATTTCTCAATTTTCTTATTTTTATCGAATTTTTTCAGATACATTAATAAAAACTAATACACGGTTGAAAAGAGAAAAAATGGCGGTTTTTATTTTAGTAAAATAATTATAAGTTGCTATTTAAAAAATAAAAGTTGATAGTCGTATCTTGTAAACCTGACTTTATAAAAAATATCTACATCTGCCATCAAATAGTATATTTAAAATAATAAAACTTTCATATGAACCATTTTTTTCTATTACTCATAATAAAAAAGTTAAAGGGGGGGGCGTCTTCCCAGACTCACCCTGTATATATATATATATATATATATATATATATATATATATATATATATATATATATATATATATATATATATATATATATATATATATATATATATATATATATATATATATATATATATATATATATATATATATATATATATATATATATATATATATTCCGGTTTAGCGGCTTCGGCAAGAGGTCGGCTGGATTCCGCGTAGTTGATACATACATCAATTGGATAGTACCGTCCATCACTTTCTCTCTAATGTAATGGTATCTTATTGCAATATGTTTCGTACTTGTCCTGTCGATGTGATTTTTTGCGTGTGCAATAGCAGCTTGACTGTCGCACCAAATCATAGTTGATTTCTTGATCATTCCGCCAAAGTCCAATGTGGTCAGCAACTCTTTCATCCAAGCTATATCCCTTCCGCAGGCAGCTAATGAAATGTATTCGGCCTCCATTGTACTAAGTGCAACCGCAGTCTGTTTAGCACTTTTCCAGAAAACTGGTGCTCCTGCCAGCATTACCACATAGCCACCAGTGCTCTTCCTGTCTTCCGTGCACGTGGCTCAATCAGCGTCGGAAAAAGCATACAGCGGTTGACCTGTGGGCGGTAAATAATTTTATAGTCCTCGGTCTGCTTCACATACCTCAACACCCTTTTGCGGCATCCCAGTGACTTCTGTTGAACCTCGAGCAATACTGTGCCAACTTGGACACGGCGAACGAGATGTCCGGTCATTCTCATGCTTCTCGAATTTGACGCCTAACATGTATGAAATACTTCCAATGTGTTTAGCTTCGAAACAGTTGTCAATCAATGATTTGACCTTCAACCTTGTAGCCTCATTTTCTGCCATAACATATCATCCACATATACTGACAGTACTGTTCTTCCATTCTTCTCAGATTATTCGTAAACACATGGATCAGTCATGTTGCGTATAAATCCCACATCTGTTAGAGATTTAATAAGGTGATCATTCCAGCACCTACCACTTTGTTTCAATCCATAAATTGATTTCTTCAGCCTACAAACAAGCGATTTCTCATTCTCCTGATCGAAGCCCTCGGGTTGCTCCACTGTTTCCTGTAAGTCGCTGTGAAGATAGCCACTTTTAACATCGTACTGATCAATCAGCCAGTCCAACTCAACACTGGCTGCGACCAATAAGCGTATAGTCTCAAAGCTAGAAACGGGAGCATATATTTCGTCGTAGTCTACGCCTTTCTTTTGCGTGAATCCCTTAGCTACTAAGCGTGCCTTGAAGCATTGAGTATCGCCCGTTGACTTCTTTTTGTATACCCACCTACACTTCACTAGTGTCACGTCAGGTGGGGGCTGAACGAGTTTCCAAGAGTCATGTCTCTTCAATGAATCCATTTCCTCGGCCATTGCTCTCATCCACTGGGATGACTCTGACGAACTCATAGCATCTCGGTAGCACTGTGGTTCTTCGGTTTCTGCAGCAACAAACGACTGGGGGTGTTTGCTAGAACCTAGATCTGCTGAACGAAGTACCATCCTGTGCCTGTCAGTCTTTTTCTTCTGCGTCTCGTGATCTTCAGGTGTTGGTACCTCTGGGGCTCCATGGCATCCACAGAATCTTCTCTACTGTCCAGTTCTCCGTTGTGATTTTTGCTGTGTTCCACATTGTCGTTACAATCATTTCTTCTCAGACGACATCTCAACAAAAACGCAGTCCCGTGATTCCTGTACATGTCGAGTGACTGGCATCCAGACGCGATATCCTCGTCCATGAAACGCGTACCCGACTAACAGTCCCTTTTCGGCTCTTGCGTCCAGTTTTGAATGACGTTTCTGCTTCGGAAGATGCACAAATACATCACAACCAATGGCTCTCAAGTGTCTGACGCTAGGCTTCTTTGTGGTCCACAATTCGTATGGAGTCTTTTCCTTGTTGTGGCTGTTCGTGGTTCGGTTCCTCACGTACGCTGCTGTACACGTCAATTCAGCCCAAGATGCCTTTGGCAAGCCAGATTTCTGAATTGCTGCTCTGACCAAGTCCAGTAGAGTTAGGTTTAACCGTTCTGCTGCACCGTTCTGCTGTGGGGTGTAGACCATTGTGGTCTCATGTCGAATCCCCTCGCTTTCACAGAACTCAGTCCAATTTTTGGAACAAAACTCAAGCCCATTATCAGTCCTGATTCGCTTTAGTTTTCAATCTGTTTGTTTTTCAACCTCGACCTTCCATTTTTTTAATTCTCCTAAAGCGTCTCCCTTCTTCTTTAGGATTCTTACGAATACATATCTGCTGGCGTCATCTATTATTGTAAGTAGATATCTGCTTCCTCCCCAGCTTGGTATGTCAACAGGTCCCATTAAGTCAGAGTGTACAAGCTCGAGTACTTCGGTTGTAGCCTTCACTCTGTCCTTGTCAGGAATCTTCTGAAAAGGTTGACGTGATGACTTACCCTGCAAACAGCTGTCACATGGAGTCGGGTCGCTTTTCTCGATAATCAGTCCCGAAACGCAGTCCGCCTTTTCCATTTCGACGATCTTGACCTTGTTGACGTGCATCATACGTGGAAGACAACGAATTCAGCTCAGCTTTGATGGATTTCGCTTTCAGAATGTAGAGGTCACCCTGTTTCTCCGCCTGGATCAACAAGCGTTGGTTCGCGGCCCTGATGTGACATCTCTCATTATCGAAAATGACCGTCATCCCGTTTTTGATCTCACCGAGATAATGCCGTGACTAATCTTTGGCGCCAATAACGTATTCTTTGCTACGAACTCCTGAAACGAGTTTATATTGCATACAATTTTGGCTCTTACTGTACCCTTTCCGGTCGTAGGTGTCTTGCTTTCATCTGCCATGGTGATGTCTGCGAGTGTCGTTTTCTTATCGATCTCTTCAAAATATTCTTCAACTGGTGTCATATGATGAGTAGCACCGGAATCAACGATCCAGCTGTCGCTGTTGATTCTCATAGTACCGCAGTATGTACTCATCGTTACCACAGATGACTTGTCTTTGAACTTCTTCTTCATAGGGCAGAATCTCTAAATGTGGCCGGTTCCTTGGCAGTGATAACATACAACAGGTCCCTTGTGTCCATCAGGTTTTCTGTCCTGTTTTCCATCAGTTTTTCTGTCCTGGTGAACGCCTTCCGATGATTTTCTCTGCTTGTGTGTCCTTTTGCTTGTTTGCTGTCTCATCTTTCCTACTAGTGCCTGCTGGTTGTTGTCGATGTTGTTGTTTCGTCGTGCATCTTCTGCGAGCAACCGTCGCTTCACATTGGCACTCGTGAAGTCTGCGTCTGGAAGATTGCACAACGCAGAAACAACCGTGTCCCACTCGTCCAGTAAACCACAAAGGATAGTCATCGCCAAGTCTCCATCTTCTATGCTATCCCCAATGTTTGAGAGGTCTGCGACGGTTTTGTTGATTTGACCCAAATAACTTTCCATAGATTCGTAATCGCGCATTTTGCAAGAATATAATTTTCTCCTCAATTGCACAGTACGAAACTTACTATCTGTAGGAGCGTACAACCTTTCCAATTCTTCCCACACCAGCTTTGCTGTTGCTAATTGACGTATATGCATCTGTTGCTCGTCACAGATAGAAAGAGCAATTTTCGCAAATGCTTTACCTTGTCGTGATACCTAATCCTTTTTATCCTTTGCGGCAGCATCTTCGGCTGGCTCTTCTTCTCCGGGTTTGATAACTGACCATAGATCACCTTCTGTAAGCACCATCCGCATTTGATACGACCACGTCGCGTAGTTCGTACCATTCAGTTTCTCGATGAAGTACTTTGTTTCCGCCATCTTGGTAGAATTGTTCTCCGCGTGCACAACAATCGTCTAAAAGTCCGACATCGACAATCACAGTTTCTTCGTGCACACAATTATCGTCGGAAAGTTCGGCATCGATACTTTGAGATTATCCGCGGCTTTTATTTTTTATCGCGAGCATTGCGTTCCTGGGAGTTATGTATTACACAAATAAAAACGCGGTCGACAAAACTTTGATACATTTATTAACACTTTATACAACGTTTTGAAAACAACTACAACAAATACAAGTGAAGTTTTTTATATTATTTTTTTAACATGAAAACAGTAGCGTTGTCAACGTAGACCTAAGAAAATCCCTACAGTCTCGATACCACTGAGCCACCTACTAATACATTATTTCCGCTTAGCTATTTTACAAATTACAAAAAAATATTACAAGAAATACTTAATCAAGTTTCCCTATCTATCTGTTTTTAATATATCAGTACATTCAAAATAGCTTCTTAATTGAAACAAAGAATGTACCTCAATATTTTGATGTTTGTATTTAGCACTCGGTACATCTTCGTTTAAAATAATTTGTCTTGAATTATCATATCATCAGAGTTTATTAAAATTCTAACTATTTGTCCATATAGTACAAACTATCGCTATTCTTTCTTGTGATATAATCGTGAGGCGTTACCAGCAAATTGTCTATTTACAGAAAATATCAAATCAATATTTAAATGAAAAATCTGAATTATGGGTTCTAGTGGAAAGTATAATCGTAATAATAATAATAATACTAATAATAATGTAATAAATATTTATGTAGCAAGTACACAATGCAAAACTGTACGTTCGACTGCCTTGGGGACGATTAATTTTCATAAAATATGTACAAATCTCAGTTGTAATATCAAAGTCTGCTTTGCTGTAAATTAACCATAAGAAAATGACTTAGTGATATCAAATATTAAAATAAAATACGTGACACCTTAACTTATACCAAGTGTCTACGTTTTTATGGATCTTGGGACATACAATGGTAAATTGTTCATATGCTTGTAATTTCTGGCGTATTAATTTTATAATGATAATGAGTCCCATCATTCCGTTTCGGAACATAGGGGCCGGGCACACCGAGCCGCAGTTTTAACACTACCGTACTGCCGGTTTCTTTAGTCAGATTATTTAAGGCGTATAAGTGACCGCCCGAGTGTGATAAATACATGTAGCTGTATTTTTTATATTTTACGACAAATCACACATTGTCGGCAGGCGGATTCGAACTGACGAACCTTGGCTCGGGTGACGTCACAGTATGCTAAGAGATGTGCCTTAACACGCTCGGCCACCGCGCCTGCTAATTAATTTTATAACAAAAGTGTAAAAAATGCACAGAAAGCAAACCTGCGTCTGATGAGTTCAAAATTTGTAATAATTTACTTATTAAAAACAAAATTGACAATTCAAAGAATGCCATTCAAACTCGCATTCAAACTGTCATATTGTTTTAGTTTGACGGATAAAAGTTAGTTAATTTATATTTCAATATTAATATTATTATAATTAGTGATATATTTGAAAATGTATTATAGTTATTATTGTTGTTATGTACTAAAAAATAAAGAATATTTAAAACTATGAATTAGTCGTTTATAATTTATTAAGGAATTTAATATTACACTAGTTTCAATTGTATGGAAAGACAAATAATTGATGTTTCGTTTTTCGTGGCATTCTCTAATTAGCTTCAAATTGTAAATTTGAATTGATAATTAGGTAAATTATTAATAACATTGAAGTCTTTACACACAGTTTTTAAATTTACTTTTGTTCTAAAATTATTAGAATAGAAATTACCAGCATTTAAGAATTTTACCGTTGTATTTCCTATGATTCATCAAAAAACTACATGTCTGGTATATATGCAGAATATAAATAGTAAAATATGAGATGATCCAAACAATTCAGTTCTTTAAAATTGTTCATGGAAATTACAAATATTTTATCACCAAAGTGGTGCACTTAGGTGCTATAGGCTCTACAAGAAGATGACATTTGTTATATTTATGTTGTATATTCAATAATGTACCTATTTGACTAATTATGTGATTTCACATTTGACAAATACAAGAAAAACGCTACAGTATACAGCAGAGTAATGCATGTTTTGCCTTTCCCGAAAATGGCGGCACACACTCCAATGTTCATTTAAAATTCTTGGTTATTTCCATCTGATTGCACAACCTGCATATTCTATGTTTATAAATAACTCATGTGTCTTTCAGTTTTCTTGTACTTTTTTCTTAAAGTTTAGATATAAAAATACTCATACTTACGGTTATAGGAAACTTCCAAGAAGGTAAATATGTATTATATGGCAAATTGCGATGAAGTAAAAATAAACATTGCAGTTGTAGATCGCCCCCCACATCGACTGTGTCTGGGCCTTCAATAATCAATCCTTCATATTGCAAATAGGAATCTACAATAAAATGAGTGAATTACTAAAATTTGCATTGAAGTCAGAATAAGTAGGTGTAGATGCATCATAATTAAAGAGGGCAATACCTAAAATTGCTGACCTATTGAGCGCGCTTTTACATTACAAGATATCGGCTCTCGACTCTGCTATGAAATATTTGACAAATGTAAAAAAAAAACAAGCGCAGGCCAACACGTCCTTCTTGTCAAATCTTTTTAATTCGTTTTTAGTTCTTACAATCCTATACAGGCTGTGTTCCATTTTAGGTGTGAATGTATTCGTATCCCAAGAACCGTAAGATCTGAGGGGTCGGTTAAATTAGACAAAAGTTGTCACATTAGTAGGATAGTTTGACCATGTATTTGTTTTTCAAATAAATTCATAGGTCACTAGATACATGGCGAAATATAAATTTAGCAATAACAAAGACTAAGTAACTAATAAAAGAATAGACATATATAACAAAATGTTGTTACAGAGTTGCCCTCGTGTCCGTAACGTAGAACATTTTTAAGCAAAATATTTATTGTTGATTTGTTTATTTTAACCTAAATTCAATCAATAAAATATTAGATTTTTTATTCTGAGTAACATTTTAATATTATTTTGTAATACATCTATGCAGTGACGGATCGCCCATACGGGCTGCAGGGCTGCAGTCCTCCCACCAAAATGAAAACATTTAAAAATTATTATAGGTTATTACATTACTATACAATTATTTTACAAAAACATATATTTTCCGTTCGTAGTATATTTATTTTTGAATTGTAGGTACTAGGTATGAGTCAGTGTGATTGCGTCCTCATCAGGGCTGCAGTCAGTGCAGGCCAAGTCACACCGCATAGTCAGTATATTGAGCAGGTGGGGGTAACCCGTGATATACATTTTTGTGATATGTATTAATATCGTGGGCTGCAAATATTGCAATTGGATATACTTGTGTTTTATTACTATATGTATAATATTTATGATGATAATTATGTTTATATATGTCAATAAAAATGCGGTTTATTCAACTTCTAGTTATTTTTTATTATAATGTATTTCAGCCCTCCCACTAAAATCATTCGCGATCCGCCACTATACCTGATCCTGATCAGTAAATATATTTGGCAATATAATGGTATTTTAATGTTTACATCACAATAGTTGTAAGAAACATACGAGTATTACATAAGAACTGCATAGTGGCGAGTGCGTGATGTTGCGAGTACATATTTGCATTTCAATCCAATTTTTGTACTATACTTTTTTTACGATCATATTCATACCCATTCAATAAAACTAAATGTTTTATTATTTGTAAATTAGGATTATCATAAATACCACAACTGCTAGTGAATTCCAAAAGTCAACAATAACCAATAAACATAAATTATACACACGACCAACCAAATATCAACAAAATACGATAAATCTCAACCAAACAAACAATACGATGTAGATCTGAAAGAAATCACATATAAAATAATAGACTAACAACCCAGTTTAACTAACGCTTAAATAGCAAACAAAATACAGTTTGATTCACAAACTATTACTATAACCAAGTGTTGTAAACAATATGAAACCTGAATAACAAACAACAAATGTTACTTGGTTTAAACACGGAGAAATACACGAACGATGCTATCTAACAGGCGAACGCAACTAGAATATCGCCCCTCTCTACTGTTCAGCGCTTACTCGCCTTGTATCCAGGAGAAGGGGTACTTTGGAATGCTGTGACGTCGACGTTGCCATAGTAACGGGCCGAACGGCGCACACGTCAGCAACGCATGTACAAACAAGTTAGTCTCGCGGACTAAAGTTTTGGCAACAATTGGACACGCTAACCGGAAAGAAGTTTTGACTATCTTTCTATTCTAAACACATGATATGTGCCTTAATTTCATTTTCTGATATATGATTAAGAAACAGAGAATTAAGTGAGTGATTACTATTATCAGAAATAGAATCCTTAGATGGAATTGAAAAGACACTCTGAAAATATGTTCCAAAACCTACCTATATTATCTTTTGAACTAAGTTTTACGTCATCAAGAAACATTGGTGTTGGAAAGTTTGAACACTTTTTCTTTGAACTAATGAAATTCCAAAATTTTTGGGGGTCACTAATGATAGAATTTTCACTTCGAGTCACATAACTATTATATGAGTTCCTTATATCACGCTTAATATCCGATCTAAGTTCCTTGTATTGCTGCAAGTAAAATTCATTATTATGTTTTTTATATTTTTTATAAACATGTAATTTACGTTTTAGTTTACGTTTTATTTGAGATGTGAACCAGGGAGGGTAGAAGTTTGTTTATTTTTTTGTAGGGTACACATCTTTCAAACATATCAAAAAGTGCAGAATATAGAAATTCACAAGCTGTATTAACGTCTTTAAATATTTCAAGTTGACCCCAATTAAAATCATTGATTAAAGTATAAAGCATAATGTAATTATCCTTTTTAAAGTCGAATGTTTTATTATTAGAAATTGAGAGAAAATTATTTCAATTTTTAACTCTTAAGTCAATTGAGATATTTAGCGATGGATGATACATGTATTCTTTATCTAATATTGGTAAATCACTTTGTGTAACAGAACATTTAACTTTAGAAATGATCAACTCTAATAAACAACCATCACAGTTTTCTACTGAATTATACTGAGATAAGTCAAAATATGATAAGAAACTATTTAGTGATTTAAGTATCTTAGAATTCTCATTAAAATTGAATTCTGGCACATTAAAGTCGCCTACAATAATAAATTTATTATTATACAGAAACGGCAGTGATTCAATAAAATCATAAATTTTATCATAAGAATCCAGGTTCATTGCCGGAGGAATATATATACTAAAAATATACACTTGGCAATTAATTACAGATATTCTGGCACAAACAATGTCAACATTAACTGGAAGTAGGTGTAAATAATTATTCAAACTAATGTTGGAAGAACTGAAACACCACATTCCTCAAAATTTCGGTCTTTCCTATACACTGAATACGTATTATCACACAATTCAGAGTCAAATACACTGACATTTAGCCAAGATTCAGTGAAGGCTATAACATCATATTCCGAGTCGGGTAAAGTGGAGTACAGTGACGATAGTTTCATGTTGAGTCCTTGATTGTTTTGGTAATATATATTAAGAAAATTCGTTGAACTGCTGGACAGAGACGTTTCTAGTTTTTTACTATTCTAGGGTTACCATTGAAATAACGTATGCGGATATCAGTCTCACCATTTGCTTTCCGTGAATCAAAATCAGTTTTAATTTTTTTTATAATAATTTATTTGCATTGGTGTACGATCATTATTCATGTACACGTTCTTAAGTTCATTGAAATCTCTTAATTTTTTCGTACTGCGAAGGCCGTTGAGGGCGTCAGCAGGATTTTTAAATTGTACTTTTACTAAACGAGGTTTCCCATCAGCGACACTTTTACGTGGGCCTACTCTAATTATTTTCAAATTATTTAGAGATGTACTCGGTGAGATTTTTGAAATAATATTACCAACCTCACTCTGTAAGTCGGTAGTATCACTTTCGGAAATACCACTAATAATAATATTCGATTCACGCTTACGTCTGTCGTTAATTTCATCAATAACTGATTGAACAGTTGATCCAAAATCAAGATTATTAGATAGAAGTTATTTTTCAGTACAACGATTTGCGATTGCAGATCTAGTACAGTTTTTTTCAGTGCCAAAATATTATCAACTTTATCATAGCAGATTTTACAATAAACTTTTATTGATTTAGTGGATGATCTTGTATGTCTATTGACATCATCGGACGTCAGATGAACGCATGACAGATGAACAAATTTTTCGCAACCATCGCATTGTACAGATTTTTGCGGATTTGAATCAGACTTTTTAGAACAATTTGGACAGTCACCTGACATAGCTGATGTTGCTCGGGCGTATTCGGTAGACAGTTCAATCCGCTCGTGTGATGGGTACGGTGCAGAGACAGCTAGCAAACTAATTTGTACTTGTTGACAAGATTTTAGAAACTGAACCTTATTGACAGCACATGTGAATTATTAATATTACACTAGTTTAACAACAGAAAAGTATGATAGTATAATTTTTTTTTAAATATCACTTCACCAATTTGTTAGCTTAAATTTTATTTAATTTTGCGAATAAAAATTGTAATTTTTACAGATTTTTGCTCACTACAATACGGGGGAAATAAATAACAACTACACAGCTCAGCTATTTAAAACATATTACTTACCCCTAATATGAGGTAACAGTCGTATGGTAGACATTTTATTGTTTCTTCTAAAGATACATTCACATTCATTGATAATCCATCCTCCATTCTTTCGATCTTCGATTGTAAATCCATAGTATGGGTGAAAACTTCCCTGCACATACGTTCAGAAAAATATGATATACAATCATTTAAAAATATTATTTGAACATGTGGACAAAGTTTCCAGTACTCATAATTAATTAATAAAACAGTCTTTTAGAATATATAGTACTGCTTGCGAATGCGGTGAAGTTTATATTGGACAAACGGGAAGAACAATTTTAAAAAGAGTTAGCAAACATAAGCGCCCCGTTAGAATAAATTACCCTGTTAAATCTTTGATTGATCAGCATGCAATACAATTTCTACACAAAATTTAATTTGAAGATACAAAAATCGTTGACAGGCTTAAATATAATATATAAATTAATCAGAGAAGTTATTGTAATTTACATGATCAAGAATAACATGAACAAATGTGATAGCTGTGAATTGAAAAAAAATTGGTTGCCGCAGATCAAGACATTATAATTGCTTGTTTACTCGTTTCATAGTTACTTGTATATAGGTACGATTTGTTACTTATTATTTTCTGTCCTGACGAAGGTACACATCTAGTGTACCGAAACGTCGAAATAAATAAACTTGAACCAAAAACTGTTTTAATAATATTCTAATACAAATGTTTATCTTTTAATATCATTAACACTAATAGCATTACTTTTTTGAATCAGATACTGGTAATAATAATATCAGATATGTTCAGTACAATTCCCAAGAGGTTTTTGATATTATGTCATGTTTAAATATTAACAAAAGCGCAGGATCTATTGAAACTCTATCCGTTTTTATACGAAATTGTTTTGAGTACGTTAACATGCATATTTAATCAATAATTAACAGAAGAACATTGTCCCCCTATTTGGAAACAAGTACATGTTGTTTCCGTATTCGAAAGCGGTGTAAAAAGTTTAATTATAAGCCTATATTAAAGCTTTGTATTTTTTAGAAAATATTTGAAAAACATATATATATATATATATATATATATATATATATATATATATATATATATATATATATATATATATATATATATATATGTTAGGTTTTTAAATACCCAAAAATTAAAACAACTTCTGATCAATTTGTAAACGTTTATTTCCAATGCATCTTACTGCTACTGCAGACCAAACATGAATGAATTGAATATTAATAAAATTATATACAATAGCGGAGATTAAATCATTAGCGACAGATTATAAAACAATAGCTCCGATTCACAAACGGGTGACGAAAGCATCCATCTGGGGGGCTAGAGAGGAATCAGCGGGCCCAGCGTCATCCCGATAAAGCTGATGCTAACACGGCCATTCTGCAAGTGGTGCGTCCTCGTACCTCAATATAGAAGGCTGTCAACAGAAAACAAATAAGTCACCTAGAAATTAATTTGTACCAATGGCTGAGTGAAACTGCATTTTTTTGTTTTTTTTGTTATCATTGTGGGGTCGCCACCAGATGTTTATTTTAGCGGTTCTGCCATTTCTTTTTACTTTAGCGGTACTGCCGGTTTTCGTTTCATTACGTTGTCTTAACGGTACTGTCGTTTTTGTTGTTTTAGCGGTATTGCCACTCACATTAATATTTTAGCGGTATTGCCGCTCTCTTTAATATTTTAGCGGTATTGCCGCTCTTTTTAACATTTTAGCGGTACTGCCGCTCTTTTTAACATTTTAGCGGTATTGCCGCTCTTTTTAACATTTTAGCGGTACTGCCGCTCTTTTTAACATTTTATCGGTACTGCCGCTCTATTTAACATTTTAGCGGTACTGCCGCTCTTTTTAACATTTTTCATTTTGTGGGATTGCCACATTGGATAATTGTTAAGTGCTTGCATCAACAATTTTCAAGTTATACCAGACAAATTAAACAATGAAATCGAAATAAATTATTTTAATTCTCAGACAGGATCGCTGTCAGTCATTGAGTGCGTACTCACCACTTTACTCGGTTACCGTTTTGGGCCATGGCCGTAATTGTTCATGCGCTGCTACTGTATCGCGTTTCCCCCTTTTTGTAAGAAGATAACGTTCATTCAGTAGAATTTTCTTTACAGTAAACGGTCCGTTATATTTTGGTTTCAGTTTTCCTCCTCCTGCTAATTGTGAATCTTCCACAGCAACTACATCACCTATGGAAAACAACTTAGCAGCAAAGCGAGACAAGTTAAATTGTCGCGCTCGCTCATTTTCAATATGTGTTATGCGTGCCCGCGCTTGGGTCAAGGCTTCATCAGGGTCAACAGAGTAATCTGTTGCCACCGCATCACCCAAAAATTGCTGAGTTGCAATTAATCTAGGATTTCTTCCAAACTGCAATATCGTAAGCGCGAAGCCTGTTGATGAATGAACTGTTATGTTTATGTTATCTTGAATGTCTGCTATCGCTGACACCCATGTGTTCTCTTTATCAGTTGTAAGAGTAGCTCTGAGTAAATTAAACAGCGTACGCATGACGCGTTCAACTTGGCCATTACCACGTGGCATTCCCGTCGCAATGTGATGAAGTTGTACATTTTGTTCACTTAAAAAATTCTGAAACGTAACGGAAGTGAATGCTGCTGCTCTGTCAGCAATGATACGTCTAGGTCGTCCTAATTCCTCAAATACTTCTAAGAGAGCTACAATTGTGTCTTCTGTAGTTTTCCTTTTTAGTGGTTTAAAAACACAATACTTGGAAAATGCATCTACTACCACTAAAATTTGTGTGCATCTTTGCGACTTGACCAATGGACCTGCGTGATCTATGTGCCATGTGTCTAATATGTCTTTTGGTTTTTCGCCTTGTTGCCAAAAATGCGAAGAGTTATCATGATACAGATTCATCATCCAATATGCGAAGAGTTATCATGATACAGATTCATTGCACACAATCGTGCGCCGACAGGCACAAAACACTTTGGTGTTTTACTGTTGGTTAATACTAGGCCATTATACACCAAGTAATCACTGTAGTCACTCGGATTTTTAAAAACTTTCTTGCAAAATTCGTCATTTTCTTGGAAATTCCTCAAGGTTTCAATTGATGATAACTTGGCTGGCATTGCACATTTCACAATACGTATTGCTTTAACTGGATTTCGACTGAGGTAATCCACGTGAGACTTCTTATTACCTGGTCTGTACTTGATAGAAAAATCATAGTCTTGGAGTTTTATCCACCAACGCGCAACACGAGGATGTAAGTTTTTCTTTAGAGCCGTTGCTCTAACTGAATTGCAAACCGTGTAAATAGTAAAATGCACTCCATACAAATAGACACGGAAGTGTTCAACTGCTTCGACGATCGCTAATGTCTCTAAATCATAAGAGTGATACTTGGATTCACTTATTGTCGTACGCCTGCTAAAATAAGCGATAGGGTTAACAACCCCTTTTTCCGCTTGTAATAATGCAGCTCCTATACCAATTGAGCTGGCATCTGTATGTAGTTCAATTTCCAGGTTCGGATTGAAAATTTTTAGCACCGGTTTGTTGGTTAATTTTGTAATGATGGATTGTCTTACATGTTCGCACTCGTCGGACCATGTGAATGTAGAATTTTTCTTTAACAAGGCAGTTATTGGAGCCGTTATCATTGAAAACCGTTCAATAAACCGACGGAAGTAACTAGCGAGTCCCATAAATTGCCGTACAGTCTTTACGTCCGTAGGCGGAGATGTTTCGGTCAGAGCAATTACTTTTCGTGTGCTAGGGCGTATTCCATCTGATGAAATCCGGACTTCATATCTAGGGTAGAGAAGTATCGCGCTTCACCTAATTGATCAATTTGATCATGTATCAAAGGTAGTGGGTAACGTTCCTTGAAGACTCTGCTATTCACATCGCGATAATCGACACACATTCGCAATTCACCATTTTTCTTTTTCACAAGTACGATTGGGCTGGCATACTCCGAATGACTTTCACGGATGATTCCATCTTGCAGTAAATCATGAACAATTTGTTGTAATTTTAATCGTTCTGATAAAGCTAAACGTCGTGGTCGATATGCAACTGGGGTGTTATCTTTAAGTCTAATTTTAAGTTTTCCTGTCAAAATGTGATCGGGTGTGTTTGTTTCACATTTTAATAATAAATGCTTTATTTGTAACACACTGGGCTCGTCAAGTCCTGGCACTTTAATATTATTTAAATCGCTGATAACCGTAGTAGTATTCGTCATTACTTTTAGATTATTGGCAAGGTCGTAATGTAACTCCAGACCGTTGATACCTTTATCAACTCGTAAATGCTGACTACCAATAACATCCCAGCCGATTAAAGCATCACTGTTAGGTATTGATGCAGCTGGAACTACTGTAAACAATACTTCTATTGTTACGGTTGGTAACACAGCTACGAGCATGCATGTGCCGATACTATATACAGGTTTTCCTCCAAGTCCAAAAAGTGCACGATGATCTGCGCTTATGTCAACACCAAGTCTTTTAGCAGCGTCTTCACTTAAAACTGATATATCAGCACCGCTATCAATGATGTACGTGAAAGACAAAGCTTTATTATTACATAGAACTGTTGCGATAGGTGAAGTGATTAAACTACGGCCCCGCTTGATAAGCATAATTTTCTTCGGCTTTCCGTGTTTATACCAACAATTTTTTTCAATGTGTCCTATCTTTTTGCAGTGAGTGCAATTGGGTATTGATGTGCTCTCTCTTTGTTTGCTTATGTCGATTTCTGTCTTCTCAGGCTCTCTTTTATTTCTAATAAAAGAATGACAGTGTTGTTGATGATGACCTGCTTGCCCGCAACGGTAACACTTCCCTTTCGTATCGGATTTGTCACGTCGCTTATTATTGTTATCGTTATTAGGCCGAAAACGAACAGTATCGAGAGCAGGAGCCCTTTGCGTTGCACGATTTGTTCGGCGACGCGCGTCAAATTCACTTAAGAGTTTCAAAAGTTCGCGATCAGCACATGGTTGTTGAATACGGATGGTAGCTTGCGCTTCAGAATGGTCTAGCCCGTACTCCACCATGCTAACAATAATATTCCACGGTAAATTACTATAAAAACGCTGGATAGCACGAAGTTTTTGAATACCATAATCGCTTAAAGAATCACAATCGCGGCTTCTTAACGTAGCGGCAGTAAAAGCTCGCGCTCCCGGTGTTCCACGATCTGGAAATGCAACAATTAAGTCTTTACCAAATTCGTCCCAAGTGCGGCATACCGGTCGCCAATCGCAGTAATAACGATGTGCTCGTCCTTTTAATGCTTCTCCCGCCTTTGCTATCATAAGTGCGTCTCCTACTTGCAGTTCCTCTTTTAGCTTTGCAGCCGTTTCAAGCCATTCTTCTATAGCATAGTCACTCGTATCCGGGTTAAATTCTGCTAAACGGAATGACGTAATTGCAGACATATTTGCTGACGATGTACTAGGCGTTGGCCCGGTCGCCATGTTAGGCTGCTGCGACATTTGCTTTATATGATCCTGTTGAGCTGCAACCAGTGACAATAAAGTTTCTTGCCATGCCACCCGTGCTCGCTTTGCAGGAAGAACAGTCGACGATGATCCTTCCTCAACCTCCTCCGTTGCTATCTCTGAATCACTAGAATCGTGTTGTTCCGACGCCATTTTTGCTTTTTCGGTTACACACGCGCAATTGTGTTTTCAGAATTTCACTACACACACAATGTAGTTTTCAGATTTTCACTGGTCACTATCACACTTCTGATGTTAGGTTTTTAAATACCCAAAAATTAAAACAACTTCTGATCAATTTGTAAACGTTTATTTCCAATGCATCTTACTGCTACTGCAGACCAAACATGAATGAATTGAATAATAATAAAATTATATACAATAGCGGAGATTAAATCATTAGCGACAGATTATAAA
Source organism: Pterostichus niger (assembly GCA_947425015.1). Classification (NCBI taxonomy): domain Eukaryota; kingdom Metazoa; phylum Arthropoda; class Insecta; order Coleoptera; family Carabidae; genus Pterostichus; species Pterostichus niger. The sequence goes on along the minus strand of OX380334.1, from coordinate 34,657,573 downwards.
ACAATAGCTCCGATTCACAAACGGGTGACGAAAGCATCCATCTGGGGGGCTAGAGAGGACTCAGCGGGCGCAGCGTCATCCCGATAAAGCTGATGCTAACATATATATATATATATATATATATATATATATATATATATATATATATATATATATATATATATATATATATATATATATGTATATATATATATATATATATATATATATATATATATATATAAATAATATCTTGTTCTATTTTGTAAAATCTTATACTTGAGAAACTTGTTTTTATGCCGGATAGAATACATGGCACTAATATATTAATTGTTTAAGTGAATCGGTAAAAAGGTTGGAATATAATTGAATGTGTAACTCTATATATTTTTATTATTACGGACGTTTCGGCAGGCAACCTGCCATCATCAGGTAAAATCAATACAAGTACTAGATATACATGTAGATAACATTGTGAAAAAGTCATACAAAATATGCAGATTTCTCATGAGAATCGAACAAAATTTTAAAATTCTTACACTTTGTTGACTATATTTTTTTCTTCTAAGAATTCAACTTGCATTATCGATTATCTCTTGGTCTCCACAATAGTAAATTTATATTCAGAGAAAATTTTACCGCTACATGAATTATAGGTTTTGATCTTCATATAATGTCGTTGGAAAATAGACGCGCTTTGTTAGGTATGGTGTTCTAATGTAATAGATTGTCCAGAACTTTTGCCTCAAATATTTTTCGTATTCTGTCTCATACTATTATTTATTGTTAATTTCCTGAGAACGAATTCTGCAATGAATAGATTTCCACTATTATATGTGAAATTTGTCACTAATATATTACTTCCTGATTTCATTTCATGAAATTCACATAAATTTACATGTATTACTCGTATTATTGAAATCAATTTAATTATGATGATTATTATTATGTTCGGCTCACCACCAAACTGCTGACATAGACACCAAAAAAATTTAGTATGTAGATGTAATAATGTTAGTTAGTTCAGATTCAGACTTAGAAGTAGAAACACATGTAATTGTAATACTTAAATAAATCTTTTAAAAAAACTAAGTTGGTGGTTTGAGAAAGTTAAGTGGCGCAGTCGGTAGGATAGTCAATACAATTTAACGAATATAATTTGTTTCACATTGTGATTAAATTGGCTATCTGAACGAACATCAGAGAACTTCGGCCGTCATTCTTAACCCCGTGGACGACTTCAGGGCACATGAAGTGGACACTAATATTTCTGTAAGTCATACATGTAATTTAGAGACACTATTTTTATTCATTGTGAGTCAAGCTCAAATTCAGAATCTGAACCAGATATTGAAGATTTTATTGAAACTAATTTAAATACAAATTTTATTATAAGACAACCCCAATTTACAATGGCAGTGCCAGTTCTAAAAAAAGAATACCTTGATATGCTGCCTGAATTTCATGGCGAACGTGAACTATTACCTCATTTTATTGATATTTGTGAGAAACTTGTAAACAAATTTTATATTGTCGCCGACCCGACAGATTTCTGAAATGAATATCTGATGAATAGTATAATAACAAAAATTAAGGGCGACGCTGCAATTAATATTGCAAGTTGTACGGTCAAAACATGGGACGATTTGAAAGAAGCATTATTGAACGCGTTCGCAGATAAACGCGATTGGTTTACACTAAATATTGAAATGACCGATCTTAAGCAAAATTCAAATGAAACTGTTTTCGATTTTTACGGAAGGTTGCAGCACATTTTAAATTTACAAATATCTTATATTTCAACTCATGCTACAGCTGCCGTAGCTCTTGTCATGAATGATTATTTTCAAAACTATGATCTACGCATATTGCTACGCGGTTTGAAGGAACCTATCGGTCAGCTTATGAGAGCAAAAAATCCTTCAGATTTAAATTCCGCGCTAGGCATGTTAGCCAATGACTTTCAATTTGAACACATCTCCAAACCATCTAAGAGCGTTATTTATTTATTTATTTATGTTCTTGAGGGAAACCAACAGTCAAAGAATGACTAATTATAGGTTTCCACGTATTGATACAAAAACTTCTTAAGAATAAAACAAATTGTACATATTGGATTGTAAATAAATAAATAAATAAATATATCATCACGCCTTTTACCCATCACTAGGTGTGGCACTCTGCCTAAGCAGATCTCGGTAAGTGATATATTTTTTCGCGTGAAGTGCGGTTATCAACCGTCAAATCACGGCCTCCAAAGATATTAGTGGTGGAGGAGCCACAGGGATAGATTTTCTAAATTGGTGAAAATTGTTTGTCGGCTGTGGGGATCGAACCAGGGTTCTCAAGATCCACAGGCCGACTCGATACCACTGAGCCACCTACCCCATATATAAAGTGGTAATTTATATGAAACATTCGAAATATAAATACATGAACAGTGACAGATGTTCAAATTAGAAAGGTACTAAGTTTACAACATAAACATTTGTTTAATTCAGCCCTGATAGCATGTTTAAATTTTGTTGAATTGAGAGAGAAAAAGTCAATATGACTAAAGGTGGAGTTATAAGTGGACATGATTCTATTGATTGGTGAATTTTTGTTATTGGTTTTAACTGAAAGCAATTGAAACATGTTAGTAGATCTAGTGTTTCTGTTGGATACATATATATTAAAATAGTGAATCAATAACTCGGAATGCAATAAATTATTGAATGTTTTAAAAAGAAACATTATGTCGTTATGGATTCTTCTGTTCTCCAATGAAGACATATTGAACTTTTTTAGTCTCATTAGATAATCTGCTACTGCAAAATTAAATTTGTAACAAAGTGTAACGTTTATTACAATTTCGGGTTCGGTGAAGTTTATTATTAAATAAAACACGAGTAATGAAAAACACTAACAAAATATTTATTTAAAACGAAACTAATGTAGTACAACTACGAAGACATATTTATATTCAACACGTATTTATATTCACAACAAAGTATTTAGCAACGACTTGCACTGTTCGCACTTCAAATACTGAATGCCTCTTCCCGGCCGAAACTCTCCTTTATATACTGCAACAATGTATTCAAGAATATTCGAGAGCTTCTGGCACACGGTAGAAGCATGGCGCAGAGCGAACAGGTTCGAACTTGTCTATTGCGTCTGAGACAGCGGTGAACGTGCAGCAGACATGTCGCCTGTTCCAGACGGAACAGGGCCGTACTCGCTACAAAAGTGAAGCTAAGAATTTTTTTTGACACTTTCAATGAAATATTTATTTTTATTATAAAATGGAGTCCAAACTATTGATGCATATTCAACTTCGTACGAACCATGGAGTTATACATGGAAATCATTGACCATGGGTCGTTAAAGTAGGTACTTGCAACTTCTCAATATAAAACCCAACGTTCTGTAGGCTTGTTTTACAGCTATCTCAATATGAAGATTAAATAATAATTTAGAATCGAAAGTAACGCCTAACTCCTTTATATCTGATCTGTTTTCTATAACTATGTTGTCTATATTATAATTAAATTTAATTGGTCTACGATTCCTAGTAAAATTTACAACATAGCATTTAGAAACATTCAGAGACAGATAGTTGTTATTACAGTAATTTTGCAAATTATTTATATCCATTTGAAGCATTAAATTATCATTTTCTGATTTAATTATATTATAAAATTTTAAGTCATCGGCGTACAGCAGAATGTGAGAATATGTAACGCATGATGTTATGTCATTAATGAACAAATTGAAGAGCAAAGGGCCCAGATGGGATCCTTGCGGAACTCCCGACGTGACAGATATTAAACGGGATTTAAATCCTTTACAAAACACTAATTGTGATCTTTTTGTGATATAAGATTCTAACCATCTGAGCAAGTTACCATGAATTCCTAACATATTCAGTTTATGCAGTAGAGTAGGATGATGTACTCTATCAAATGCCTTGCTAAAGTCAGTATAAATAACGTCTACCTATAATTTATTGTTCATGTTTCCACTTACAAATTCAGTAAAAGGGACTAAATTAGTAATAATAGATCTACCTGAACAAGAGCCGTTTTGTTCTGGAATTATATTATTTTCTATGCTGCTCTTCAGTTGTTTCACAACGAGGGCTTCGAAAATTTTACCGAATGCGGAAAGGATAGAAATAGGTCTATAGTTGGTGGCATCATTTATATCTCCAGATTTATAAATAGGAGTGATGTATGAAAGTTTCCATTTATCAGGAAATATACCGGATTCAAGTGATTGTTTGAATAATATAACTAAAGGTTCAGTGAGATAAAATGAACAGGTTCGTATAAATTTAGCAGGAATTTGATCGGGTCCACAGCCTTTACTAACATCTAGTGTTGATAAATAATTAAAAACACTATCATAATTGATGTGCATAGAACTTATATTTAGTGCAGTGTTTGTAATATCGCTATGTACTTGTACTAGTGAATCGTTCAGGTTAACAAAGACTGATTCAAAGTATTCGGCAAAAAGATTAGAAACGCCGGTTCCATTGTGAGCTTCACGATCGTGATAATGAATAATATTAGGAATTCCGTTGTTTTTTTTTCAAAGTTTTTGAGTAATTCCAAAATGATTTAGGATTTGTTTTTATGTTATTTTCAATATTATTAATGTAAGTGAAAAAATCCTGTTTCATTTTGGTTTTTACTTGATCACGTAACAATGAAAACGTAGTGTAATCTGAGATTCGCCTATAAGTTTTCCATCTTTTATGAAATTTATGTTTTTCTTTAAGTAGTTTTATTAAAGATTTAGTGAACCATAGTGGATGTTTATCTTTTTGTATGTATTTAACGGGAACGAATTCAATTAATAGACTGTGTAAGATATTGTAAAAAGTTTTAAATTAACGTTAACATCGGGATTGTTAAATTTAATAGTCCAGTTAATAGCTGATAGTTTATAAATTAATTCTTCGTAATTACATTTGTTAAAATTGAACGCGAACGAATCATTTTGAGAAAGTGTTTTAATGTTTTTTAAGTTAAGGCTTATTTCCAATGCAGGGTGATGAAGGTCTACGTTACTTATAGGTGCTTGACTCAGAATAACTTTACATTCATCTGAACATAAAACTAGGTCTAAAATTCTGTTATTATGATTTAGAACTCCATTGTATTGTAACAGATTACAAATATTTATTGTGTTTTGAAGTTCGAAATACAAGTTGTTTCTTCTTATATTGTATGGTTCAAAATAAGTAGATTTTGGAGTCCAGTCAATGTGTGACAGATTGTAATCACCAACTATTAAAAATGCTTCATTACACAACCGAAAACTAACTTCCGTAACTTTATTGAAATGATCAGAATATAGTTCATTGCTAGATGATGGGGGGATGCTGACGCCGCAAACATTTATTTTAAAATTCGGGTACACAATTGTCACCCAAATATCTTCTGCACATGAGCACCAAGGTAGTTGCACTTTAGATTTATGAACGTTGGATACTAAGACCATAACACCTTCACCTTGTATTTTATTCGGGTCATTTCTGTCACGACGGTATACATAATATTTATCAGTGTCACATATTTCAGAATTTGAAACACTATTGTTTAACCAAGTTTCCGTTAGTATCACTAAGTCATATTCAGTTGATGCCAGTTCATTGTAAACGTTTAACAATTTACTTTTAATGCCTCTGATATTCTGGTAATATATAGACAAATTCATAATCAAACCAAATTTTAGTGAACAAAAATAATATAAATGCAGATATAAAATTATCTAATTTTAGCAATATCTTTTTCTGAATTGATAATAATAATAAGAGATGCTTCGTTTTTTCGCACAAATATTTTTGCCTCTCTTAGTAATAATTTATTGTTAGGGCTAAGGTGAGCATTAATGTAAATCAATTTGTTGTCTGTATATTTAATTTAGTTTGCGTTTAAATTTTTTATTGCACGTGCGCATGAGATAAAGTTATCCTTCTTGATTCTTGAAATAAATCTAATTATAATATTCTTAGGCTTTCTTTGGGTCTGATTAAAAGAGGCAACGCGATGAATGGCATCAAAGTCGTTTTCAGTTATAGGACATTTGATGACTTTTCTGATATTACACATTACTTCGATTAAATTTTCATTATGACTCTCGGGAACTCCGACGATTTCTAAATTATTGTTTCTAGTAAGCTGCTCGAAATCGGCTACTTTAGCCTTGAGAGCATCACATTCGTCTTTGATTATGTCGATCAGTTTTACTTTCTCAGTTAACGAGTTTAATTTCGACTCAAAATTCTTTAGTTTGGAATCAAAATAATCGATTTTATTACAGCAGTACTCAACGGACTTATGTATCTCGGTAATTTTCCTCATTAAGTTTGATAGAGTGGGTTCATCAGTTTTTTCGTGGCTAGTGGGTGTGCAGATCTTACATTCATCACAGATCCATTTGAAATTAGGATACGATAATAAAGCACTTTTTTCTGTTGGTGTAATTGAAGTGCAACTGAAGTGAAACATTCACTCACACCATCCAACGCAAGCCAGCCCTGGATTATTTCGCGAATTTATATTCGATTTACAGTTAGCACACGAGTTGACCATTGTAAACTAATAGTTGTTAATTATGCCGAGAACGTGAAATTAATTAACTGACCTGCTGTAAATGCTGAGCGCTGTTAACGTTAAAACTTGCGCACGCTGACCTTACTTAAGTATGAAATTAGCAAAAAACGACTTTATGCACTAGGAACGAACTACTACACTACAAAAAGTATAAATCTAGAGCGAACTTCTTAGAGTACGACACCGAAACACTGATGAGGTGATGTTAGCACTATTCAGATGACTTCTGCCCAAAATTCACAATTTAAATAACAATATTAACTCAATAAATAGAAGTTGTAATCACCACTAAATAAAATGCGTCAGAATATGAATTAACTCAAACAATTTCAAACCAAATCACAAACCACCTACACACAGCATAAAGCATTTCTCTCCTAGACCAACATATTATACAAATCCTTTTCCTAATAATTCCAACCCATATAACAGAGCTCCAGTACGTCCTAATAATCAACAAATGATTACACCACGAAATAATATTCCACACAATAACCAAGGCCCATCTACCAGCCAAAACTATCCAAAACCTACATACTCCAATGAGTATTTCCACTCGACCCCGTTTCACCAAAGACAAAATCAGTTTGGACAAAGGCCCTTCGGACAAAACCAATTCAGATCAAATTTACCTAAATACATAGCATAAGAACTATTTAATATTGAAGACATAGAACAAGCTAATAATTTAGAAAATTATGACTGTGACGAACAAGAACAACTTACTGACCAAAACGAAATAAATAACGATAATATTCCGGATCAATCCGCTAACTGTTTTTTAGGAGAAACAGCCTCGGACATCGACCCTTTCGAACAATCGAACTATTAAATCTTACTAACCACCAAAGCAAACTTCCCTTCATCATAACCCTCGAGCATAATTTAAAAATTCTCGTTGACACTGGAAGTACTAAATCCTTCATTAAACAAGACATAGCACATAAATATTACAAGAATTCCATTCGCAATGACCCGTTTCAAATTACCACTGCTCACGGCACGTTCACTGAGCTGCACAGTACAAGAGTTCCCATTTCAAAGATATTTAATAACAAAGATAAGAAATTGTCACACCCAATGCAAAAATCAAAATACAATTTCATAAATCATTAAATGATTCTGATGTAAATAATATATCAGTTATAAATAAGAATATTGTAGAACCAAATTCTGAAAAGATTATTAAAATTAAAATAGATATAGAACAAGGAACTGTATTAATACCCCAAATAAAAACGACACATTTGAGAATACCAGATTGCATTACGGTCGCAGATAACTACCACGCATTATGTTCAATTGTTAACACTTCTGACCAGGCAATAAATTTTAATCTCTTAAAACCAATTATCGCAGAAAATATTGATAATTATGAAACTTATACCGGTCCAAATTTAAACATGACACATGTTGAGAAAACTCATTTTGACTTTTCTAAAATAAGAACAGCACATATGAACTCTGAAGAACAAAATGCTATGTTAAATTTACTTAAAGACTATCCCGACATATTTTATTCTGATGATCAAAAATTGACTCTTACCAACCAAATAAAACATAGTATTAAAACTCAAGATGAAATTCCAATTTACACTAAATCATACCGATACCCCAACGTACATAGGGAAGAAGTAGGAAATCACGTAAACAAAATGTTAGAACAAAATATCATTAAGCCTTCCAACTCCCCGTGGTCCTCCCCTATTTGGGTAGTTCCCAAAAAGATTGATGCATCCGGTAAAAGAAAATGGCTCATAGTCATAGACTACCGAAAATTGAACGAAAAGACCATAGGTGACAAATACCCACTACCAAACATTACTGACCTCTTAGACAAACTCGGACGTTGTCAATATTTCACTACACTCGACTTGGCATCGGGCTTCCATCAAATAGAAATGGACAAACAAGACATACCTAAAACTGCATTTAATACTGCAGACGGACAGTACGAATTCTTGCGTATGCCGTTTGGTCTAAAACGCACCAGCGACATTTCAGCGAGTTATGGACAATATTTTACGCGGACTTACACACGACAAATGCCTCGTTTACCTCGACGACATAATTGTGTTTAGCACCAGCCTTCGAGAACATTTGCTTAACTTAAAATTAGTATTCGATCGACTTAGAAAATCTAATTTCAAAATTCAAGTTGACAAGTCGGAATTAAAAAAAAAGAAGTAGCTTATCTCGGGCACATCGTTACACCCGAAGGCGTGAGACCGAATCCAGATAAAATATCAGCCATCTTAATTATCCTATACCGAAAACTAGTAAACAAATTAAAGGTTTTTTGGGACTATTAGGCTATTACCGGAAGTTTATTAAAAAATTTGCTAAATTAACCAAACCTCTCACAAAGTGCTTAAAAAAGGACGCAATCATTGACATAAACAACCCTGAATACAGACAATGTTTTGAACTTTGCTAAAATTTACTGACTAATGAACCTTTACTCCAATACCCAGATTTCGACAAAGAATTTAATCTGACGATTGACGCAAGCAACGTAGCGTTAGGTGCCGTGTTATCACAAGGCAGCCTTGGCAATGACCTGCCTGTAGCTTACGCCAGCAGAACACTCAACAAGACCGAGACAAACTATTCAACAATAGAAAAAGAACTTTTAGCTATTGTTTGGGCGACCCAATACTTCAGATCATACCTTTTCGGACGTAAATTCAAAATTTACACAGACCATAGACCGTTACAATGGCTAATGTCACTAAAACAGTGTAGTCAAAAACTAATTCGCTGGCGCCTCAAACTTGAGGAGTACATTTTATGAAATAGTATATAAAAAATGCAAACTCAACACCAATGCCGATGCACTTAGTCGTATCCCACCAAAAGACGATGACGTAACCCAAAACACACCAAAAAATTTTGATAACGATTCACCTTTAGTTATATATCAGGATTACTTAAATAATAAAAATCAAAATTCTAAAAATATCATTATAGAAGTAACAGGTGATTTATTTAATGCACCACCAGATTCTGGTCTAGCTCATTGTGTAAGTAAAGACTTACAAATGAAATCTGGAATAGCAGAAAAATTTCAAATTAAATTTAGTAACGTTGATGAACTCCAAGCACAAAAACCACAACTTCATAATCTAGTCTATTTAAAATATCAAAATAGATATTTAATTTATTTAATAACAAAAGAAAGATATTTCAACAAACCCACTAAACAAGGTTTATTTTCTATACTTTTAAAATTAAAAGAATTCTGTCTAAATTAAAAAAATAAATAATTTGAGCATTCATAAAATTGCTTGTGACTTGGACGAATTAAATTGGCATGAAGTTAAATCAATGATAGAGTACATTTTCCAAAATACTGATATAATGATAACAGTTTTCGAACTTCCTGAAATTTCTCGAATTCAATATATGGAAATTTTTTATAAGGAATTAGAAAAGACTAAAGATTGGAATAACGATGACGATGCACAATCCCTAGCAGTAGAAGTAGGTGACGCGCAATCTACTCAGATAAGCGATGACGACACTCCAAGCGAGAGCGATATCACAGTACACTCTAACAGAGAAAACCCCATTATCGGAATCCCGATTGTAGAATGCCCAGTTAATTATGGGAAAAATCAAATAATAATATCGGAAGTCGAATATAACCCTAAACCCCCTAAAATACTTAAATTATATAATCAAACAAAACAAAGGATTCTAGTTGAATTTTCAAAAAACAATTGCAAAAACGAAATGATAACATTTCTTAAAGAATAAACTTTCATGAACAATTTGACTTACTTTTAGGCATGGATAATCTAAAATTATTAAAAATTCTAATTGATACACATAACGATTTAATTATAACACCCAATGCAAAAATCAAAATACAATTTCATAAATCATTAAATGATTCTGATGTAAATAATATATCAGTTATAAATAAGAATATTGTAGAACCAAATTCTGAAAAGATTATTAAAATTAAAATAGATATAGAACAAGGAACTGTATTAATACCCCAAATAAAAACGACACATTTGAGAATACCAGATTGCATTACGGTCAAATCAAATAATAATATCGGAAGTCGAATATAACCCTAAACCCCCTAAAATACTTAAATTATATAATCAAACAAAACAAAGGATTCTAGTTGAATTTTCAAAAAACAATTGCAAAAACGAAATGATAACATTTCTTAAAGAATAAATTGTTCCTAAGGTAAAATATCACATTTATTTCAAAAATGAATTATATGTAAAACTAAGCTTAATACTTCAAAATTACTTTAAAAATTCTGAGATAAAACTTAAATGCACCCAATATCTAACTGACGTAATCGACGAAGAAGAAATCATACAAATCATAACAAATCACCATCTCAATCAAACTAATCACCGGAAAAACGTATAAAACAACAATACTACTGGCCTAAATTAAGGAAATCTATACAAACATTTAATAATAGCTGCGAAACGTGTCAAATAACAAAGTACGACAGAAAACCATTAAAATTAAAATTTAACATCACACCCACAGCTACTAAACCTTTCCAAATTTTGCATATCGATAGCATTACATTAGAACACGTCAAATTCCTAGCTATAATAGACTCATTTTCCAAATATGCACAAGCCTATAAATTAAACTCCGGACAAGGTATAGAAGTCGTTAATAATTTAGTTAAATATTTCACACACCATTGTATACCAGAACAAATCATTTCGGACAACGGATTAGAATTTAAAAACTCTGTCGTTAAGGAACTATTACAACTACTCAAAATTGACATCCATTTTATAAGTTCGCAGCATCCTTATTCTAATGGTACGATTGAGCGTTTTCATTCTACCCTCATCGAACACGTTAGATTGTTTAATAATCAAAACGAATATAAAACCGAACCCATTGAATCCAAAGTAAATTACGCCCTTTTGGCGTATAACAACACAAATCATTCAGTCACAAAACTCAAACCATGTGAAATCATTACCGGTCACCTAGATACAGAATCACCCTTTAATATCGACTTAAATAAACAGCTTATTAATAATTATATAGAAAATCATAAAAATAAAACAAAATTACTTTACGGAACAATTAACGATAAATTAAAAGAGAACAAGGAAAAAGTGTTTGGTAAACTTAATGAAATTAGAGAATATTTACCCGAGATATCGGACACAGTATATGTCAAAAATAAACAAAAACAGCAAAAAACCAGAAATAAATTCAAACGCGAAAAATGATCTAAATTAAATAAAACACTCAAAACTGGCAAATTAAAGCAAACTCATGGTAATACAGTAGAAAAAATACATCTTTCTAACATAAAACGACCTCGGCACAAAACTTATCAATTTGAATTACTTCCAGGCTGTTCGCATGCGGGCGAGGAGCAATCATAAGAAACATAACAGAAAACATTGGAATCCTTCCCATCAACCTAGGTCCCGCCAAGCTTGAAAAAACTACACACACATTCATACACTACTACAATCTCAAACCTCTTCTAGATCAGTAGTCTAAACACACAATACAAAACACTAAAATCAACAATTACCAACATCGGATTTCACGCTAGTCATCGAAATAAACGTGGCCTCATAGATGGATTGGGAACAATTTTCAAATCCTTAACCGGAAATTTGGACACCGAAGACGGCAAAAGATATAATGACATGTTAGCACATATGCAAGAAGATGAGCATAATTTAGAAAATCAAATTAAACTAGCGTATTAAGTAAACCACCAAATGATCGCAAATTTCAATAAAACAGTTATTGGCATTTTACATAATGAAGAAATATTAAAATCTAAAATTTTACAACTTTCAGAACTAATAAATAATATAATTTACTTGATTTTGAATTCTTATTAAAAATTAATTGTACACAAATGATTTATTTTATTACCACCCCAATCAAATAAACAAAAAAAAAATTTAGAATTATTTTATTTATATCCTATTCCAACAAAATATGGTTCAGATTTTGTTACAATCATTCCAAATACAAAATATATTCTAAAGTCGTATAAGGAAATTATTCCTTTAAGTGACATGTGTGTAAGAGCAAAAAATATTCCAATGTCCTAATAAATATCACGCCCACATTTCTTCAACCTGCGAAGAAGAAATATTTCAAGAGCGACATCAAACCACTGTTATTATAATAATAATGTCTTCCTGTAACTCCTACGCGGAGTATAGGGCCTCAATAAAGGTTTTCCATCTGGTTCTGTTTAATTCGAGAGCTTTGATCTCCGCTTCCCAGCTTCCTTTGCTTCTTTCAAAATAGACCGCCTCCATGTAGTAGATGGTCTGCCCCTTCTCCGTGATCCATGTGGATTCCACTCTAGTGCTTGCTTTGTGATGTTATTGTTTGGCTTTCTAATCGTGTGGCCTATCCACCTCCATTTTCGTAGCCATATGTCCTCTGCTACTGGATTCTGCTTTGTAAGGTTCCACAGATCTGCATTTGCTATACGGTTTGGCCAAAAGATGCGATGTATTCTTCGTAAGCAGCGATTTACGAACACCTGGAGTCTTGAAGAGATCTCTTTCGTCACTTTCCATGTCTTACATCCGTAAAGCAATACGGACATAACATTGGATCCGAAGATCTGTAATTTAGTCTGTATGGAGTATTGAGACGAGGTCCAAATCTTATTTAACATCCCAAACGATAGTCTTGCTTTATTCAGTCTGTTGGTAACATCTGCGGTGGCCCCACCATCTACTGTGATTATGCTGCCTAGGTATGTAAATACGTTGGTGTTCTTTAATGGAACATAGTTGATCATAAATGGATGATTATTGTTAGCGAGAATCCGCATTGATTCTGTCTTAGATATATTGATTTTCAGTCCTACCCTGTAAGCTTCGTCTACTAGACAGGCAAGTTTCATTTCCATATCTCTATGTGTGTGAGCCATGAGGCAGATATCGTCGGCTATTGCTACTATACTATATGCTATTATACAACAATAAATTTAATAGAAAACCACATTGAAGTCATTCCAGAACTCAACAAATACCTAGCCGTCTTCCTTGAGGAAGAAAACGTCATTGCAATCACCGCCGGTTACTTTTCCATAAAATGGATAAGAATATAAAGAGCTGCACCATCCTGCTCAAGAAAGAAACCACCCGAAATTCAGTTAGAGGACATCGAACTTCGACTTCCAGGAGGAACTCAATTCTAAGGAGGGAGAAGTTATAGTGTTCCACCCACCACCAAACTGCTGACATAGACACCTTCCCCCGAACGTGACATTAGTAATATGTAAAGTTATTTAGTATGTAGATGTAATAATGTTAGTGAGTTCAGATTCAGACTTAGAAGTAGAAACACATGTAATTGTAATACTTAAATAAATCTTTTTTACAAACTAAGTTGGTGGTTTGAGAAAGTTAAGTTATATATATTTTATATATATATATATATATATATATATATATATATATATATATTGTGCTTCTCTGTTAATGGGAACTAGGTACTATTGAGAATGCCGATTTCCGTTAAAAAACCTAATTCAAGTAGGTAACAGTCGTATTGTAGAAATTTTATTGTTTCTTCTAAAAACACAATCACTATAATTGGGCAACTATAGTTTTCAAAATCCAGTATAAATTCGTAGTATGGATAAAAACCATGTACGCACGTTTGTAAAACTATGACGATATTTAATAATTGCAAAATATTGTTCTAATTCGCATGTATGTATTACTTACCACATAATCTCCAAGCTGCTGTTTTACAGTGTAGTTGCCTGGATTTACTGACATTCTGCCTTGCACTCCGTTATCACCACAAGTGAGAGTGATGTTTATATCTGGAGCAGTAGGTCTGCATGGAACAAACTTGTACCATAATCTTACCTCATATGTGTTTATTTGAGAAGTCTTTAGAGCTAAATAATTGTCATCTAAAAAAAAACATATTTTAATCATTTCCAAATTCCATTAAATTCATTTAATATTTTAACATAGAATTAGTCAATCTATACACAACTTGATGGTAGTAACGACACTAACAGGCTGGCCGAGAAGAACCTGTGGCCCTTCACGTAGAATATGTCAGGTCTTTTATTTGTAAATGTTTTTTTTTAATTTCATAGATTTTAATTTAAATTTCATTATTTTGTTATCCTCGTTTTATATTTTATATTATTTGTTGAATAATATAAATATTTGGAACAATCGCTGAAATAAGATGTTTCACGGGTGAGCTAAAAACTTTACTTGTAAAGATCTGCAAAATCATTTTGCAAGTTCATGGGGACGCAAGCTGAAACATGTCCTCTTGGTGTAGGTAAGTAATACAAGTAAATATTATCAGTGTTGTCAAATCAGTAGAATTTCTACTAAATCTGATGGAATTGGGTGAGTATTTAATGACAAGAAAATACATTTGGTAGTTTTAGGGATATCTAGTGCTTCTAGTGTAAAATATGGTGAAATACTATATTTGAATTTAAACTTTAATTTTGTTCTAACGTTTATTTACACAAAAAATAACTCTTGAATTGATGACCAAGCCAAAATATGCACTTCACTTTCGTCTTTTTCTTTGCTTTATTATGATACATATCATCGGCCAATTTAAATCGTCTTTATGTACGATTGGTTGTTGCCCGATTTGTGTACTGGATGCTTGTCAACAATTTTCTAACCTGACAATATCTATAAAATGTAATATTGGACTTGTACATTATTCTAATAAGGTTACATCTTCTATCACATATACATATACATATACATATACATATACATATACACCTACATATACATATACATATACATATACATATACATATACATATACATATACATATACATATACATATACATATACATATACATATACATATACATATACATATACATATACATATACATATACATATACATATACATATACATATACATATACATATACATATACATATACATATACATATACATATACATATACATATACATATACATATACATATACATATACATATACATATACATATACATATACATATACATATACATATACATATACATATACATATACATATACATATACATATACATATACATATACATATACATATACATATACATATACATATACATATACATATACATATACATATACATATACATATACATATACATATACATATACATATACATATACATATACATATACATATACATATACATATACATATACATATACATAAACATATACATATTCATATACATATACATATACATATACATATACATATACATATACATATACATATACATATACATATACATATACAAATAAAATTCAGAATGACTCTTTTAAAATCACAACAGCTCACGGTACTTCAACTGAAAACTCGAGTATTATTTTACCTGCTTCAAACTTGTTTAACAACCCAGATAAATTATTAAAATACTATCTATTCGATTTCCACAATAACTTTCATGTTTTGCTTGGAATAGATAATTTTAAAATTTTAGAAACAAGTATAGATTTAAATAATGATAAAATAATAGCTCCTACTCAAGATATAAAAATTCATTTTCATAAAATACTTCCAAAATCTCATTATATTAAAATTCCGCCAAACTCGGACAAAATAATTAAAATATTTGTTAACAACATAGAGACCGGAGAAGCAGTCATACCAGAAACTAAAATCAATAATATAATTATTCCCGAAGGTTTAGCTAAAGTAGAAAATTACGAATTATTCTATCCTGCTATTAACACAACCGATAATGAACAAATTTTAGACACTGTAAAATGCGTAAAACTAGAAACACTAAATCATTTTGAAATTAATAATTTAAACTTTGACAAATCCTGTACTGAAAATAATTTAGATATGAATAAAATAAGAATTGATCATATGAATCAAGAAGAAAAATCCGAAATTATGAAATTATTAAAAGAATTCTCTACTATTTTACACGGCGATAATAAATCACTAACATTTACGAATGAAGTTAAACACTTTATCCGAACTAAATACGAAATCCCCGTATATTCAAAAACCTATAGATATCCTGAAGTGCATAGGGAAAAAGTACAGAACCAAATTTCAAGACGCTTGACCAAAAAATATTTCGTCTCTCTCCCCAGTGTGGATCGTTCCAAAAGAAGATTGACGCATCTGGCAAAAAAAGGGGAATAGTCATAGATTATAGAAAGTTAAATGAGAAAACGATCGATGACAAGTATCCGATACCAAATATAAACACTTTATTAGACAAACTTGGTAAATGTAATTATTTTTCGACCTTAGATCTCGCTTCCGGATTCCATCAGATTGAGATGAACAAAGCAGATATTAAAAAAACTGCTTTCAATACCGAAAATGGGCATTACGAATTCATGAGAATGCCATTTGGCTTGAAAAATGCCCCGCAACTTTTCAACGCGTCATGGATAACGTACTTAGAAATTTAGTAAACGAAATTTGTTTAGTATATTTAGACGTCATAATTTTTAGCACAAGCCTCCAAGAGCATATTCAAAATTTAAGAACAGTTTTTGACCGTCTAAAGAAAGCGAACTTAAAAATACTGCTCGACAAATCGGAATTTTTACGTAAAGAGGTAGCGTATCTCGACATGTCGTGACCCCGAGCGGAGTTAAACCGAACCCGGATAAAATTCACGCGATCAAAAACTACCCTCTACCGAAAACACCGAAACAAATTAAAACATTTCTAGGCCTACTAGGTTATTATCGAAAATTCATTAAAAAAATTGCCCAACTCACGAAACCCCTAACTAAATGTCTAAGGAAAGACTCAGAAATTAAACATAACGATCCAGAATATGTTAAATGTTTCAATACTTGCAAAAATCTTCTAATTAACGATCCCATACTCCAATATCCAGACTTTAACAAGCCTTTAACTTAACCACAGATGCTAGCAATTACGCTATAGGCGCTATCCTGTCCCAAGGTAATATTGGTTCCGATCTTCCCATCGCCTACGCAAGTCGAACTCTAAATGACTCAGAACAAAACTACAGCACAATTGAAAAAGAATTACTCGCTGCTATGTGGGCTGCGAAATAGTTTAGACCATATCCAGGTCCCTCTACCTCTCATACTTCCACGGACTAAGTATGAAAGACATAACACATAATCCAGGACTACTGACAATAAACCGTAAAACTCCAAAGATCCACACACACATTCATAAACTATTACGACTTACAACCACTTTGGAAAAAAATATGAAAATTTAAACAAACAATATGAGAACCTTAATCGAATCCTTAATAATGACAAGACAATTTCTCCCGAATTTATTTATTTATTTATTTACGTTACGCTGTACAACAGGAATTTTAATCCCAATTATAGTACAGGGTCCGCACTCACCGAGCCGCAGTGTGGTAGTTTATATAATTTTTAGCTTGAGTGCGATTCGAACTCGGGATTCGAATTCCCTATCGCTATCCACACCACCATACTGACGGACATAATAATAATAACATAATTGATTATATTCGTAAAAACATAAATGAAAAAATGAATCATTTAACAAAACAAACAGAAAATCACACCATACATCCAAGTCACACGATCTTCTCACAGAATTAAATAAAATTTCATAATTTTTATCAGTTACCAATTCATATAAATTCCTATAAATTACGAAACGCAATTTGAGTTAATTCACCTAATCCCAATCTCTACTAAACACAATACTAAATATGTAACTATTATCCCTAATCAAGAATATTTCTTAAAATCAAATGATGGACAAATTAAATCTCTATATGACGTATGTACCTACAATAAGGAAAACACACAGTGTCCCAACAAGATAAATGAACTAAACGAAAACTCTTGCGAGAAGAACTTTATTTCACGAAACAACAGTGAAAATTGTCAATTTCTGGAATTAAACATCAGATAGAATAATATTGAATATTTTACTGACATAAATCAACATTTAAAAATATTCCCCCACCACGAAGAAATTAAAGTCAAATGTAAACAAGGCGACACTATAAAAACGCTCCAAGGAATATTCCTGGTAAAAGAAGACGATTGCCTGTTGGAATACAAGAATCAAAATTTATTATTCAAACACGGAACCTTTGGCAAACCAGTAGTAATCGAAAAGTACAAATTTGACTTCAACAAGTCACAAATTCAAAAAATGTCAATTGAACTGAATACCATCAACGAGCTGAAACCAATAAACAAACTCGAAGAATCTATTGACGACTACTTCTTCGACCAGCACGATGTCAATAATATCATCAATTATTCAACCCCAATATTCTATATAATTCTGATTACAGGTGCTATCACCTTGCTTGTAATTTTTTTATAGAGAAAGTTTCACAGACGTTCGCTGACAAGACCGAAGTCCAGAGAAGGTATTGAACTTCAATCGAGAACTTCAGCACCTACAACGATACACCAGCTCCCCGATGAAGCCCAATTCTAGCGAAGGAGGAGTTAGGAAACGGTGTTCCCACAGAGACCGCTGATTCTCCAGTAATACGATTCCAGAATAGTGCAATATCATATCTTAGAATCATGTAATATCCTGGGTATCTAAACTTTTGACTTCTGAAACTAAAATTATCTTATTTTGTAAAACAGTCAAAATAATTTTTTTTTAAACATTTATTGCAAATCAATAAATCTAACATGTATATTTCACTTATCCAAATAGTATATAGTATATATATATATATATATATATATATATATATATATATATATATATATTTATTTATTTACATTAAGGGAAGCTGACGGTTACCCAATAAAGAGCTTCCACGTTTTGATAATACATTAACAAATATACAACAGAGACAAAATATTATTTACAGAGTTACTATTACGTAATTAGAGAAAAGAAATAAGATAATAAAGTGACACAAAAAATAGTAATAAATAATAATAGTGATAACGAAATTTGATTATATTTACCTAAATCTTAAGCAGATTTGTAAGTTGGCTTAAACTTAAACTAAAGAAGTCCAAATGCTGGTAATGATTATTGTACTTTATCATTGTTCTTATTAACGGCGAGTTTTTATATGAATTCGATTTAATAGAAGGAGTGTAAAATAAGTTGTTATTTCTTGTTATTTTATTTGGAACACAAAAATCAAGATTTTTAATGAACAATTCCGTATTAATAATATGGTTTAATGTTTTGTAGAGTACAATTATATCAGAATTTGTTCTTCTGCGTTCAAGAGTTAACAGGTTAAATCTCGGTAGAATCTCCTCATAACTTGAGTATGTTATATTAAACTACATACTAATAAAATTTTCTGAATGGATTCAATCCTAGATTTATGATTGGAATACTGTGGGTTCCATATAATTGTAGCATATTCTAATTGTGATCTGACGATGGAGGTGTATAACATGATCGTTGTATGAATATGATTAAATGATTTAATAGAACGCATTACAAAACTAAGTAATTTGTATGTTTTGCTTGTTATGCAAAGTAGTTTAGAGTCGAAAATAATACCTAAATCGCGAATGCTGCTGTTTCTTGATAGGGAGATGTTGTTAATTTTATAATCGTTATCAATTGTATTAATATAACTAGTGAGCCTACCAACAGAACATTTGTTTAAATTTAATGTTAAATAATTTACACAGCAATAGCGGTAAAGACGTAACAAATCTTTTTGTAATAAGAAACAGTCATTTTGATTTTCGATTACCCTAAAAAACTTTAAATCATCCGCGTATAGGAGAAAATTACTGTTTTGGAAGACGTTCATTATTGTATTGATATATAAATTAAATAGCATTGGGCCTAAATGAGATCCCTGAGGTACTCCAGAAGATACATAAATGCGTCTAGATTTGAAACAAATTGAGATCTGTTTTTTATATATGATTCAATCCATCTTAAAAGTGACCTATGTATACCACATTGAGAAAGTTTATGCAATAATATGTTATGGTGAACTTTGGTTACATCAATTTAATTTCGAATATCCATCTTCCTACTCAAGAATTTAGTAAACGGAATTAAATTATTTATAACTGATTTACCTGGACAATAGCTGCATTGTTGAGGAATTATTATGTTACCGATGTCACTTTTTATTTCTTGAATGATCAAAGATTCAAAATTTTTACTAAATATAGATAAAATAGATATCGGTCTATAGTTGGAAATATCGCTCCAAGTACCAGATTTAAATATTGGAGTTATATATGACGTTTTCCAGATCGTGGGAAACACGCCCAAATTCAAGTGGTTCAACCAGGTAATGCGCACAGGTTTTTATGAATCTAGGATGTATTCCGTCCGGACCGTATCCCTTATTTATATTTAAAGTATCGAGTGCTGCCAATATCTTAGTTTTACTTAAGTATAATGAAATTATATTTACGGTGGGCTTGTTATCATCAGTTCACTAAATGTAAAGTTAACATTATCATTGCAATAAACCGACTCAAAAGGATCAGCAAATAAATTACAGATTTCTATACCGGAAGAGGCTTCAACACCGTTGTAACTTAAAATAGTAGGAATACCATTGTTTTTTTTTAAAAGTGTTAATATGACTCCAAAAGTTTTTAACATTCGAATTAATTTTAGTTTCAATTACATTTACATAATTTTTGTAGTCAAAATCTATTTTTTCTTTTACTCTGT
This sequence comes from Pterostichus niger, assembly GCA_947425015.1. Lineage (NCBI taxonomy): Eukaryota > Metazoa > Arthropoda > Insecta > Coleoptera > Carabidae > Pterostichus > Pterostichus niger. The sequence goes on along the minus strand of OX380334.1, from coordinate 34,636,330 downwards.
GTCGCAATAACGAGAATGCGAAATAGTCTGATTGGTTTCCATATTTTTTCCATTTTTTGTGAAATTTATGTTTTTCTTTGATTATTTTAATTAATGATCTAGTAAACCAACGAGGGTAATTTTTAGGTATGCGTGTTTTAAGTGGAACATATTTTTCGATCAGACTATATAAATAGTATGTGTATCGCGTCTATTGTCGATCTACCTTTCACAAACCCACACTGGTACTGTCCTATCTTATTATTCGTTGCCCTTGCTAGCCTTCTCTGTAGTACTGTCGATAGTATTTTATATGCATTATTTAATGCTGTTCGACCCTAAAATAAAATATCGAAGTATGATTTATATTGGAAATTTTATTCAAATGAAGGCTTCTCTCTCAATCCTAAGCATTCAACAGTCTTTACTTGTAGTTACTCGTAGGCATATTATAAGATCTATGCCCCCATATAATGGAAATTAAGTTACAAACGAAATTGTAGTTGAAATCAAACCTTACAAATTTAAGACTGTTCGACCCTAAAATAAAATTTCGTTTCTTGATTTTGAAATATTCGCCTTGCACTTATACAACCAGCCCAGCATAGCACGTTGTATTTGAGTTCTTCACATAAGGGTCATGTCATAAATCATAAAATTTACAACTTAATCCCTGCGGGTAAAACTAAAACTGTCAATGCTTTCCAACAAGCTAGTTTTTCAGTGTGACGACTTCTTATATATTTCTAATAATAATTATTAACATTTGAAAATTTGTTACCTCATGAATATATTTCTGAGTTTCATTGAATTTTATGAAAACAGCTGTTTTTATATTATAATGCATGTAGACTGTGTTGTAATAGATAATAATATATTGAATCCAGATGAAGCTAAAGATAACTATTCGATTTTTTATCTATATAAGATAATAGATAAATATCGAAATTTTGTAAATATATTTTAGTTCTTTGTTCTTAGTTCTTTTGTAAATATATATCATCAACTGGTCGGTCGACCGGCCTCCCTGGTCGTATCCACTTCTAATTGGTTGACCCTTCGTAATTACCTAATCTTAACATTTTTACCCAATCAATTTTAAGAATTGCGAAGATTAACCATTATATCTACATCTTTACTCCTATAAAATATTTTTGTTGTTATTCTATTACTTATCAGTAAGTAGTGCAAATACACAGATATTTGTTACATCTAGATTTTGGATTGTTCTCGATATTGTTTGTTTTTCCAAATATTCTTTTGTTTTATTTAGTTATACTATATTGTGAAAAGTAAATATGGTTAAAACTATGTCAGCTAAAAGCCGAATGCTAAAACTGCGAAAAATAAAGGAATTTATAGAATGGTAAGTTTTTGTAAATTGATAAATTACTAATATTTTTAATAAATAATAATATAATATTAATAATATTAACTAGCAATTATATTTTTTAGTAGCTGAGCGTACCTATACTAATTTTATCAAACATTTATTATTTTGTCATGTGTTTATTATTTTATTAAATATAACTGGTGCGTGTATTGCTAAATTTATAGTTTTTAGTCATTTTCATTGTATATTTAAATACGATATTTTTGTTTTTATAGCTCTTCTGAGAGTACGAGTCTCATCGCTGAAGCAACTACGTCTCAAGATGTTATTGAAAGTCAAAAATATTATGATTCGAAATAATCTGCTTCAGAAAATGTATGGAATTACCAAACAGAAAATGAAAGTGATAAATAATAGTGCTGACTCGGAATATGGACCAAATGCAGCAAATCCAATTGAAGACATGCCAACTGAAAAATTTTAAGAAGAAAAAAAAGTATTTCTGCAATGAATAATGGAAGCCAATAAAATTGAAATATTTGAAAAAAGAGTGGAACAAAGCTACTCTGATATTTGGCATCAAGAGAGAAGAAAACGACTTACGGCATCAAATTTTGGAAGTATTTGTAAAATAATTCAACACCCATGGGAAAGAAGGTATTTAATTTACTGTATAGTAATTTTAGAGGAAATTTGAACACTATGTACGCCGTACAAAATGAAAAAGTTGCTATGCATACATTTGAAGAGAAGTTTCATGTGAAAGTTCAACCAAGTGGATTAATCATCGATGAAATGTTGCCATTCTTGACTGCTTTTCCAGATGGGCTTATTGGCAATGACAAAATTATTGAAATTAAATTCCCCGCAAAAAGAATAGCGCCGACTTTAAAAATCTCAATAGAACAAAATGAAATTAACTTTCTTAAAATACACAACGGTGAGATAATGCTAAAATAAAATCATAATTATATGTACCAAATTCAATGTCAACTCCACATAACGACAAGAAAATCATGTTATTTTGTTGTATGGACCCCACTTGATATATTTGTACAAGAAATTCATCGTGACGAGATATTTTGGCAAGAAAAAATGGAAGAGCAATTGAAGAAATTTTATTACCAAGGGATTTTTCCAGAATTAATTGATTCGAGATATATACCTAACTTACCTCCCCGCGTAGCATATTAGTACTTTTTAATCTTGTAATCTGGACTTTTAATAATATTTTTGTTATTTTCTCAGTGAAAATGAAAAATTTAAACATACAGAGTGTAGTGTTTGTATTAGTAATTTGTGTTTAAGGTATATATTTATTTATCAAACAAAACTTTTTTTATTAATAGTTGTTATATATAATAATAATAATAATTCTGATTTATGCAACTTCTTTGACTTCTGCATTTATAGAACCTGTAGTAGATAAATTATTATCTATTCAATTTTCTGCAATTTTTATGCACCGAGTGCTCACAGCTAACCATTTCTTACCAACATTTTAATTAGGAACAATTGTTTTTTATTTTTCGTATCATTGTCAGCTAATTATTTGCTTTATTGAGATATACCGGGTGGAACATCATACCTGTGTACATAGGCGATTAACATGAAAAAACAGTTTTTCTGTGCGCATTGCTCCCCAAATTATTTTAGGCAAAAATGCTTCAAATAAATGTTGTAGAACATAAAATTCTGCATCTAAATCAATAAACAGAATTACATTTACATGCGTTATAACGACAGAAATTAAATAAAAAAATATTAAAAATTACGTTTAAAAAAACAAATAGCCATGGAAGTGAAACAAAAATAGATAGATGCTTGACGTTTGACAGATCTCCTGATTTAACACCTAGCGATTTTTTTTATGGGGTCATCTTAAATGTAAAATTTATAAGCAACGCCACCCAAATATTAATTCTTTGAGAGAAGCTATCGTGGATAAGTGCGTCTTAATCACAAATAGGCAGCTCGCTAATGTACGGCATTCCTTCTACAATAGACTTTGTTATTGCTTGGCTGAAAATGGAGGTTTATTTGAATATTTATTGTAATAGTAAATTGTAGTGATTATTTTAATGAGAGAATTATTGTTTGATATTTGAATTATAATAGATAAGTTATAATTTTTACATGACCAACCCTATAAGAAATAAACGTTTCATTGAAATGTATAATTGTTTATTTATTATTAAATTGTAATCATAGGTATGGAGTTTTTTGTATGAATTTTATTGAATGATTAATTTGTCGGGGGTAAAATATCAAATAAACAGAAAAACGTCAAGCATTTATCTATTTTTGTTTCACTTCCATGGCTATTTGATATTTTGAACGTAATTTTTAATATTTTTTATTTAATTTCTGTCGTTACAACGCATGTAAATGTAATTCTGTTTATTGATTTTGATGTAGAATCTTATGCTCTACAACATTTATTTGAAGCATTTTTTGGCTCAAATAATTTGGGGAGCAATGCGCACGGAAAAACTGTTTTTTCATGTTAATCGCCTATGTACACACGTATGATGTTCCACCCGGTATAATTCAAAGTACATAATATTAATGTAACAAAAATTTTGTATTGAGAATTAATCAAATTTAAAAATTTATATTTAAACAAGAAATAGTACTATTTCATATTTATACCTGGACGATATTGTGTTTGAAGACAGGAAGATTATGCCCTACTAATTTTATTACGGTTGGGTTACTTGAACAGGTAGCTAGAAAAGTAAGTAATAATTTGATAATTTCGCCTGTAGACTCCTCGAGAATAATAAAACTAATGCTACAAAATACCATGAAGCAATTTTAAATTAAAAAATCGTGATAGAAAATATGAACATTTTATTGCAATTTGTAGAAGCGATATTTTCTTAATGATTATATATTTCAAAATTTTAAGGCTGACATTTTGTTTATAAAGTATTAAACAATAGGTGTATTTCTTTGTAATCATAACAAACATTTCAGTAACGAGAAATCTAATGCTAAAGTTAAACTAAAATGTCAGTTTTTTTTCCTCTTTCCATATTTGTGCTATTTACTTATGCATTTTCGTGATTATTTCGTCTCCTCCATATTTTTGAGCTCCACGTTTATTCCATCTACTCCCGGCGCTTTTCCATTTTTACTTTTCATAATTATATCTTTTATTTCTTCTAGTGTTGGCTCTTGCGTAGTTTCTTCTTTTGCCGCCAGTTCCTCTTCTGTTTCGTCATCTTTCTCTCCGTTCCCCCCTCTTTCTCTGTATTTGAGTTTCTTTCATTGAGAAGCTCTTTAAAATACTCCTCCCACACTTGTTTTTCTTGACTTTCCGTTTCGGTATCCTTTCCGTTTCTATCTTTCATGCTTGTTATCTTTATTTTGTTCTTAGGTTTCTGTTTCCTTAATTCTTGAAAAAAGTGTCTTGTGTTCTTATTCGCTCTTTCCTTCTCTATTGTCTATATCTTTCTTTCCATCCATTTTCTTTTCCTACTTCTTAATTCCCTACTGCATTCTTTCCTTATTGTGTTGTATTCTTCTTTGTCGCTTTCTTTTTTTGTTTGTATCCATTGTAGCCTAGCTCTACTTTTTCTTTCTGACAGTGCTTTAAATTCTCCGTTGTACCATTTCTTTAATTTTTCTCTTCTCTTTGCTCCTAGGCTGCCCTCAGCTGCTTTTACTATGCCCTGTTTAATTTTACCGCATTCTTCTTCAACACTTTCCTCTCTCATATCATTGCCCATTATATATGCATCTATTTTCTCATAATACTCTCTAATTCCTTGCTCTGTCTTCAGTTTTCCTGTGTTCCATTTCATTTGCGTTTTCTTGCTTTTGTGTATTTGAAGTTTGTGAGAAGTTAGTGAATACATTCTATAACGTAACTAACCCAAACGACTTCCAAAATGAGTATTTAATGTCAAGCATATTATCAAAAATCAAAGGTGAAGCTGCTTCCAATATTGCAACTTGCACTATTTCTAGTTGGGCTGTCTTAAAAAAGGCTTTAATAGATACTTATTCTGATAAACGCGATTGTTATACGCTTAAAATTGAAATGTCTGAATTAAAACAGAACAATGAATCCGCGTTTGAATTTTATAATAGAGTTAAAGAAGTTTTGCATTTACAAATCGCGTACATATCCACGCAAATAAAAGCTGAAGAACAAGCCGTTCTAATAAAATATTTTCAAAATTACGCTGTAAGAATTCTCTTAAGAGGGCTTAAAGAGCTCTTAGGTAATTTAATGCGCACTAAAAATCCATCAGATATGAATATGTTAACTAACGATTTTCAAATAGATAGTTACTCACGCACACATCAAAAATTTAACACAATACCCAAACCAAAACAATTTTTCAATAACACACATAACAGACCACCGTATAGACAATCCCCTCATTTAATGTACCGACCGATTCCACATAATACCAATCAATACCAACATAACTTCCAACACCAGAATGCAAAACAAAATAACGTATTCAAATCTAACCCTAACCAAAAATTCCCTAAACCTACACCAATGACTATCAGTACACGGCAAACATTTGCACCTAAACCCCGGACCTGCAGGCTACAGTTCAGGTTACAATCAACCGCGATCTCAACAATTCGCGTACCGTCAAAACCCACAAACGGAACAGAGACGAAACATAACATTCGAAGAACTTCATAACACAGAAGTTAATGACATAAACGACGAACCAGACACTGACGAACATAACATTGCCAATTACCAATCAAATGTCGATACCGAATATTACGAACTAAAATCAGAGTCCGATCCAAACTATTTTTTACAAATAGCCGCCTCGGAAACGCTATCGAACTAATGAATCTTGCCTATAATCAAAGCGAGCTACCTTTCCTTATTTTTCCAGAACATAACTTAAAAGTCCTACTCGACACAGGAAGTACACGTTCATTCATTAAACTAGAAATTGCAAATAAATATTTTAATAGTGAAATTAAATATGATCCTTTCAAAATTACTACTGCACATGGAAACTCAACCGAAAAATTCAGCTTAGTACTACCCTGTTCAAAAATATTCAAAAAACATAATATTAATCTTAAATATTATTTATTCGATTTTCATAACCAATTTGATATTCTATTAGGACTAGATAACTTAAAAACATTAGAAGCGATCATTGACTTAACACGCGATAAGATAATAACACCAACAGCTGAGATAAAAATTCACTATGACACTGTAACACCGCGTCCTCACTATGTCACGATCCCACCTAAGTCTGAGAAGATAACAAAGTTCTAACATTGAAAATGGCGAAGTGTTTGTCCCGGAAACACATATTAATAACATCATAATCCCCGAAGGTATCGCAAAAATCGAAAATAATGTCATTTACTATCCAACGATAAATCCAAGCGAAAAAGTATATATTATAGACACCACAAATAATATCTGTGCTGAATTGCTAGAAAATTTTGAAATGAATAATATCAATCTTAATTTACAAACTTTAAATAATAGCTTTGATTTTTCTAAAATACGAACTGATCACATAAATTCGGAGGAAAACCTCGCGATCACGAAACCAGTGAAAGAGTACACCGATATCTTTCATACGGAAGATAAGTCGTTATCTTTTACGAACGAAATAAAACACCATGAAATCCCGATTTATTCAAAAACGTATAGATACCCGGAAGTACATCGCAATGAAGTAAAAGATCAAATACAAAAAACTTTGAGCCGCATTCCATGTAAAAATGAAAAACTTGTTCAAAATTCAAGTACTGAAGAAGATTCATCACCTTCAACTCAGTATAAAAATTATTTAGACAGTAAACTAACTAAATCAGATAAAGAGTATAAAATCTTTGAAGTAGAGGCAGACCTCTTTGATTCACCCTGTAACGAAAGCCTAGCAGCACATTGTGTTAGCAAAGACCTAGTAATGTTAGATGGAATAGCAAAAGACTTCGCACAAAAATTTCAAAGTTTAGATAAACTAAAAAATCAAAACCCTAAATTATATAATTTAGTTTACCTAAAAGACCAAAATAATAGATTCATTATTTACCTAATAACGAAAAACTATTATAAGCAAAAACCTACGAATCAAGATTTATTCTATACCCTTCTAAATTTAAAATCATTTTGTTTGAAACCCCATATCAAATATTTGAATATACTCGTACCAAAATTAGGTTGCGGACTTGACCAACTGAATTGGACTAACGTTAAACCTATGATAGAATTTATTTTCAGAAATAGTAGTACAGTAATAACCGTGTATAATAAACCAAATAATAAAATACCACCGTTCGAACTTAATGTTAATAAAACTAAGGATAATTGCGATAATTTCTTTAATTATATGGACGAATTTAATAAACAATTAGAACAGAATAAAACCTACGAACACGACAACGAATCCTTAATTGTGGAAGTGGACGCTAGAACTCAAATTTCAAACGATGAGTCCGACGATAGCGACATACATTCCAACCCCGAAAACCCTATAGTTGGAATACCGATCAGTGAATTACCAGTAAATGTAGGTAAAAATCAGTTGATTATTACGGAAGTTGAACATTCACCATCTAATCCAAAAGTAAAAAAATTACACTTAGATAAAATAAGAGTTAATGTACAATTATCCCAAAATAACTTTGAAAATTATATTGTAAATTTTGTTAAAAATTATGTAGTTCCAAAGGTTGTATATTATTTATATTTCGAACAACCTATATATGAAAAATTTAGTCACATTTTACAGAAACACTTTAAAAATTCTGAAATTAAATTTATAAAACGCAATATTAAACTAATAGATATAGAAAAGGAAGATGAAATCACTGATACTGTCCGAAATTACCACGAAGGTAAAACCAACCATCGCGGAATTAACGAGACCCATAATCAGATAAAAAGAATATACTATTGGCCAAATCAAATTAAAACTATTACAGACTTTATTAATCAATGTGAAATTTGTTTAAAATCAAAGTACGAACGTAATCCCTTTAAACTAAAATTTAATATAACACCTACCCCGAATAAACCTTTTGACATCATACACATTGACTCTTTAAGTTTAGAAAATCACAAGTTTCTCACAATAATCAACGCGTTCTCTAAATACGCCCAAGCGTATGAAGTTAGTTCAACGAATGCAATCGAGATAAGTAATAAATAAACAAAATTCTTCTCACACCACGGTATCCCTAAGACGATTATATCAGATAACGGACTAGAATTCAAAAACACTGTTCTACGTGAATTGCTAAGTTTGCACAAAATAGACATCCATTTCATCAGTTCCCAACATCCCAATTCCAATGGCCTCATAGAACGATTTCATTCTACGTTGATAGAACACATTCGCTTATTTAATTTACAAGACCATTTCAAAAACGATAGAAAATAAAGTTCACTTTGGCTTATTAACACTCATCATACTTCCACAGGTTTAAAACCAATAGAAATTATTAACGGGCACTTTGAAACTAACTCACCTCTTGAAGTAGAATTAGAGAAACAAATTACACAAGACTATGTTCAAAAGCATAAAGAAAAAACAAAATTAGCCTATCAAAATATTAATGAGCGAATGCTAAATAAAAAATATACTCTAATTAATAAACTAAATGAAAATCGTGAAAATTTACCCAACATACCCGAAACAGCCTATATACAAAATAAGCAAAAAGTTAATAAAACACGCCAACCGAAATTCAAAAAAGAAACTATTAAAACAATAAATAAAAACTTAAAAACGGCAGAAATTAAAACAGATACGAAAGACAACAGAAAACAGACTAAAATTCACCTATCTAACATTAAACGACCAAAGAAACTTTATAAAACTGTTAATAAAAATCCCAATCTTCCAGGACCATGTACTTCACGTACACGTACGGACTAGACATCAAGAACATTACGAACAACCCTGGACTATTAACCTTAAATCTAGGACAAGCAAAATTACAGAGATCCCAACATACTTTCCTTCATTTTTACGACCTGCAACCTATTATCCAACAATATAACAACCTAAAAACACAACACAATAACTTAAAACAAACTATAAATGCAAATGAGATCAGTGCAAAAGAGTTTAAGAACAATGACGGAATCATTACTTACATTCAAAACCTGATAGACGAAAAATTGAGCAACTTACTTATAATTCATGAAAACCATAGACAAAAGAGAGGATTAATAAATGGACTAGGATCCATAATTAAATCAATTACCGGAGACCTAGACGCAGAAGATGAAAAGCGATATTCAAAAATTTTAAATCATTTGGAATTTAACCAACATAAATTAAATGAACAATTAAAAGCCCAATATTCCGTTAACCATGTATTAATTGAGAAATTTAATAAAACAAACGAAACGATTAAACATAATGAATTAGAATTGAAATTAAAAATAGAACAGTTGTTGCATATTGTTGTCGGCGGAACTCATAATCTAAATAAATTTAGTATTTATGATATTTACAGTCAACTATACACCTTGTTTAATATGATACTAAACGTAATGCAAGACATAGAAAATTCACTAACCTTTTGTAAACTTCACGCAATGCATCCAAGCATTATCAAAATTAACGAATTTCATGCAGAATTAAATAAAATCTATAAAAGTTATAATAACGAATTCCCGTTAGAACCCACCTTCGAAAACATACCAGAAATTGAAAAATTAATTACAGTAAATTGTAAGGTAGATTTAAATAAAATTATTTACTTTCTAGAACTCCCAATAAATTACGAAACTAAGTTTGAATTATTCTACCTTATACCTATCCTAGTAAACTTGAAACGGAATTTGTGACTGTTATTTTAAATAAAGAATACTTTCTAAAATCTCTTGATGGCCAAATTAAATCTCTAAAGGACAAATGTACTAAAGGAACTATTTATCAATGTCCAAACAAGATCGAAAACACGGATGAGAAGTCCTGCGAAAAGAATATCATCCTGCATAACGACAACAAAAACTGCCAATATACTAAAATAAACTTAAAAAGAAACCACATAGAAACCATCGAAGAAATTAACCAATTTCTCATTGTGTTCCCAAATGAAGAAAAGATCCATCCGTAATGTCAACTTGGTGACGAAATTAAACCCATACGAGGTATATTCCTCATTAAAGAAAATAATTGCCAAATTACATTCAGAAACCAAACTCTACATTTTCAAGAGGGAACATTCGGAAGACCGATAATTTTAGACGACTTCAAGATAAAATTTGATGAAATACAAGCACCAAGATCGACTGTAGAACTCAACAGCATACAAGACCTGAAACTACCCATAAATAAATTTGAAGACATCGAAGACTACGACACTACTGCCGATATCTCAAATTACCCAATATTAGTATTATACGTAATTTTATTTATAGTTGCAGTTACAATGCTTGCAGCTTTCATCAGAAAAAAATGTCTGAAGTCCAGAAGACTCCACGACCATGAACTCCAGCCCAGGCGTTCAACCCCCCAACAGCAGCAGCCCCAGCTGAACCTTCCCGGGGATGCTCAATTTCAAGGAGGGAGGAGTTATGGAACAGCTTCCCACAGGAAAGTGCTGATAACAGTACTACTGCAGCCATGAACCCAGAAGAACTCTCCTATTACATTTAAATTATATTTCATTTTGTCTTTGTAAACGTAGTTAGTAAGTTAGTTACAAGTTAGAATCCAGTCTGTAAACATCTAATCTTGAGTTGTACTTTTTCGTTGTTTAAAAATATTTTTTTTTTTTAAGTAAACTCTAATTCGGGTTACGTAATTTATATATATATATATATATATATATATATATATATATATATATATATATATATATATATATATATATATATATATATATATATATATATATATATATATACATATATTTCACTTATCAAAATAGTATACACCATATTTTTTACCATATACAAGTATTTCCGGTCGTGGAAAAAATAATTACACATTTCACGTGCATAAAGTGCTTTTGCCACCCTCGTGAATTCGTAGACCTCGACAAGCCTTAGTCTGCAGTTTCTTCGCTATTGCGACAAACTGTCACTTGTGCACTAGCTAAACAAGTAATTATAGTTACGTCATCATTTTCACTATTGAATATTTTCACTGTGATATGACTGGCTCTATCCAATCAAATATGTCTATATATTACATTATAATGCAGTATTGTCATTAAAATTTGTTATGTTTTACGTTTTCAGATTAAAAAATATATATAATAGAGTAAATGCTTGGTTTATTAAAGTCGCTAAATTATGAACTTCTAGCTACAGTTCCAATTGTAGTGTTTTTTTTAATTAAACCGCTAGGGAGAATATCTTTAGAAAAATATTATTTCTTAGTTTGAGATCATAAATTTGCATTAAAAGTTTTTCTGTTTCAACCAGGAATAGGACATACAATCGTACAGGAAGAATGTTTAATATAAGTGAGGTACGAACCATGAACGAAGACGTATATCCTGGTGGATCTCCTGGAGGTGTCGAAGTTCACATTTGTTCCGTGGCAATAGTAGAAGCCTATATTCTCTCCAGAAACATTAAACACAGTCAATATAGACTCGTGTTTATAATCTACTTCTTTCTCATTGTAGATATTAATTATGTTTTTCTTAGAAGTGTTGAAATACTGTAAATAATATAAACAATTATTAAGAACATTTATATATATGATGAAATAATATAACCTATAACTAACTGTGTATATTAAATAGAACTAAACGTATTAGAACTGTGTTGTATAAAAAGATTAGATTTAAGGACAATTAATAATTTGTATACTTAAGTAAACTCTCATTTCCAACCTATGCGGTAGTAATATCAACTTCATATTTGCTGCCAAATAAAGCCAAAATAAATTAAATAAATTTAAATACATTTTTTAATTGAAAAAATTCTTTAGCATCTTATAGAATTCTTCTTCATCTTTTGTAATTGTATTCAATATTATTTTGTTGTCTTTATTTTGTATAGATATAGAACAATTCCAATTAAATTATTATAATAGTAGTGTGGTTCATTAACAAGATAAATTATTATTTTCCTTCTCTCCGTACATTAAAACCCTTTATGACAATTTTTAATTTAATATGTACTCAAAGTTGATGCACTTTCGAATTTGAAATCTTGAATTAAGCCTTGATGTTTAAGCGGAGTCCATAATAAAGAAAACATTAAGAACCACTGCCTGATATGAAGTGCTGTTCCATACATGGTAAAAGCAGATCAGACCATGCAAATATTTTACCCAAAAGTAACGCATGTGACTTGTCTTCCATACGATATTGATTTACTATGTGAACAAATTTTAAACATGTATATTCACGTCTATTGCCTTATAGTCAATATTAAAAAGAATGAAAGCGCCGTTAAAAATTGCGATTTTTAAAGATTTGTTACCTATTTCTGCTGTTCCGATAAAATAGTAACTTCACACATTGATCATGGTGTGTGAAGTTCAACTTTTTGACAGCGTTGCGTAATGTGAACAGCGGTGCGTGAAGTGCAATATATTTCTTATGGAGTTTATTTACCGCACTGAGCCAATAAGAACTCTTATATTTTGTTGTCATGAATACGCATTGTAACAGAGTGCCGTGCTTGTTTTTTTGTTTAACTATTCATATTGTTTATATTGTGAAAACTAAAAATAGTTCGCTCATTAATTTGTAGTTTATTATGGATTCTGATACAGAAGCACCTTGTACTCCACCAAATATAACAAATAAATAAATAAATATATCATCACGCCTTTTACCCATCACTGGGTGTGGCACTCTGCCTACGCAGATCTCGGTAAGTGATATATTTTATCGCGTGAAATGCGGTTACCAGCCGTCAAATCACGGCCTCCAAAGATATTAGTGGAGGAGGAGCCACAGGGGTAGATTTTTTAAATTGGTGAAAATTGTTTGTCGGCTGTGGGGATCGAACCAGGGTTCTCAAGATCCACAGGCCGACTCGATACCACTGAGCCACCTACCCCATAAATATAACGACTGCGGCAAATGCAGTATGTTCCTCTTTATTACCACTAAAATCGCTGGAAAAAAAATTTCATAAATGGCGCAGTGAGAAGCATATGAATTCATATTCAGAAAACGTAATATTACCATACATATCTGAAATGGCGAAGAAGAATTGGAGTCACCATTCGATGCTAAAGAATACTATCAACTTTAAGCATAATATAAATATTGGTGAATATTCGAAAGTTCTTGCTTATTTAAAGAGAGAGAATGACGGATATACTCCAAAAAAATCAGGTGTTTTGGAAAAAGAACAAATTTTCAAGTTTATAAAGGAGGCATCAGACGAGAAATTTTTATTAACCACAGTAAGTCGATAATAATACAAACATTCAAAGATTTAAATTTTTTTATCTTGAAGTCATTTTAATATTCAAAATTTCTGGTGCTCTTAGAAGAGATGAACTGTATAAACTAAAAACTGACGATATTGAAGATTTGGGCACAATTCTTGTTGTGTCTGTCCCTGACACAAAAACCGAAATTACGAGAAAATTTGCTGTAACTGAATATTTGGAATTATATAAAAAATATGTGGCCCTTCGTCCTCAAAATTTTTCAGAAAAAAATTCTTCATTAATTTTCAAGGTGGAAAATGTGCCGGTATAAACAAATTTGGAAGATTACCTTGCGAAATACTTAAAACTGTCTAATCCAGAAGAATACACGGGCCATTGCTTCAGACGATCATGTGCTTCTCTACTAATCGAAGCAAGAGCTGATTTACTTCCGTTAAAACAACACGGAGGCTGGAAATCTTCAGCGGTTGCCGAAGGTTACGTTGAAAATTCATTGAATAGAAAAATTAATATTTCAAACAAAATTTTATCGATTCAAAATAATGCGACAAGTAACATTGTTATGAAGAAATCGTTAGACGAAACAGCTGGTATCAAGTTTGAAAATTTGACATATTGTAACATAACTATCAATAATTACAATTGTCATAATAAAGTAAATTAAACCATTTTTGTCCTAGATTCATTTTCTAAATGTAAGGTCGTATAACAATTATAGTGTGAATCACGTGTGTGAAGCATTTTTTACACTCGTGTGATTGTAACACTCGCCTATGGCTTGTGTCGCAAACTCTTTACTTCTGTAAAAAAAATCAACTTCACACACTTGATACACAAACTACTACTTTTTCATTATTGTACTATTCCAAAAAATATCAGACCATTTATATTAAATATAAGATTTAGGTTTAATTACATATTTTGTTAATAGTTGAAGTTTCAAAATATAGTATATCATTTTCAAGTAATTATAAAGAATAGAATAGTCTCTGCATTTTGTATTTTTCTGGAGCATTGCAAAATAACGGGACTGGCTCAAATATTTACTTGTCGTGTTGTGAAACACAGAAGACGCAATATTTTATGGAGACTTCAAACATATGTTATACTATACCATTGAAAATTTAAAAAAAATTCTTACTTTCTCTTCAATAGGAAATTAGATACATTTTACCTTTCTATACAAACATTAACGTGTTACTGAAACTAATGAAATCTAATAGTTATTATTACGTTTAATCACTAAAAACATGTTATATGGATGCACAAATCGATCTGTGATCTCTAGTGGGGGTATGTGTATGTGTAGTCTAATTTAAAAAGTTTTCATTGTATAAGAAATGGCAAGTTATTATACAAAAAAAATACAAGAGTATTGTGGATGTAAATGGAAATTGTAGGTGAAACTCACTGGGCCATTGTCTGCGTCGCTGAACGTCCAGCTCATGGGCTCAGCGCCGCGGCAGCCCAGCGTTAAGTCCGTGGCCGCGTCCACCGTCACCTCGGAGCGCTGCGGGTAGATCAGCGCCACGCTCGAAAACTGCAGCGCCACCAAACCTGGAACAAACACGAACATTGTCAGTATCAACGTTAAATATGGTTGTATATATATCCAGGCCTGCGGTTAACTACCAAGGGATGGGGGGCCTCAACCCCAATGGCTGATAGGGAAAGCTCCTATAGATATATAAGTCAGGTGTGAATAAGGGTTCCCCAAATAAACACCCGCGGATCAACTGAGGCACACAGATGTAGCGACTGACTCAGATTGAGCGGCTACATCTGTTTGGGTAGATAGGACTCTTTAGCTGTGTAACGCAACCTGTCTAAGGATTTGAGGCCCTAAACAGAACTCTTCCTGGCCCTCCAAGCTTGGGGGTTGTGCTTCATGTTAACAATCTGGTCATGGAAAATTTAACTTTGTTATGGAACTTCAGTCAAGACCTCGGAACGGACGGATCAAAAGGCAACGGAACATGCAAAGAAAATGGAAAAGGAACAACGGAATAACTCTCTCAACTTGGAATGTTAGATCACTCTACAGACCGGAGGCGCTAAATGAATTAAGAGAGTGTGCCACAAAATACAAACTAGATGTAATTGCGATACAGGAGTGCAGATGGCCAGGAAACGGTCTTACGGAACAAAGAAGGCACTCGCTCTTATGCAGCTCATCAGATAAGAGAAACCAATTAGGAACTGCCTTCCTTACAAATAAAAGATTGCGGGACTTAGTAATTGACTTCCAACCCATAAATGAGCGAATGAGATACATACGACTCAAGGGAAAATTTTATAACACCTCAATAGTAAATGTACTGAGGATAAGGAAGAGCAGATCAAAGACTCCTTTTACGCTAAACTGGAAGAAATTTTTGAAAAAATACCAAAGAATGATATGCGAATTATTATAGGTGATTTCAATGCGAAGATAGGGAAAGAAGCGAGCTTCAGACCAACGATAGGCCCAAACAGCCTGCACATGGAAAGCAATGATACCGGGCTTAGAGTTATTTCATGTGCCACAAGTTACAATTTTGTGGTTAATAGCACGTATTTCCTGTACAAAAGGATCCATAAGAAGACATGGAGATCACCAGATGGCAATACTGTCAATCAAATTGACCACGTATTAGTTAGCGCAAAGCATGCATCTAGTATAAGTGACGTAAGAAGCATGCGCGGACCTAATATTGATATGGATCATTTTCTAGTTAAGATAAATATAAATCAAAGGGTATCCATAAACAAAAGCCAGGAAAACACTGTATGAAGGAAAAAGTGGAATGTGGAAGAGCTGGAAAATGCCGAAATAAAGGAGCAGTTTGAAGCGTGCATCCAAGAAAAAATTGACTCAATCACGGACATAGAAAACAAGGAGCAAGCAGAGATATGGATAGCTATGAAAGACAGTATAGAACATACCGCAGACCTAACACTAGGTAGCAAAAGCAGAGAGAAAACTAGGAAAGATTGGTACAATGAAGAATGCAAGGCTGCAATAGCAGCTAAAAACGACGCGTACGCTAAACTTATACAAAGAAAAACAATACACAACGAAAATGATTATAAAGAAAGGCGTAAGGAAGCCTATAGAGCATGTAGAAGGAACAAAAGAGCCGCCCTACATAATAAATTTACAGAGATTGAAGAAGCAAGAGAAATGAATAAGGCACGTACATTCTGTCAGTCAATAAAAGAAAGCAAGCAGAAATATAAAGAAAAAGCTACAGCCATACGAAATCTGGACGGAACACTGCTAACGCAGAAGAAGGACGTGTTATTAAGATGGAATCAGCACTTCCAAAACGAAAACCGAAGATCCGAGCTTGGCGGATGCAACTTCGCCCAACGAAACTAACATTTCAGCCCCTAACATTGATGACACAATACAGGCCATCATGAAACTAAAATCAGGTGATTGTTTAGCTGGTCTAATCCACCACCTGATGGTCAGTATATGGAACATGGAAAGAATGCCCGAAGATTGGAATACCGCAGTTATCATACCAATTCATAAATAAAGCGATATACTCGAATGTGGCAATTACAGAGGCATTTGTCTCCTTAGTAACGGGTACAAAATATTTTCAATGATACTGTACAACAAGTTGCTGCAATACGCTGAAAGTCAAACTTAATAGGGGAGTACCAAGCGGGCTTTAGACGTAATAGATCTACTAATGACCATATTTTCACGTTAAAACACATCTTAGAAACAGGGAATACGACGTCAGACCCCACCACCTGTTCCTCGATTTTAGAACTGCGTATGATAGCATAGAGAGAACTCAAATTTGGCAAGCAATAGCTGGTTTCGGCTTCCCTTGTAAACTTAAACGGTTGTGCAAAATGACGATGACGAACACACACAGCGTAGTCCAATTACTAAATGTAACCTCGGAAAAATTTAAAACCAACAAGGTTCTGAAGCAAGGTGACGCCCTAGCATGTTTTCTATTTAATATAGTGCTAGAAAAAGTACTAAGAGATTCGCAACTCAGACTAGTTGGAAATGTTTTTCACCATGAATATCAACTCATGGCATATGCAGACGACAATGTAATTATTAGCAGATACTGGGCTAAGCTGCAGGAAAGTTTTATTGCTCTTAATAACGCTGCGAAACACTTAGGACTATCAATAAACCAAGAAAAATCCAAAGTTCTAGTGGTGACCAGGTCAGAATTTAATATGAATCAACTTGAAGCTGAAAACTACGCATTACAAGTAACACCAGATTTCATATATCTCGGTAGCATGGTAACACATAACCATGATACCTCAAGCGAGATTAAGAGAAGAATAGCACTTGCTAATAAATGCAAACCTTATTAGTAGCCAACAAATCAGTATTAGCACGAAACTTAGAATGTATAAAACTATAATCAGGCCTGTATTAACATACTCCTCGGAAACCTGGACACTGACAGTAAACGATGAGAATAAACTGAGAATTTTTGAACGTAAAATCCTGCGTAAAATATATGGACCAGTACGGAATGCTAATAACGAATTTAGAATCCTAATGAACCATGAGCTACTAGAACGGTATGATGAACTAGATATTATTAGTATTATAAAAACAAGCAGGCTGCGCTGGGCAGGGCATGTTCAGAGAATGGAGGAAAATAGGGTGCCAAAAAAAGACATTCCAGCAAAAGCTACACTATACAAGGCCAAGAGGGAGACACAACAAAGGGTGGAAAGACAATGTCAACGCTGACCTTCAAAAAGCAAACATTAAGAACTGGAAGGCCGCTGCCCTTAATAGGGACGGATGGAGGAGGAAGATTGAGGAGGCTAAAACTCATTTTGGGTTATAATGACGTTTATATATATATATATATATATATATATATATATATATATATATATATATATATATATATATATATATCCAGGCATATTAATTAGCTTCTTGATTAGACTGATTGTGAATAACGTGTGCCTTGCTGAAGTTCCTCTCGTTTTTAACATAAGGGTTACCTAAGTTCTACTTTGAAAGTTTAAAGTCAGATATAATGTTTATAACACTCTAACGATAAATACATATACGATTAGCTTATTCATTGTGAAGCGACATAATTACTAATAATAACGAAATACAAATTAATTAAATACTGATTGTAAACAATTACATTTGCTCACATACTGTGCATACTGTTATTGTAACGAATGGATTTTTTTTAAATATATTAGACGTACTTTTCAAATTTATACAAGTATAGGTGGTCATAAGCGTTTAATATGGGAAATTGGTTCCCATTTTAGACAAAATTGCTTTAAATAAATGTTGTACTGAATTAAACGTTATAAGAATAGGTATGGAATAGAAACAAATTTAGAAACAATTATATGATATTGTAACTATCCAAATCGTTTGTGGTTTGCGAATTTGTGCAAAGTAGAACCATTTTATGATTTAAAGAGTGTCTTCATGGGAAAATTGTTTCTTACTTAAAAATATCTATTATTGATCGAATATTATAAAACACAATTTTTTTTTACAGTCACAATGTTATACAATTATGGCAATTTCAATGTAGAATCTGTTTAAAAAAAACATTTGAAACACTTAAATTTTTTGAGTTCAATTGTTATAAATTAAATCTTATTGCTAATTTATATGCAAAATTTAGTTGCCCACAACATTTATTGGAAGTATTCTTCTGTACAATTATTTGTAAAATTTTATGCAAGGAAAAACTGATTTTCTATATTAAAAGTTAATGCCCCCCTATACGTTTATTAACGTGATGCTATGTAAATAATATTAATTTATAATTTAATGTATTTTAGAAATACCAGAATTAATAGTGGAATTTCAACAAAAATTATTTATTCAAAATTTCACTCGAGAATTCACTCAAACACGCGCCAGAACAAAACGACTGTTAGCCGCAGTCATTCGTGACAGGATGTATAAATACCTCAGGAAAAATAAATAAATGACAGGAACTAAACGATATGCTGGTCTCGAATGTAAAAAATATATGTTTTAAATCGCAAAATTATTTGCTTTTCACGTGAAGTACACTGGTTAAATATGATTTCTAAAATTATCAGTAAGTTTCTGCTTAAATAATAAAATATTATTTGTTCATAATTGAAACGCGACATAATATATTTTCTATATGAAAATTGTGGTCAAATTATTAATATATGACGTTAAATTGAAACAAGTGGTACTAAAAATGAAGTACACTTCATGAGAAATATAAATAATTTAGTAAATTTTAGAAATTTCTTTTGATCCGAGATCAATATATGTAGTATTGGTCATTTATTAATTTTTCTAAAGAATGAAGCGCAGTTAAAAAAGTCACAAATAGTTCATGTTTTAATTACCTACCCAATATACCATTAATTTTATTGTTCTTATAATTAAATTATATTTTAAGTTAATTATATGTACAAAGCATAACGTGAATAATTTATTTAATTTGTTTCCAGAAGTATTAAAACCCCTAGATTTTAAATCGTAATTCGCTAATTTTCAGTCGCTAACGCTGGTGTATCACTAGGGTTAGCATAATAATAAAGAGTTATTAAAATAAGTTAAATAGTAGAACTTGCAAAATTGAATAATTTTAAGTGACCTTGTTTCACTAAATTTTGTGATTGCGAAACACTTCATGTGATGCGAAAGGGGATATATCATTCACGAATTTGTACAAATTCATACAAATAATTTAATTCTGGAATTGTAATTTCATTGCCAATTGTTAAACAGTCAAAATCTCAATTGTGCGTGGATAAGTGATAACTACCATGATTTGAGTTCAATACTTCGTAACCATCAAAATAGCACAAGGCTGTTCGACCCCTGTCTCAAGGCACTGGCATTTTTGTTTAATTTTAGGACCAGATTTCTCGTCACTATAGTGTTTGTTATGATTGCAAAAAAATCCACCTATTGTTATATACTTTATAAACAAAATGTCAGCTTTAAAATTTTGAAATATATAATCATTAAAAAAATATCACTTGTACATATTGCAATATAATAATGCTCATATTTTCTGCCACGATTTTTAAATTTAATATTGCTTCCTGGTATTTTATTGCATTAGTTTTATTATTCTCGAGGAGTCTAGAGACGAAATTATCAAATTCTCTCAAAAAATGGGAAAATATGTTGAACAAATACAAGTTTTTCAGACACTTTTCGAACATATTTATATACGTTACGCTGGTATTTAGGCTACTTATTTCACTCATACTTTTCTACCTTCCTGTTCAAGTAACTCAACCGTAATAAAATCAGTAAGGGATAATCTTTCTATCCTCAAACACAATATCGCCCAGGTATAAATATGAAATACTATTTTTTTCAAGTGTAAATATAAATTTATAAATTTTATTAATTCTCAATACAAAAATTTTGTCACATTAATATTTGTTTTTTTAGAGTGTAATTTTTATATTTACACCTTATCTAATAAATAAAAAAAATTATATCTTATACAGATTAATAATCGAATAGTTATCTTTATCTTCATCTGGATTAAATATATTATTATCTATTACAACACTGTCTACATGCATTATAATATAAAAACAGCTGTTTGCATAAAATTCAATGAAACTTAGAAATATATTCATGAGTTTTCACATGTTGGTAGGTATTACTAGAAATATATAAGAAGTCGTCACACTGAAAAACTAGCTTGTTGGAAAGCATTGAAAGTTTTAGTTTTACCCGCAAGGATTAAGTTGTAAATTTTATGATTTATGACGAGACCCTTATGTGAAGAACTCAAATACAACATGCTATGCTGGGCTGGTTGTATAAGTGCTAGGCGAATATTTCAAAATCAAGAAACGAAATTTTATTTTAGGGTCGAACAGCCTTAAATTTGTAAGGTTTGATTTCAACTACAATTTCGTTTGTAACTTCATTTCCACTATTTGGGTGCATAGATCTTATAATATGACTACGAGTAACTACATGTAAAGACTGTTGAATGCTTAGGATTGAGAGAGAAGTCTTCATTTGAATAAAATTTCCAATATAAATCATACTTCGATATCATCAATTGATAGTTAATGGTAACGAGAAGGAAAATTATATATGCATTATGTGTTGTTAAATATGTCACTACTTTTGAATTTTTTTTTCAATTTTGTATAATTATCAGTTTGTCATATTGTTTACTACTATTTTTTGAAAAAGACTATCGACTTTAAAATAATCATTTTGTCGGTATGGAAGTTATTATTTATTTATAAATAAATGAATCAAGATAAATATATTTAACATTTACAGAGAAATTATACATAAAATTATTATTTGACTTTGTACATATAGTCAAAGATTTTTGTCGTTTCCTTTGCAGCCTGGCCGACTCCCATCACATTTTCCCTATCTTTCTTACAAATTATTATTTATGGTGTACCCAACATCAATGTTTATTAAAATGATTTTGGCTGGAGACTGTGATTATTCTTTGTTAATTATCGTTATCTCCGTTTCTCTTATGGCACAGTATAGGGGAGAATTATTATACAAAAATTAATATTTCTGCTTATAGGATGATGATTATGAACACTTCAATTTACATGTGGAGTCTTAAAAAACCACATGTATATTAAATCACTTTACAATATGCTAATTTATAAAGTACGTTTTATGAAACCTATTTCCGACATTTAATTGCCCTGTTTCCAAAATATATTAGGAGTGAGAATCATATAAAGTTTGTTTTTAATGAACGAATTTATTTTATTAATCATTGAAATTAATAAATAATTTTTTAGAATGTAAATATAATTAACAAATTACTCGTAGAAAGACACTTGTACGATTTTATTAATTCTATAGTGGTACGGTTTAAGAAAATTGTAAACTTGTTAAAATATCGACATAACATTGATAGTAGTTACAAAATATACACAAAATCAATTTAAATAAATAACACAATAAAGCTAGTTTTAAATATTGCAAGAATGTAAAGAGAAAATTTGCTTTTCAATTAATATCAGCTAAATAAATGCATTAGAATTTGACATAGAAACTCACTTGATTTCTGTTGCTTCTGTAACTCGTAACCATGTAATACTTCAATTTGTTTACCTACATTACTGATTTACAATTTTAATTAATATATTTGCTTCTCAATGCTGCTTACGTTAAGTAACTAAAGAAAAGCTTAACAGGTATGATTTAGTTGACCAGTACGCATTACGCAACGTTTGCCTGTATCTTTCTTTCATTTCAGTTGTACATCTAATTACTAATAATCTTTGTAACGCTATTTCATGCTAAATGTGAACCCTGCATCTGAATCTGTTATCAAACGTAAATTTGCTCATTCAATCATTTTTTAAATATAAAAGTTTAAAAGATACTAAAAATGTAATTAATATATTTGGAAATAATGACATCGAAATTGAATTCAAGGAAACTTTTATTTTGTCAATTAAATAAAATCGAATAAAAACGCAATTATTCTGAGCGAAATGTAGCAAATGTTAAATTTAATTACAAATTCAGTTAGGATGAATGCGTTTGAGAAAAATTAAAAATTTGACAATTACGATAATGCATATAATATTCGCGTTTTAAATCTACTCCTGTGGCTCTCCCTCCACTAATATCACTTACCGAGATCTGCTTAGGCAGAGAACCACACTCAGTAATGGGTAAAAGGCGTGATGATATATTTATTGCAGGCGCAATGACCGAGCGTGTTAAGGCACATCTCTTAGCATACTGTGACGTCACCCGAACCAAGGTTCGTCAGTTCGCATCCGCCTGCCGACAATATGTGATTTGTCGTTAAATATAAAAATACAGTTACATGTATTTATCACACTCGGGCGCTATAAGCTAGTCCCTTATACGCCTTTAAATAATTTGACTAAAGAAACCGGCAGTACGGCAGTGTAAAAACTGCGGCTCGGTGTGCCCGGCCCCTATGTTCCGATCGGTATGATAGGACATCATTTTTAATATAATAATTTTCGCGTGTCGATACTCTCCCATTTATTACATAAATAAGCTCACTTGTATACATGAGAGAATGTGAGGGAGAATAAGCGGAGTGTGATTGATTTTATTTTGTATGATGAACGACTAAGAAGTTTAGTTGTGGATACGCGTGTGAAGCGTGGGGCTGAATTGGGTACGAATGACCATTATTTGGTGGTGTCGCGTATACTTCTGAATAAATGTTGGCGAATGAAGGCAAAAGGCACCGAAAAAATGTTTCGTGTGAAATCTAGTGTACTACAGAATGAGGATAACAGAGATATGTTTGTTGAGAAAAGAAATGAATCTTTGCCTGTATGTGATCCTAATTTTGAATGCAGCATAAATGATGTTTGGATGAAATTTAAGGATACAGTTCTTAAATGTGCAAAAGAAGTTTGTGGTGAATCTAGATTAGGCTCTTGTCCAAGGAATGCATGGTGGAATGATGAAGTGAAAGAAGCAATTGAAGGGAAAAAGAGAGCGTATTTGCGATTTCTACATGTAAACGATGTGCCTGGAAGTTTACGTGATGAATGTTTGCTAGAATATAAAAGGTTAAATAAACATGTTAAGAGAGTAGTGAGAGAAAGTAAGGCGCGTTTTGATGATTTGATGAGTGTAAGAATGACGAATGATTTTAGTATGAATAAAAGAATGTTTTGGTTGAGTGTGAAGAGATTGAGAGGTGGTAATGTAAGGGCGGTAAAAGCGATTAAGAGTGCGAATGGTGAGTTATTGTGGAATGAATTAGACGTTAGAAATAGATGGTGTGAGTATTTTAGAGGTTTATATGGTAGCGTAAATAGATCGAATTGTTGTAGTGAAAATGCAAGAGAAAATGTTAGAAGTGATGAATGGGATATAGATGAAAGTGATGTTAGTTTGGCATTGTTACGTTTGAAGAATGGTAAAGCTCCTGGTTTAGATGGTATATCGAATGAGATGTTGAAGTATGGTGGTGAGAGATTATTTGATTGGTTAGTTTATTTATTTAGATTTTGTTTGAAACAGTGTGTAGCTCCTGATGATTGGAAACGTGCTATCATTTCTTTATTTAAGGGCAAAGGTAGTTCGAGTGATTGTACTAATTTCCGTGCGATAAGTTTGTTGAGTGTGGTAGGGAAGTTGTATGGGAAGATTCTTATTCACAAGGTACGAACCTTAACAATCTCCAAGTTGAGTAATATGCAAGGTGGATTTTTGCCTGAGAGAGGGTGTGTAGATCAATTGTTTTCTCTTCGTATGATTGTTGAGAAATCACTTGCTAAAAACAAGAAGGTGTTCTGTGGCTTTCTCGATCTTAAAAAAGCATATGATAGTGTTCATCGAGATATTCTGTGGGATGTACTTCTAGAGTACGGTATAAATGGTAATTCGTTGGGAGCGATTCGTGCATTATACGAAGATAGCGAGGCTGCGGTGAGAGTCGATGGTAGATTGAGTGATTGGTTTTCTATAGATGTTGGCGTGAAACAAGGTTTTGGGTGTCCCCGTGGTTGTTTAATTTATATATGGATGTGTTGTTACGAAAGTCGCTGAATAGGGTGGATGGTGTACGTATTGGTGGCAGTGTAGTGCCTGCGTTAGCTTATGCGGATGATGTAGTTGTAATGGGTGAATCTGAAGAATAATTAAGAAGACTGATTCTAAGTATAAATGAAGTAGGAAAAGGTTTCAATCTATTACTGAATGTTGATAAATGTAAAGTGTTAGTGTTTGAGAAGAGTGATTTGGTGACTGATTGCAATGTTTCGGTGAATGGTGTGAGATTGGGTCAAGTAAATGAGTTTGTATACTTGGGGAGTATGTTTTCGAGGGATGGACGTATTCATCTAGAGATTGAAAGAAGAGTATTTGCTAGATGTAAGATATTGGGTGCTCTGGGAACCTTAACTCGGAACGTGAATGTATCCAGAGATGCTCGATTGAGTGTTTATAATGGTGTGTTAGTGCCTACGTTGATGTATGGTAGTGAATGTTGGATATGGATGAAGAAATATGAACGGCGTATAACTGCTGTGGAAATGAGGTATTTGCGGGGTGTGTGTGTGGATATACTAGAAGAGATCGTGCCCGGAATACATTGGTGTATGATGAATGTGAAATTGGGAAGAATGTTGGAAGAAGAGTGGGAATAAGTCAGTTGAGATGGTTTGGTCATGTAGAACGTATGTCGAATGACAGATTGGTGAAACAGGTGTATGTTGGTGAAATTGAGGGTGAAAGTTTGCGTGGACGGCCTAGGAACAAGTGGATGAATATGATTGAAGGGTTGTTGCGTGAGCGAAAGATTCTGAGCGTGAAGAATAAACAAGCTTGTATGAAAAGAATTATAAATGTGGTTGAAGCAAAAGTGGTGTGTCAGGATAGGAATGTTTGGAGAAAATTAATTGCGGGATAAATATGATGAATGAGGACAAGCGTATGATTCTTGATTTTAGATTCATTGGTTAGATTTTTCGAGTGTTTACCTTCAATTGTGTGGAGTTCACCTTCAAAAACAAGCGCAGGCAGATACTCCCTTCCTTCCTCATCTTTTTTACGTCATTTTCAGTTTTTACTATACAGTGTGTAACTGCCAGGGGTGGACTTTGGCCTAGGCTAAAGAGGCAATAGCCTAGGGCCCAAAAATTTTGGGGCCCGGATTCTAACTTTTAGTTTACGCTCATTTTTATTTTTTTTATGAAAATAGTTTTACTTTATTTAAAATGTATTACAAAAATTTATTTCAAAATAAATTCCGAAAAAATTATTTACAATGTAATGTCTGTAGAACTGCAACACTGTTGGCATGGCCGCGTGGCGCCTTTCATGTTGCACTTACGAGTTTGGTCAGGGAGTGCAGTGCAGAGTGCAGTCTGCAGTGAGCAGTCGAGTGTCGAGCAGTGGTAGAGTATATTTGCTACTGCCTAAATAGATAGATAGAAAGAAGAAAAACAGGATAATAAAAATTCAAATATTGAACAATTTGTCTATATAATAAATATGATCGATGCAGAAATTATTATATATATATGGGGTAGATGGCTCAGTGGTATCGAGTCGGCCTGTGGATCTTGAGAACCTTGGTTCGATCCCCATAGCCGACAAACAATTTTCACCAATTTAAAAAATTTACCCCTGTGGCTCCCTCTCCACTAATATCTTTGAGGGCCGTGATTTGACGGCTGGTAACCGCATTTCACGCGACAAAATATATCACTTACCGAGAACTGCTTACGCAGAGTGCCACACCCAGTAATGGGTAAAAGGCGTGATGATATATTTATATATATATATATATATATATATATATATATATATATATATATATATATATAAGTTAGGAAACGGTGTTCCCACAGAAACCGCTGACTCTCCAGCAATACGATTCCAGAATAGTGTAATATCATATCTTAGAATCATGTAACAAGGAAATATTGGTTCCGATCTTCCCATCGCCTACGCAAGTCGAACTCAAAATGACTCAGAACAAAACTACAGCACGATTGAAAAAGAATTACTCGCTGTTATGTGGGCTACGAAATATTTTAGACCATATTTGTTTGGCAGAAAATTTAAAATCATTACTGATCATAAACCATTGCAATATTTACATTCATTAAAAGAACCCAATTCTAAATTAATGCGTTGGAAACTCAAATTAGAAGAGTACGATTACGAAGTTATTCATAAAAAAGGAACTTTAAACAAAAACGCTGACGCTCTATCACGAATAGAATTAAATGTCAACACTGTAGACCCCGGTATGAAAAATCTTTTTGAATATGTAGAAACATTTAACGATACTTTTGATCCCAACAATGACACACAATCTATGATTGTTGAACCTGACGAAGATGCCCTAAATGATACTGACACAGACCAAACTATACATTCAAATCCAGAAAATCATATCATAGGCATTACGATAACAGAATCTGCCGTAAACTATGGCAAAAATCAAATATTTATATCTCAAGTTAAACACTCTCAATGTACACCAAAAGTGCAAAAATTTCATTCTGACAAAATGAGAATTTTAGTGCAATTATCAGAAACAAATTTTGAAAAAGACACGGTAAAATTTATCAAAGAATTTGTTGTGCCTAAAGTAAAATATTACCTGTATTTCGAGCAACCCTTATACGAACAATTTAGCAACGTATTGCAAAAGTATTTCAAAAACTCTGAAATTAAATATATTAAGTGTAATACTAAATTAATAGATGTAGAAGACCCAGATGAAATTTTACAAACAATTAAAAATAATCATGAAAGCAAAACAAATCACCGTGGCATTAATGAAGTGTATAATCAAATAAAAAAGAGATATTATTGGCCTAACCAACATAAAACCATCACAGATTATATCAATCAATGCGAGATATGTTTAGCAGCCAAATACGAAAGAAATCCTGTAAAACCTAAATTAAATATAACTCCGACCCCCAACAAACCATTAGACATTATACACGTAGACACATTAAGTCTCGAAAATTCCAAATTTCTTACAATAATTGACGCATTTTCAAAATACGCGCAAGCCTATAAAGTAACGTCAATCAACGCTATAGAAATTACAAATAAATTAACTAAATTATTTTCCCATCATGGTATACCAAAATTAATTGTATCCGACAACGGACTCGAATTTAAAAATACAGTTGTTAAAGAATTATTATCCTTGCATAAAATTGAAATTCATTTTACTTGCTCACAAAATCCAAACTCGAATGGTTTAGTTGAACGTTTTCACTCAACTTTAATAGAACATATTCGTTTATTCAATATGCAAGACAATTTCAAGAATGAGTCGATAAAAGATAAAATATCATATGCAATTTTAGCATGTAATAATACAAATCATAGTTCGACAAATTTAAAACCGATTGAAATTATTAACGGTCATTTAGAAGTAAATTCCCCTCTCGATATCGAACTTGATAAACAAGTTACCCAAGACTATATACAAAAACACAAAGATAAAACTAAACTAATGTATCGAAATATTAATCAAAAATTGCAAGATGAAAAATCTAAATTAATAACTAAAATTAATGAAACAAGAGAAGAACTCCCAGACATCCCTGAAACAGTTTATGTTCAAAACAAACAAAAAGTAAATAAAACGAAATTGCCTAAATTTAAGAAAGAGAAGATAAAAAGGTTAAATAAACCCCTGAAAACAGCGGAAATAGAAACTAATCCCAATGACAAAAAGCAGCCTAAAATACACCTTTCCAATATAAGGAGACCCCGAAACATTTCTAACAAAAATTCGGATATTCCAGGTCCCTCTACCACTCATACTCCCACGGACTAAGTATGAAAGACATAACACATAATCCAGGACTACTGACAATAAATCTCGGGACCGCAAAACTCCAAAAATCCACACACACATTCATACACTATTACGACTTGCAACCACTTTGGACACAATATGAAAATTTAAACAAACAATATGAAAACCTTAAACGAATCCTTAATAATGACAAGACAATTTCTCCTGAATTTGACAATAATTATAACATAATTGATTATATTCGTAATAACATTAACGAAAAAATTAATCATTTAACAAAACAAACAGAAAATCAACGAGTTAAAAGAGGCTTAATTAACGGCCTCGGAACAGTTATCAAATCAATAACAGGAAATTTAGATGCAGACGACGATAAACGTTATACACAAATTTTGAATCACTTAAAGGAGAATCAAAATAATTTAAATCACCAAATTAAATACCAGTATTCCGTCAATCAACAAATGATAGACTATTTTAATAGGACACAATCAGAGAAAATGAAAATTTATTAAAATCAAAAATTGAACAACTACTCTACATTGTTGTCGGTGGAACTAGATATCAAGATAAACTCTTTATAAAAGATATTTTTCATCAATTAAATACTTTATATACTTTAACTTTTAATATTTTCCAAGATGGCGAAAATTCTTTGACGTTTTGTAAATTACACACTATACATCCAAGTATTATAAAGTCACACGATCTTCCTACAGAATTAAATAAAATTTCAAAATTTTATAATAATCAGTTACCAATTAATATAAATTCATAAAATATTCTAGAACTAGAAAAAATGCTCTTTGTAAATTGCAAATTATCATCTAACAAAATTACGTATTTTATTGAAATTCCTATAAATTACGAAACGCAATTTGAGTTTATTCACCTAATCCCGATTCCTAATAAACACAATACTGAATATGTAACTGTTATCCCTAATCAAGAATACTTCTTAAGATCAAATGATGGACAAATTAAATCTCTATATGACGTATGTACCTTCAATAAGGAAAACACATACCAGTGTCCCAACAAGATAAGTGAACTGACCGAAAACTCTTGCGAGAAGAACTTCATTTCACACAACAACATTGAAAATTGTCAATTTCTAAAATTAAATATCAGACAGAATCATATCGAATATGTGACTGACATCAATCAACATTTAATAATATTCCCCGATCACGATGAAATTAAAATCAAATGTAAACAAGGCGACACTATAAGAACGCTCCAAGGAATATTCCTGGTAAAAGAAGACGATTGCCTGTTGGAATACAAGAACCAAAATTTATTATTTAAACACGGAACCTTTGGCAAACCTGTAGTAATCGAAAACTACAAATTTGACTTCAACAAATCATAAATTCCAAAAATGTCAATTGAACTGAATACCATCAACGAGCTGAAACCAATGAATAAACTCGAAGAATCCATTGACGACTACTTCTTCGACCAGCACGATGTCAACAATATCATCAATTATTCAACCCTAATACTCTATATAATTTTGATTACAGGTGCTATCATCCTGCTTGTAATCTTTTTAAAGAGAAAGTTCCACAGACGCTCGCTGACAAGACCGAAGTTCAGAGAAGGTATTGAACTTCAACCGAGAACTTCAGCCCCTACAACGGTCCACCAGCTCCCCGATGAAGCCCAATTCTAGCGAAGGAGGAGTTAGGAAACGGTGTTAACACAGAAACCGCTGACTCTCCAGCAATACGATTCCAGAATAGTGTAATATCATATCTTAGAATTATGTAACATCCTGGGTAGGATCGTGTAAGACTGAACTCAGTCAGATTCTCACTCCAGTACGATCAACACATACTTGTAACAAATCTGTATCTAACTTTTGACTTCTGAAGCTAACAAATATCTTATGTTGTAAAACACTGAAAATAAATTTTTTTAAAAACATTTATTGCAAATCAATAAATCTAACTTATATATATATATATAAATAATGTATTATTGTTATAGTTATAGTAATAAAAAAAAAAATAAACATCACAATATTTACATTTTCAAAAAAGAACATCTCTATAAAATACTAAAAATAATAAATGAACAAAATAAATTGCACATCACAAAGCACATAAATTATTTGTCTATAATGTAATTTAGAAATAAGAAATAAAATAAATAAATAAATATATCATCACGCCTTTTACCCATCACTGGGTGTGGCACTCTGGTTAAGCAGATCTCGGTAAGTGATATATTTTTTCGCGTGAAGTGCGGTTACCAGCCGTCAAATCACGGCCTCCAAAGATATTAGTGGAGGAGGAGAAATAATAATAAAAATAAGAAAAAACAATATATATATATATATATATATATATATATATATATATATATATATATATATATATATATATTATGAAGGGGCCCGAAATAAAGATTTTGCCTAGAGCCCAAAAGAGTTTAAATCCGCCCCTGGTAACTGCAATTGTGTTAAATGTATTTTTAAACAAGCGCAGGCGATGCTGCCAGGGCCGTCTTTTGCCTAGGCAAAATAGGCAAGTGCTGGGGGCCCGTGACTCTGAGGGGCCCGAATCGTTCGACTAAAATGAAAAAATAGACAAAAATATACACACATTTTACGTTTTAAATCATTTTCTCACCAACATATTTTTAATAATTACTACATTTGATATGAATTCTATTGAGGGATGGCAGCTACTAACACAAATGCAAAATAATACAATAATTATATAATGTGACACTGAAACTCCGATACAATATATATATATACAGGGTGGTGAATCGAATTGCGCACCATAGCGTTTTCAATGCTATTTTTCAAATGTTCAATTATTGGTTTCCCTAATTATTTTATGTAAAAAAGCTTCAAATAAAAGTTTTAGGGCATAAATTTCTGCATCTAAATCAATAAACATAATTTGTATTGCACGGTGTGCAACGACAGAAATTAAATATTAAAATGTCGAAAGTTGTGTTGAAAATACAGACAGCCATGGAATTGAACAAAAAATAAATAAATGCTTGGCGTTTTATCTGTCAAAACGACAACGTTGGACGTTTTATGTCAATCGTCATATGCGATAAATTAATTTTAGAATTATTATCGACAGGGAAAAGTTACAAATTAATTAATGATAAGTTTAAGATATTTTTTGCAGACTTTTCTACTTTAGATCTAAAAATTATTAATACACTATCTAAAGACTTACAAGATTATTATAAAAACGACATTAATATTGAAGAGTTTGTTGATGAAAATTATCAGTTTTTAAATTTAGCATTCAAAAATAATTTGAAAACTCCTCAAGATCTTTATAAATTTATTATAAATCCGACAATTTTATCAACTTTCCCAAATATCGAAATTATATTACGAATTTACTTAACGCTTCCAATAAGTAATGTTACAGGTGAACGGTGCTTTTCAGTACTTAAAAGAATCAAAAATTATCTTCGTAGCTCATTGTGCCAAGAAAAATTAAGTTCTTTAGCTTTATTATGCATAGAGCAAGATGTATTTAATAGTATTAAGTATGAAAATATTATAAACATTTTTGTTAAAAAAAACGAGGAAAGTTCCTGTATAAGTACAATAAGGGGGGCATCTGATTATAGAAATCCCTCGGTCTATTACAAATTAGTTATTTAGTTTTTTTGTATCTAATAACTTATAGAGAATATATATATATATATATATATATATATATATATATATATAGCAGTCTAACAATTTGTCTTCCATACGAGGAAACAATCATTTGGCGTCCATGGTAAATACTGATCCTTGTTCGTGTATATACAATATTTTACCTTCCCTAATGAATATTTAAACAAAACAATATACGCGAATAATTTGGCGTCCGTACTTTATTCGTATTTTTGGCGTCCCGCGTATATATTTTACAGGTTTACTAACAATTTGGCGTCAGAAATAAATATACGTTTACAGAAAGCTATCAATCGGGCAACCTGCACTGTTGCCATATATATTTTTCAATTGCATCGGCATGGAATACAATTATAGGCGTCAAACATGGTAACATTATTTTTCTCCCTATAGTGCATACAATTTCAAATAATGGATATAGTTTTTGAGAAGGTACATATTAATTTGATGAAGTAATTTATATAATTCGCTAAACATAGAAAAGTAAACCAAATTTTATTCTCTTTATAATATATAAAATAAAGCAACATTTATTCAAAAATTTGAATATATTAGAAAGTTTGAAACATTTTTTTGTATATAAATTTCGAATAAAAACTTTAATTTTTAACCAGTTCTTATTTTCTAATTCTACTGGAAATTTCTCTATTAGTGCTTTACACTTGAGTTTCTTAGGTGTTTATTTTGATTTCATATGTTCTGCAAAGAATTGTTTAGTTATTTTTTTTCTGTTCTTCTGTCCATGGTACTTTTTTTTTCTTTTTTACTCGCAGATTTTTTGTTTACAAATTTCCTTCCACGGCATTGTTTTCTTCCTGAATACCTGAATCTTCGTTTTTAACTTCTTCTGTCTCTAAAATATTTTGCACCATGTTATCTTCAGTTTCTTTTTCATCTATTTCTATTTCTTCTTCCATATTTAGATCTATCTCTTCTAATGATTTTCCTTTCAAATTAGCAGCAGATCCCTTTTCCATTAACATAAGTAATTTTGATAATTTCGCTGTTTGATAGACATCGTCAGGAAGACGATACTATTTTCTATGTATATTTGATGTGTGACTCATAAAATTAGCCAATTGTTCAATATCTCCTTCGGACATTTGGCCTAGACCAAACTAATTTATCCTAAAATGGGTTTTATGCAGTAACATATATATTTTAAAGTTCAGATAATATATTTGAGGAGAGTTCATTCTAATTCAGATAGGTTTATTTTAATAAAATTTTGTTTTTATATGATATTAGGGTATTTTCGACCGTCTCTATTGGCTCCTGTACTCAGAATCACTTAAAACACATTAATCTAATTCTTAATAATAATTAAAAATAATTGGTATAGAATCTTATTGTATAATTTTCAAATTAACGTCGTACGAGTAATTATAAGTTTTCTTGCACAAATTTAATTATTTCATAATTTTGATAAAAAATATTATGGCCAATTAAATTATTTACAAAAATCCTCTTACAAATAAGTGAATCTATACCTGATATTCTACGTAAGATGTGGCTGTTTCATTACGAACCATAAAAATAAATAAATATATATATATATGTACCTGAAACATAAATGTATGGTTTATTTAGGTTTTTGTTACATTTACAATATATTTTTCAAATAAAAGTTATTTGTTTTTATAAAATTTTAATTTAATAGGGGGGTGGGGGCTTTAAATATTATATTGCCTAGGGCCCAGGAGATGCTTAAGGCGGCCCTGGATGCTGCCTTCATTTCTTATAGATTCGTTGTTAGAGAAGTGGGCGTAAGTGAAGATTTACGAAACAGGTGTACAGGAGCGAAAGGATGAATGTTTGTTGCGTGTTGATGGATTTTGGTTGTGAGAAAAGAAAGAGTTTGTATGGAGGAAGTGTTAATGTGGTCGAATCGAGTATTGAGTGTCAGGATGAGAATGTTGACGGGTTCGTGCTACCCCATTTACTGGGATATAGCGTGATGTTATGTATGTATGATACTCTCCCATGGTTAACTAGGAATATATTTATTTTAAACAATTTTTAATCCAGGTTTTACAGTCACTAATTAGTAATCAAGTTCAGCAAAATATGTCAAACGCAGAAGTTTATTCTCTATCATTCTAATTTGTAGTAAGTGGCCACCGAAATATGGCACGCCAGAGTACCACACCCAGAAATGGGTAAGAAGCGTGATAATATATTTATTTATTTTCTTATTTGAAATAATTTGGAAAGCAATCCCTATGTAGTTATGGTCCGCTGTTCACTTGAGAGACTCTATAATCTTCATTATTGCTTCTCACTTCTCTTCATGTTTTTGTATTTAATTTTAAAAACATTTATTTTTGTTATTGTAATTCTGTCTCACTATTATCACTAACCGAAGTCAGCAACGGAACAGTGTCGTAGTTATCTACCTATATAAGTAAAATGACGTGATGCCATTATATTTATTTTCGTTTTTCAAATCGCAAAAAAGATAGTTTTTACTAAAGTCCGATTTTAACAATAATAATTTTAATAAAATTTTATAAATTTATCTTAAATGATCACTAAAAGTATTGCAACAATGTATGATGCGTCTAACATTTTTATTGATAATAATTAGAGCGATGCAAACTCAAACACTACGAAACTTGAAAGTTTTGTCCGCGAAACAAAAAACTAAACAGATTGAAATGTTATTAGTTTGTGCGTAAGTTTCTCAAAAGTTTTTCTTACATTATTCCTTTTCAGTTATAAATGATTATCAAACAGTGGTTAAATCTTATCAACAAGTTTGTTGACATGTACATTTTGTGCTATCCAATTGTTTTATCGTAATTAGTTTTTGCGTTGTTAAATAACAATTATTTTGTATCATTTTTGAGGATATCCGAATTTCTATTTCTATAATATTAAGTTTTTATCACTAGTAACAGCACCAGACCTGACTTTATTAATAAATTTCTGTTATCAACAAAATATTGTAAGGCGAGACACGCCTGTATTAGATATATTCAATTTATCTAAGACTGTAAAATGTGTATGGCCATACCAGTAGTGTAGGATTTTGTGAGAATAGTTATGTAGATGCTAATATCCAATCAGAAGATGCATTGTTTTAGTTTTATTTGATGAAGTGTGGTCGACTCATGTCATTGAGGGATATTTAAAGCCCGGCGCGAAAAAGGTTTTTTTGTAAAAACCTTTGGATATGAGGGATTTTTAAAGTCTGTAATAATTACATACATTAAAGATACAACAAAAAGTTATATCTATCGTATCTATTTTAATTTTTAACCTAGCATAAAAAAAATTAATTGAAGCATAAAGTGTACTTTGTTAAATTTTCAGTTGCCTAAACAATAAGACAAAATTAAACACGAAAATTATGGATCAAAAAACAATTTTTAAAAGTTTGTTGAGTCTGAGACTTACAAACTTAAAATAACGCATCTGCCCGGTGCATATTTATAAGATCTGGTTTAAAACTAGGCATTTACAGGAAAATATTTCTCCAATAGTCTGACGACCACGGCACGACGCGACATGTCTCCAAAACAAAATCATATTTCCGAACAGTACCAAATACATAGAATACTTTATAAATGAAGTATAAATATAGTATAATCAGAATAATTTTAATAAAAGAAATAATTTTTTAATGTCCCAAAAATTCTAATTTTTTTAGATAAAAATACTTGAAATAAATGTTGTAGATAATTAAATTCTGCATATAAATTAGCAATCAAAGTGATTTTTAACAAAAAAACCAAGTTTAAAGTCTTTTCACAACAGATACGTTAAAAGAATAGACATAAAATTTAAACAAATTTACAATTGAACGTCAATGTAACTGTCAAAAAGTTAGTGTTTTGCGAATTTGTCCAAAGTAGAATCATTTTATGACCTGAAGAATTTCTTTATGAGAAAATTATTTTATAATCTCGATTGTAAAATAAAAATAATAGTTATTTGTATCACTAGTCCAGAAACTGCTATTTTGCGAGTGCAAGTATATTTTGAAAGGACGAGCCGCAGGCGAGGCCTTTAAATACGAGCACTCGCAAAATAGTTTCTGGACGTGTATTTACACAAGATTTTTCGCGCCGACATTTTTGTAAATTTAATAAAAAAAATTAATTTATTACTCACATTCTAAATGTCAGGGATTTTTTTTATGTTGGTAACATCACAATATTTGAATTTCAAATTCACTCATAAATTCATGTACTTTAAATTTTAATTAATTATTTATTGTTCATCAATTTACATCTTCAATAAGTTTAATTACACTATACACTTTATTTAATAAACATGAAACATAATTCATTTCTTTGTCTATTTCATGACTTGTCATTCCAGTATTATAACCTAAAAAATCAACATATTTTATTTGGATATTACATTGCTAATTCAATTATAATTACTTACAATTTTGTTTAAAATATATGTATAAATATCCTGTTTTCTTGTATTGAAAATACTCAACTATAAATATTTTATCATAATATTTGTACGCCAATGCAATATTTTGACATTTCGTACGTTCAGGAGTTCGCTATACTAGTGATGCCAACATATAACCATAAAAAGTCACTTATTTTTGCCGGCCTCGGCCGGTAAACACTGGTTTCCGGACGATTTTGAGTTATGTAATACTGCTAATGCCGGACAATGGCGCGAAAAATAAATATATCATCACGTCTTATACGCTTTACTAGGTGTGGAACTCTCTGGTATAGCTAATTTCGATAAATGATATATTTATGCGCGTGAAATGCGGTTACTAGCCGTCGAATCTCGGCCCTCGAATATGTGAGTTGTGGGGGAGCTACAGGGGTTATTTTAGTGTGATGTAAACTATTTGTCGGCTGTGGGAAGCGAACCCAAGTTCTCAGATTTCCAATTGTGGTTATTCCAATAAAGTACGTTTTAAAAAATCTTTAAACTTGAATTTTTGGATTTATGAAATGTTAAAAATTAATCTGACTGCTAATTTACGTACAGAATTTAAGTCGCCTCAACGTTAATTTGAAGTCAACAAAAAAACTGATTTCTCATTTAAAACTTTTTATTTAACACCCTGTATATCTTTTTATTAACGCTATGCTAGGTACATAAAACGAACTTATAATTGAATTTATTCTAAAAGTTTTAGAACTAATTGATTACTAAGTAATTTCAAGTCACGCCTGAGTACGACAGACAGTTGTTTGCGTAATTTGAGTGAATTTGAGAGTTAACTTATTGAACTTACAGTTTTTGTTATATTTACCTATTAATTCTAGTGTTTTTATGAATAAATTAGATTATAAGCTAATCTTATTTACAAAACATAACAGTAATAATTTGTTTAATTTTTTTCCTGAAGTATTAAAACGCCTGTATTTTTAGTCGCGCTTACCTATTCTTCATTCGCGAGCGCTGGTATCGTCTCACTAGGGTTAGCATCATAACAAAGAGTTATTAATATTTGTGATGTAGGAGGAAATGTACTAAAACTTGGAAAATAAATTAATTCTAAGTGAACTTATTTCACCAAGTTGTACGACTAACAATATTTTCTACGAAATGCTTCATGTGATAAATCTTGAAAAAGGTTATATTTTCACGTACATGTGTCAAATTTCTAAAACGAATTTGTGCAATTTCTTTAAAATCATTTAATTCAGGAATAGAATAGTTTCAGGCCGCATTTTTGAACAGTTAAATTTCAAATCGTGCATGAAAATATGATTTGAGTTCATTACTTCGTAACCATGAAGTGCCGCTATTTCGTGCAATATTTTTGTTTAAATTTAACTACTATTTCGTTTGCAACTTCATTTCCACTATTTGCGACTATAGACTTTATAGTATGTCTAACTAGATGTAAAAACTAAGAGAATGCTTAGGATTGAAAGAGATGCTACTGTCATTTGAATATAATTTCCAATTTTAATCATATTTTGATCTCATAGAGTGATAGCTAATAGTAAGGAAAAAAATAATTAAATATGCAAACTGTGTTATTAAATATTTAACTAATTTTGATTTGTTTTTTCACTCATCTGGACCTATAAACAGTTTGTCATATTTTTTACTACTATTTTTGTAAAAAAGCTTGTCGTTTATTATTATCTTTCATTATTATCAATAAAAGACATAGATTTTTTGAATTGTCATATAATTTCAATAGGCAGACCACTAAATACAAAAAGACTTATTTAAAAATTATCATGACACTAAGCTCTTGCAATTTTTTAGTTATGAAAAATATTATTTATTTCTTAATAAATGCAATATTTATTTACCAAAATCGTATTTAAGAGAATCCTAGCGGGCGTGCAGAGCGTGTTTCATCTATCGCAGAATTATATTTCTATTGAATTTCGCATTGCAGACTAAGAATTAATATAATATAAATAATATATAGTATAGAAATACACAATGTTGGAGTTACGAGAAACTTTTTAATAATACTTATGGGATAACGGATATTCCTCAAACGAGCAGACGTAGTTAGATGTTTATTATATTATTGATATTGTTCAGTTAGAGACTAAGGCTATTAGAATTTAATCACGAAGAACAAGCTGTGCATTTTTAATTTTCAGTGTCTACCTGTCTTACTTTGTGTTTTCTGTATCTACATTATTATTATTATTCTTTAACGAAAAGGAAAACGCAAAAGGTATGCAATTTAACTAGATCAGGTTACAAAAAATAAAATATAGTAATTAAATTTAATAGATGTCAGGATCTGGAAAAAAACAAACACCATGTCTGACGCATATTTATTAGTTCTAATTTGATTTGAATTATTATAGGTACTACTATTTCGTATGTTATCGTTGATTATTTACATAAAAAATAATTTGTCTATTAATGAAAATAATTGTATATAAATTAAAAATAGTTTTCTTGCATAATTACCACGGGCGGCGGGTTAAATGATTGCACCGACTCTGCCTGTAGGTTAATGATTTATGAACATTTCTCCTTACAAGTTTACCATTATAAATAACCACATGCGGTTTATGTCACTTTATAATAAAATAATGTAAAAAGTACGTTTTAGGAAACCTATCTCCCAAATCGTACTGCCGTTTCCAAAATATATTAGGAATGAGAAAATTTGTTTTATAGTACGATTTTATTTTATTTATAATTTGAGAATGAAACATAACTAAATAAAATATCATTCAAATTAATATAACTATTTGCGCTCGAAACACACACAAGATTTTTTCTACAGTCGCTATAACAATATATTCTATTTTAAGAATTTAATTTTACAAGTTTTCAGCGTTACAGGACATCAAAAATTAAAATAGTCTATTTGCTGTCACTGGTTGTTATTGTAACGTGTAAGCTAGTTTTTACTAATTACAAATATAAACGGTATAAATAACATATTAAGAACTTACCTTGAATTAACAAAAGTATTGCAATGATATATATGAAGTCTAACATTTTTTTTGACGAAACCGATACAAAGACAAACACTATGAAACTTGGGAGTTCTATCGCGAGACCGAACAGATTCACTGATTCAAAGTTTATGAGTAAATTTATCTTCCTCAAAACTTTTCCTAGCATTTTTTCCTGTTCAGTTCTAAATAATTATCAAATAGTGGTTAGCCAAGCATAATATCAGCCAGATATTGATATATTATCAACAAGTTAGTTGATGCAAATTTTTTTTGTGGTTTCACAAAAAATGTGTTATCGTCATCCATTTGTTTTATCGTGATTAGTTTTCGCGTGAAAAAAAAACTACTGTTTGTATTGTTTTTGAGGAAATCAGCAATTCTATTTTTATAATATTAGCTTTTTGTCGTTACTAACAGCACCAGACCTGACTTTATTAATAAATTTCTGTTATAGACAAAATATTGTGAGACGATACACATTATGTATTAGATATATTCAATTTATCTAAGATTGTACGCTGCTTATGCCCTAACTGTATTGGTGTTCATGCGAATTGTTATGTAGAAACTAATATCTAAACAGACGATGCATTTGTTTCAGGGTTGTCAACTTGTGGTATGGGGAATATTTAAAGTCCAGCACGAAAATTTTTTTTTTGTACAAATTTTTGGATATGAGGGATTTTTACAGTTTCTAACAATTACATATATTTACATGCAAAAAATTCTACATTAGGAATCGTATTATATAAATGCCGCCAAGTTCCATAATACCAATTTCTTTTTGGAAATACGGCATCACACATGTTCATATGAGATATAAAATTAGTAAAGTATGGTTCCACTGCTTAAAAGGCCAGCAATTATAGCAGAAAAAAGATGTTTAAAGTTTGTACACATGTTGTCAACAAGATGCTTTGTAGAATATTGTTAAAATAAAAGTATGTAACCAGTTATTCAGAAATAATTATATTTTCAATTTATTATATTAAAAGGTAGGTAATTAAATTAAACAGTATTTTATATGAACTATATTGTTTATTTTAAAGTATATATTTACAATGATCAAACAGTACACAACACATACATAATAACTGCATTTTATTACAATTGAACAAATTCTACCAGCCGGGCTTTTTTATCTTACAAATACATTGTTTGTAGATTCATTTTGAAGCAAATATGTGGGAAAAGACACGAGAAGATGGAACATGAAAGTTAAAAAGAAATGCAGTGCCAACTTCATTTATATTTTTATTACAAAAGTCCACAAGAAAGCCGCCAGCAATTCGACAAATTCAAAATAAATCACCAAAACATCATGACATTTCACCTGCAGTGGATATCGACAATAATACAAGCATTTCAGATTCAGTAGAAACATCAACAGATTTGAAAAAAGCTTCATCTACAATAAAAAAATGTAATATTTTGTTCTTCTTCCTGACCTATGTCGTTTCTTAGCAGATGATAAGATGACAGGTTTGCTAGACCTGCACATCTGGGTTGCTTGTTGTTCGTTTCTTCTAGCAGTTGGAAAAAACGTCTACTACCATGATATTAATTATTATTATTTTTAGTAGCCATGTTTTTTTAGATAAAAAAAAATAGATATAATATGTATGTGTTTATACAGAAAAGATAAAAATAAAGACTATAATACAGTTAATAATATACAGAGTGTTCTCGTCATTTCTAACACTAGCTTGATGGTTAGATGGTTGCAATTTCCTCAATTAATTTCTTCCATTCTTGTCTATCCCTTGCCAATTGTCCAACCTGTCTCCAAGATATGCTGTGGCTCTGTAATTCGCTGTCAACTGTTCTTCTCCATGTTTCCGTTGGTCTACCCACACGTCTTTTTCCTGCTGTATTGAAATTTAGGGTTTGTCTTATTATATTCTCTTGTGGCTTTCTTAGTGTGTGTCCTATCCATCTCCATTTTAGTCGTTAATTTGTTGTCTCTATTTTTTCCTCGTTATTCATTTTTAACAGGTCATTATTTGTTATTGTTTCGGGCCAAAATATTTTACATATATATCTGAGACATTTGTTTGTAAACGTTTTAAATCCTCTACAGTTTCGCTCCATGTTTCTGCACCGTATAATAGTACGCACTTGACATTAGTGCGGAATAATCTTATTTTTTTTTGGCGAGAAACGTCATTTGATCTCCAAATTTTCCTTAACATATTAAACGCTTTTTGAGCCTGAGCTATTCTTGATTTGATATCGATTTTTGTGCCCCCTTCATTGCTCAGTATACTTCCCAGATATCAAAATTCTGTAACTTCTTCTGTTTCTTATTTTATTTGTGCTTTCTTCTTTGTTGACTAGCAGCTTTGTTTTCTTTTCATTTATCTTAAAACCTAATTCATTGGCAGTATTTATGAACTTAATCGTTTTTTCTTGGATATGCTTTTTATTTTCCGCTATTAGGCAAAGGTCGTCAACAAATTCTAAGTCTTGAAGCTTGTTAAACGGGTTCCACTGTATTCCTGTTTTACTGTCTACTACACGTGTCATTATCCAGTCCATTAAAATTAAAAATAATAGCGGTGATAAGATATCTACGTGTTTAAATGTCGATCAGCGTCGATCGGCGTCGCGATGCCGGAATAAAATATATTGAATATTATTTGTAAGGCTCTGTTTGAAATCACTTAGTATTGGTCAGCGGATATTTATCATTTTTTAGCGAGGTTATCGTGTATTAATGCCGGTCAGCGTCGGTCGGCGTCGCGATGCCGAAATAA
The DNA here is from genome assembly GCA_947425015.1 of Pterostichus niger. Lineage (NCBI taxonomy): Eukaryota > Metazoa > Arthropoda > Insecta > Coleoptera > Carabidae > Pterostichus > Pterostichus niger. Next base: position 34,593,612 of record OX380334.1, on the reverse strand, counting down.
AATATACTAAATATTACTTGTGTGGCTCTATTTGTTATTATTGAGTATTGGTCAGCGGATATTTACCATAATTTAGCGGGTTTCAGCGCTCTTTAACGTCGGTCAGCGTTTTTGCGATCAGCACTGTTCAGCGTTTTATTCTTACCCCAGCAGAGACAGTCAGATGTCAGTGTGATATCATCGACATCTACGCTACCGTCTTCCTCCAGTCACCAGGGCATACTTCTAGGTAAGAAAAGCACTCCTGTTAATTTACCGTACCATACCGTGTCTCCTCGAGGTCTCGTGCCACCTTCCGTTTTTGGGACTCTTGTGCGATCACCGAACAACTCACTTTGGCGTCTGTCGCGAGTAGTCCGAGACGTTACTGTGGGGCGTTTGCGTTACAAGCCAGAGTTCACAACGCAGAAATCCGCGAGACGCGTCGCGGAATCGTTTCCGACATACCAGCCGTCGTCCAGGGAACCTCACCGTCGCGACGCCCGGTGTCGATTTTCCCAAAAAGCGAAAAACCACTCCACGCGATCGTTACGAGTTGACCAGCCGCTATTACGGGAACCTCACCGCCGCGACGCCTGGCGTCGATTTTTGACAAAACTGCGAATTCATAGTTTACGAACCTGCAGACCTACACCGTGGGTCCCGACCGTTGCTCCGGATATACTGGCGCCCCGACGCCGGGCGTCGATCTCTTAAAAGACCGCCGATTCACGTCACACGTCCCCTACGCCCCCTTAGCGACTCCGACCGTCATTTCCGATATTTTAGGCGTCCCGACGCCAAGCGTCGTTTTTCCAAAATCGTCGCCTTCGTATTCCCCGACTTCTCTCCGGTATATCCTACACTTTCTGACAATCGACAACATTCTTGTAGTACCGTCAGTGATTAATAAACAACTCAGCTCATAATTTTTTTAACAACTTGTTTCATTCTGATAAACCCTATTATCTCCGACACCGCTATCCGACCGTTGGCGCCCAAGCAACCGCACGCTAACATTTTGTCAACGAGTCCGCCATAACTCGTCGCAAAATATATATTAATAATAAATTTGATAATCACATTTTTCAAAATTTAAAAAGTATAATTTCACCTTTTGTCTATGTCAGAGTGTTGCAGCTCTGCAATTGTACATCTCAGTAGATGACATGCATTATTATCTTGAAGTACGGTTATCAGCCGTCAAAACATGGCATATTCTGTTGTTATGGAATTAAAATTAAGGCCTGTAGGTCACTATAGCCATTGTCCATTCAATACTACAAATAAATATTAAATTCTTCCATTTAAATTCACATAAATATTAATAACAAAAAGTAAAATTAATTATTTTTGAAATAAGTATTTCATGTATCTCAAGTTCAGACTTTTCTCCTAGTAGATCTCTTCCTTCTTAGTATAAGTCCGGGTAATTTTTGTCTAATTAGATTTAAGCGTGGTACGAATACAGTCCGTTTAAATATAAGTTCGATTAGATATAGGCCGGGTAATTTTAAGTTTAGCTTAGTCCTCTTCTTCTTGTAATTCACTCACTAATTTAAAAATTCACTATAAATATTTATATTTTAGAAGTGGATGTCTGATTCAATTAATTATTTTATTTTATTTCTGGGTTGTAAATCTATATACTGTACGTCTTTCTACTGTGATCCACAATTGCAGAACTGTTCTACTCAGAAGTGGATAAAGGTGCAATGATATTTAGTAAGAATATTCTAAATTATTTTGAGCTCAGAGGACGGATGGGAAGCTAAAATAAATTAACACATTTGTTGTTTTATTTTTAACGAGTTTGGAAAATTATTTCATAAAAAAAATTACAAATCATTTTGAGCTAGTGAGTGGTAATGGTAATATATAATTATTTATTTACAATTAATACTTACGAGTAAGTGAAAATGCCCGGGTTTAGGCGCGCAATAATATATTTATTTAATGTAGATTAATTTTAAACGATACAGTCGTAGACAATGAAGAGATTAACAGAACTTGACACAGCAGTAAGGTACTTGATTACGATGAAATAAAAGCGAGATAAATAAGTAAATTTAAAAAAAAGTTCGCCGGTTCAGATTCTGCTGACTTGGTTTAGAACAACAATTTTTATTTAAATCTTTTAATCGTAGCTCAGACAGTGTACATCCTGTATACGTACAGATGTTGAAAGTTTCATAGTTAATTAATTAGTTTCAGGTCCAGGTTGTGGAAGAAGCTCTCTAGACGCCTTCAGAGGATTCTAGTCAAGAACAAGATAATCATCTTGTTCTTGACATAAAACAAACGTGACTGCATTCCAAGTATTTTATCTCTTTCATCTATCGAAACCGTCCAGAAATTTTTCCCTTCTTCTTTTTAAAAAGTTCTAAGTACAAAAGAAAGTACGAAAATATTACTTCAAAATTAAATTTAAACTACAATACTTGTTGGCACTAAGGATTTTATAAAAAGAATTTACTATTAATTCTGATATAATCAAGCCAATTAAACAAACAGTTCTTGCTGCCTACTGGTTACTCCCCAAGCGCTAGTTCGCAGGTTCAACCCCTGAAAAATGGTTCGAATAAACTATAGGGTGCCTGCACTGTCTTCGAGTTCAAATTCAACAAAATTTGAAATGATTTTGAGCTTGGTGTATCGTTTTTTTTTCACTATTAAATTAAATATTTATAAACAAGAGGGCCCCCATAAAATAAAATCTCGATGGCATAGGCGAAATGATATATTTATTGAATGTAATTTTTGAGCCACACAGTGTTGAAATTTTTCTGTTTATATTTAACGCATGATCAGATTTGAAGAGTTTCGTTAACGAGGTAGACGACGAAGAACGTAGGTATTCGATTACGTCGCCATACAATCGAGGTAAATAATTAATTACAGTTGGACTCCATCGACTTAAATGATTAAAAAACACACACACTAATAGCTGGAGGAGCCACAGGGGGGTAGTTTTTATGCGATAAATATACAATAGACTCGTTCAGAACTGGTTTGCGCTAACGATAATCAAAAATACAACTGCATTTGAAACAGTGACACGAAACCGTAACCGAAAACCGCACCGATATTCATCTTTTTTATAAAATTGAAGCCGGTATTTTTTTGTTTTAAAATATGAAAACCGAAACGTAAAATTAATTGATTCTGTAACCGAAATGATATTATTTAGGTTTTAAAACCATAGTTTTAATCCGCCATAAATAATCTACAGAAATGAAACTATTAAGAATATAAGTTATTAGTTTTTATAGTTTCATATAGTCGCAGTAGAACTGCCATACTGGATATGAATGGTAGTGTGAAAGCAATATCGACACTATGGCGTACGTAAAATTATTTTTGTTGACTGCAAAAAATACAAATAATTTGTAAAAAATTGTGAATTAGTTACTTAAAAATATACTGAAACTGTACAATGCACTTAATATATTACTATAATGTGTTTGTTTTGAAATCGTAAAAAACCTTAATAAAAATATACCAAAATCGCAACGAAACCAAATGTATAATTAAAAAAAAAAATTCGAAACCGAAACTTGCTATATATTTTTTTTTAAACCGCAACCGATAAACAAATCTGACATTGTTCCGATATAAAAACTATAACCAAACACAAAAAATTTTCGGTTCGAGTTCCAAAGTTGAATTCATTATAACTGTTCGGAGTCCTACGCTATTATAAGGATTAATTTAGGCTAATATATTGGTGACGTGAAAGCTTGCTGAAGCTCTGTAAGCTTTCACCATCCAGGGAGACAACGCAGAACTTCATAAAAAGTACTTGAACATCATGCAATATTTAGCAATCGCGTTTCAAGATACTTCTTGTACCGATTTTATTTTTTCCGGGGTTGAAAATAATTTAATATTACTTTTACACTATTTTCTTACGCCTTGTAAGATTTAGGGTTTGTTTGGTTAATTTTATAACAAAAATAATTCGTATTTTGGAGTGGTATGTGGTGTTTTGTATTTTTAATTGTTTTCATGAATATTAAAGGTATGCGGTTTTGAAGTAATAGTTATTTGTACAACCAGTAATACAAGTACCTAATACTTTTTTCACGAATTTTAAGTTTGATGCATGATGGCGGAACCGAAATGTAGGTATTAATGAAAACAGTGAAAAAAAAGCTTTTGTTACGTATTGTACAGACACTTCATTGTTTGCATATTGATATTAAATTTATTTTACAAAGATAAAATGTGTTATTTTCTCCATGATTTTTCGTCATAACAAATATGACTGGCATGTTCAATATGCAAAAAATTATATCGTGTCTGGATAAGACAATGGACAAATTATTAGTAAGAACAGTACGGGTTAATGGTAGCTTAATCGGAAGAGTTGACGTGTTTAAATCTTGTTGGCTGTTAACAAATATAGAACCGCTATCGAATCTATAAAGCCTTAGTACGATAATTACACCATTCTTTTTCAAAAATATATATGGTTGGTTTCGCTGTTACATCCTGTATATATATATATATATATATATATATCTATATATACATGATGTAACAGCGAAACCAACCACCGCCTATATTTTGTTTATTATTATAGTTACAAATAAATATTATAAAGCAAAGTTGTTGCAGATCAAGGGGGACATCTGCTTAAAGAATAAAATATTTTTTTTAACCAGTGGTTCTCAAGATACAACACAAAGTTATATTTTTTCAAATGGGATTATACATATTTTTAAGGCCTATTCGATACAAATTTTTTGTTTAATTCAATCATGTGTCGATTCTACATCCTTATATAATAAAAATATTGCGAAAAATTAAATTGCAATTTAAATAATGTTTTATTTTTAATATTAATGTGCTGTAAGCTATGGATGAAAAACAAAAAAAAGAACAAAATTTTAAACACACAAAGAATAACAATTTACAACAGTTATTATTACTTGACAGCAGCTAAATTATTTTATTCTTTAAGCAGATGTCCCCCTTGGTCTTCTCTAACTCTGCTTTATAATATTTCTTGTAACTATAATAATGTAGCGAGTACGGCCCTGTTCCGTCCGGAACAGTCTATGCGTCATAGTCTACAGCGCGTTCACTGCTGTCTCAAACGCAATAGACAAGTCCGAACCTGTTCGCTCTGCGTCATGCTTTTACAGTGGTCCAGAAGCTCTCGTATATTCTATAATATCTTGTTCCAGTATATAAGGGAGAGTTTGGGCCTTTGGGCCGGCAAGACTCATTCTGTATTTGAAGCGTGAACAGTGCAAGTCGTTGCTAAATACTTTGTTGTGAATATAAATACGTGTTGTATATAAATATATGTCTTAGTAGTTGTACTACCTTATTTTTGTTTTAAATAAATATTTTCTTAGTGTTTTCATTTACTCGTGTTTTATTTAATAATCAACTTCACTGAACCCGAAATTGTAATAAACCTTACAATAATAAAGACAATATATATACAGGGTTGTGACTCGCTCAGCTGGTCATAGGGATTTAATATGGGAAATCAGTTTTTTGCAATTTCCTGCTTCCCTTTTTTTAAGCAAAAAACGCGTCGAATACAAGTTTTAGGGCATCAAATTCTGCATCTAAATCAGTAAACTGAATTACTTTTACATGCTTTGTAACGACAGAAATTAAATATGAAAATGTCGAAAATTACGTTAAAAATATTGATAGCCATGGAATTGAACAAAAAAATCAATAAATGCTTGACTTTCTATCTGTCAAAACATCAACGTTTGCCGTTCTCTTCTTTAGTTACACTCATAATGACTAATATTGTTATAAAAGATAAATAATAATGGAAATACTTAGTTAAAATTTATTAATTGTTATTAAAATAAATAACTTTTGAATATTGCGTTAATATTTCAAATATTTATTTACGAAATGATTATAAACATTTCATTCAAATAAAATTTTTGTGTATCTAGAACAATTAAAATACTTTACTCTGCCAGCAATTTAAAAAAATGTAATTATGGTTTCATTATTGATATTTGGGTTTTAAGAGAAGCAAAACTTATTTGTTGTATAAATGTTTTTGTCAAACAATAGTAATTTTTTCCCATATGTTAAGACTTTTCAATCACTCTGCATTTTGTAAGCATTTTATATTTAATACATGTTAACAGTTTTTGTAAACTCATATTGACTGAATAAAGTATTTTAGTAAAGTCGGTCGTTCACTTTATTTACATACTTTAATAACCGAATTTAAATGGTTTTTAGTTTTTATTTCTGAAATGTATAGCTTAGTTGCTGTTACAGATTTGTTTTAGAATACTAGGTAATTTTTTTTCCTGATTATTACGATAAATTCGGCTGCAAAATATAGATTCCTGTAATTATATTAAAATAATTTTTTAAAATAGCAGATGCGCATTATAAATGTAAATATTTCCCCTGTAATTTTCTTACAAATTTTTGAAAAAGAATGGTGTAATTATCGTATTAAGGCTTTATAGATTCGATAGCGGTTCTATATTTGTTAACAGCCAACAAGATTTAAACCCGTCAACTCTTCCGATTAAGCTACCATTAACCCGTACTGTTCTTACTAATAATTTGTCCATTGTCTTATCCAGACACGATATAATTTTTTGCATATTGAACATGCCAGTCACATTTGTTATGAAGAAAAATCGTGGAGAAAATAACACATTTTATCTTTGTAAAATAAATTTAATATCAATATGCAAACAATGAAGTGTTTGTACAATACGTAACAAAAGCTTTTTTTTCACTGTTTTCATTAATACCTACATTTCGGTTCCGCCAGCATGGATCAAACTTAAAATTCGTGAAAAAAGTATTAGGTACTTTTATTACTGGTTGTACAAATAACTATTACTTCAAAACCGCATACCTTTAATATTCCTGAAAGCAATTAAAAATACAAAACACCACATACCACTCCAAAATACGAATTATTTTTGTTATAAAATTAACCAAACAAACCCTAAATATTACAAGGCGTAAGAAAATAGTGTAAAAGTAATATTAAATTATTTTCAACCCCGGAAAAAATAAAATCGGTATAAGAAGTATCTTGAAACGCGATTGCTAAATATTGCATGATGTTCAAGTACTTTTTATGAAGTTCTGCGTTGTCTCCCTGGATGGTGAAAGCTTACAGAGCTTCAGCAAGCTTTCACGTCACAAATATATTAGCCTAAATTAATCCTTATAATAGCGTAGGACTCCGAACAGTTATAATGAATTCAACTTTGAAACTCGAACCGAAAATTTTTTGTGTTTGGTTATGGTTTTTATATCGGAACAATGTCAGTTTTGTTTATCGGTTGCGGTTTAAAAAAAATAATTATATAGCAAGTTTCGGTTTCGAATTTTTTTTTAAGTATACATTTGGTTTCGTTGCGATTTTGGTATGTTTTTATTAAGGTTTTTTACGATTTCAAAACAAACACATTATAGTAATATATTAAGTGCATTGTACAGTTTCAGTATAATTTAAGTAACTAATTCACAATTTTTTACAAATTATTTGTATTTTTTGCAGTCAACAAAAATAATTTTACGTACGCCATAGTGTCGATATTGCTTTCACACTACCATTCATATTCGAATCCGGAGATCCCGAGTTCGAATCGCACCCAAGCTAAAAATTATATAAACTATCATACTGCGGCTCGGTGAGTGCGGACCCTGTACTGTAATTGGGATTAAGTTCCTGTTGTACAGAGTAACATAAATAAATAAATAATAATAGCGTAGGACTCCGAACAGTTATAATGAATTCAACTTTGAAACTCGAACCGAAAATTTTTTGTGTTTGGTTATGGTTTTTATATCGGAACAATGTCAGTTTTGTTTATCGGTTGCGGTTTAAAAAAAATAATTATATAGCAAGTTTCGGTTTCGAATTTTTTTTTAAGTATACATTTGGTTTCGTTGCGATTTTTGTATGTTTTTATTAAGGTTTTTTACGATTTCAAAACAAACACATTATAGTAATATATTAAGTGCATTGTACAGTTTCAGTATAATTTAAGTAACTAATTCACAATTTTTTACAAATTATTTGTATTTTTTGCAGTCAACAAAAATAATTTTACGTACGCCATAGTGTCGATATTGCTTTCACACTACCATTCATATTCGAATCCGGAGATCCCGAGTTCGAATCGCACCCAAGCTAAAAATTATATAAACTATCATACTGCGGCTCGGTGAGTGCGGACCCTGTACTGTAATTGGGATTAAGTTCCTGTTGTACAGAGTAACATAAATAAATAAATAATAATAGCGTAGGACTCCGAACAGTTATAATGAATTCAACTTTGAAACTCGAACCGAAAATTTTTTGTGTTTGGTTATGGTTTTTATATCGGAACAATGTCAGTTTTGTTTATCGGTTGCGGTTTAAAAAAAAATTATATAGCAAGTTTCGATTTCGAATTTTTTTTTAAGTATACATTTGGTTTCGTTGCGATTTTTGTATGTTTTTATTAAGGTTTTTTACGATTTCAAAACAAACACATTATAGTAATATATTAAGTGCATTGTACAGTTTCAGTATAATTTAAGTAACTAATTCACAATTTTTTACAAATTATTTGTATTTTTTGCAGTCAACAAAAATAATTTTACGTACGCCATAGTGTCGATATTGCTTTCACACTACCATTCATATTCGAATCCGGAGATCCCGAGTTCTAATCGCACCCAAGCTAAAAATTATATAAACTATCATACTGCGGCTCGGTGAGTGCGGACCCTGTACTGTAATTGGGATTAAGTTCCTGTTGTACAGAGTAACATAAATAAATAAATAAATATCCAGTATGGCAGTTCTACTGCTACTATATGAAACTATAAAAACTAATAACTTATATTCTTAATAGTTTCATTTCTGTAGATTATTTATGGCGGATTAAATCTATGGTTTTAAAACCTAAATAATATCATTTCGGTTACAGAATCAATTAATTTTACGTTTCGGTTTTCTTATTTTAAAACAAAAAAATACCGGCTTCAATTTTATAAAAAGATGAATATCGGTGCGGTTTTCGGTTACGGTTTCGTGTCACTGTTTCAAATGCAGTTGTATTTTTGATTATCGTTAGCGCAAACCAGTTCTGAACGAGTCTATTGTATATTTATCGCATAAAAACTACCCCCCTGTGGCTCCTCCAGCTATTAGTGTGTGTGTTTTTTAATCATTTAAGTCGATGGAGTCCAACTGTAATTAATTATTTACCTCAATTGTATGGCGACGTAATCGAATACCTACGTTCTTCCTCGTCTACCTCGTTAACGAAACTCTTCAAATCTGATCATGCGTTAAATATAAACAGAAACATTTCAACACTGTGTGGCTCAAAAATTACATTCAATAAATATATTATTTCGCCTTTGCCACTGCTTCCTCAGCCGCTCACCGGTTCATCACCAACAGCCAGCACTATCTGTTGAGCGCCACCACCTAACTTTAGTTTAGTTATTTTTTCTCGCTGTTAATTATTGTAAATTAGACCATCACTGACTTGACTTGTAACTCGCTCTCGCTGTGCACCAGTCGCACGTTTTTCTACTAATCTGTACGCCTCTTACGGCCACGTGTTTTTACACAATTTTATTTGTTAAACGCATCAAGTAATAACCTTTAAGTGTTAGTGCTAATAATAAACATTATTTCAGCTTTCCGCATACGCTTTTCACTGTTATTCCAATTGGGAAAGATTTTGTATTGCTACCAGCAAAAACTTTGTCACTAAGTATTATTTATGAATAATTTGTATTTTCTACTGTATCGTAAGTACGCTTTATTTATTTGTATTCTTGCACAGCATCAATTCATCTCGTTTTTTGGCTATAAGTTAATTCAGTTTTGTAATTCTGGTTTATTTAAAGTTATTTATTCATGTTTGCTCTTGTACAGTATTTAGATATTTTGGTTATTAAATTAGTTCCTAGGTTGTGTCTGCAAATTTACCTCTTGATTCCCATACTCGCCTCAGGTTGTTCAGCCCTTCAGGCACCTTCGTTTGCGTTATTTGTGAATTCAATTACTCCTTTGGCTCTCTTTTATTTAAATTGTTGCAATAGCTTATCTTTCCTTCTCTTTGTTGATTAGACTACGTGACTACAGTTAGCTTTGTCACTTCCTGACGCAATATTTGTGGGCCTGCTCCTATTATCCTGTCTCTCCTTCAGCACAGAGCTACCATTCTTGTGTTAAGTCTTCCAGAGCAGCTCCTGGAAGTGAAGAGCGTCCGTACCTTCTCCTTCCAGCATTGCAACATTCTGCCCTACTTTCTTCATTTTCTCTCTGCTCGCATTCCGCAATTATTCTCTCTGCGCAACTCCTGAGTTCTGGAGAGTGCGGCCAACCAGGCTGAATTCTTGAGTGCAACGCAAGCGAGCAAGCACGCAAACAGCAACTTGTATGACAGTAACACGGGAATAAAAAACGGGACAAAATGGAACGAACGAAAAGACAAACAGTAAAAGAAGTAAGCTTTCCGATATCAAGTCTTACATATAAAAAAAAACGCCTTTAGAAGAAGAAATTCGTTCAAAGTCAAAACCAGCCAAAGTCTGCAAAACTAAAAAGAGAGCAATCGCGAAGACAAGAACAAAATATCAATCAAAATTTGAGAGGTGCCGGTAAGAAAACAAACCTAGCAGACAGTATTATCGACAGAGACTCGATGATGATTATTGATATGATAAATTTGAAATAAATAATAAATAAGGGTGACTAGTGTAAAATAAATATTCTAATTTAAAATAAAATTAAGATAAGGAAGAAAACAAATAAACTATTTAATTAATGAACTCGTATATTTGAAACAGAGCTAACTTCACTGCGCACGACCACTAATTGGATGACAGCTAAACAAAACAATGTGATTAACCAAAAAAATTAAATAAAAACAAGAGAAATGAATTTCAGTTTTGCTACTAAACATAGACCAGACATATAGTAGACCGCCTACTCTCTAATATTTCTCTGGAACACTATTCGCGACATGAGCGCCAGTGGCCACTAGCGGTTGTAATATATACTAATGTAAAGCGGGTTGCGCACATACTAATGTAAAGCGGGTTGCGCACATACTAATGTAAAGCGGGTTGCGCACATTGATAGTAATTCAATAAAAATTATGATATTTGAATTATTTACCTGATTTTAAAAGTAGATATTTGTTAAAATATAATTTTACACCATTATTAAGTAAAACTTTCTAATCGTAGACTAATGTAAAATTATATTTTAACTAATATCTACTTTTAAAATCAAGTAATGAATTAAAATAATATATATACATATATTATTATAATTTAATTGGAACATTTTTAAATCACTTTGTCTACAGTAAAAAAGGAATCAGTATCTAATTAAAACAAATTTATTATTATAAATTATGAACTTTATTTTTGTAGTTTTTCTTAGCTTTCATTATTAATATGTCGGTGTTATTGCCAATGTCCACTCTTCTACCACTTAATATTCTGTTGATTTCAGTTATATAATGGAAAAAATTATTCTAATAGTTTTTTTTACAAAAATAGTTTGTACAATTTTTTGAAAAATCTACATTGTAATACACCATCTTTTCTACATACTTTAAAATACTTTCTCTCTCACATTGTGTCCTGATTATCTCCTTCGTTAATTTCTTTATGTGAGTAAAACATGACACAGCGGAAAAAGAGGGATAAAATAATTTATGTACATTCCTATACTCTCTGTCTCTTATTAAGTTATGTTGTGGCCCTATTTTAACAGCTTGAAGTTCAGCTTTACATATTTCGCATTTCCTTGTAAAAATGTCAAGTTTTTTTAAAATATATCCGCCACAAAAATTTGACAAATTGTTGTCTGTGACATTTTCATTAATATTTATATGCATTATTCTTGATAGTTCTGGCTCTGCCTTCGTCGATTCTCCATTCACCTCTGCCACTGAGAAGAGCTCCTTCAACGTCGACAGAGCTCCTTCCGACTCGTCCTCTTCGCAATTCGCATTACCAGAGTGGCACCCCATGAAGTTGTTAACCACTAGAGTTTTGAAGGCGGCAATAAATCCTGAGCAAGATGGATTGATGTTTCTCACTCCGTGGCTGCGAATTGATCCGAAGAAATTTTCCAGCGGGTCCTGATTTAAATTTCTCAACAAGAGAAATTTAAACCCGGAATCTTTCAATTTACTCCAGATCATTCGCAAACCACGAAGTGTAGTGATCCAGTTTCTGAGAGACGGAACTTTCGCACACGACTTCCCAGTAACTGGATCAATAAACTCCATCGTACTCAGAATTTGAATTGCCTCATTCCAAAACTCTAGATGGTTAGACTTCTCTGTGAGTGGTCCTTTGAGGGGTTTTCCTTCTGGAACTTGGAAAGTGCTGCTGTTTACGCTGTCAAAGAGTTTGTCGAAAAACAGCAGTAATTGTGCTGTATAATGCGCTTCAGGTTCCAGAACAGCTGAAAAAAAAGAATAATATTAATTAAATGTTTTAATATTGTGGAGATATTAATTACTTACACGCCCTGGCAAGATACTTCACTGTCGCAGCTACTCTCTGACTGAATACCTGCGTGCAGAGTTTCACCTTCATTTTTTCTTTGTGGTTCGGTTCTATATGTGCGTCCGTCAATTTGGGCAATAATCTAATTTCTTTGTCTTCGCACGAATCTATTTGATAGACACTTCTTATATGCTCCCATTTTGCTGTCATCTCTTCTTTTCCAATTAAAAATTTTATATTTTTCACGATAAAATTGTTTCGCATTCCTTTTAATAAGTGTGGTGTGTCAAACAAAGGAACTACTCTTTGTGTGTTCACTTCAAAATATTCACCTGTCCACTCCTTGTTATTTTTAATGTACTTTTCCTTCGTTTCTGCCAGCAATGAATTTATGGCACTTTCGTTCACCTTTGCCTGGTCACAAATTGTACAAACAACTTTGAGTCCTACAGATTGCAATGCTTCTAGAACTTTTTTTATTTGTACTTTCAGTTGAATACTTTTTGTGGTTGCTTTACAAAATGTGAAAGCTATGGGCTGTTTCCATTTTTTCCTAAGCCCTCGTGCCATAAACACCAGAGCGTGGTCAGCAAACTCTTGCGTCCGTGTTGCTCCGTTGTCTACCCAACCATCAACTCTGTCCTCGGTTTCATTATACTGCAATTGCGGAGATAAACTTATCTCATCAAATAATAATGAACAATATCGGTCCATAGGTTTAAGCTTTTTTACATTTTTCTCCAATGTTGAAATTAATGTTTTGTTTATCCCTGCTTGCAGTTTTAGTTTACTCAAAACGGCATTCAAAGTTTTTTTCGATGGCAGAGTGAACATCTTGTGTAATAAGGAATACCCCTTTGGACTTGATTTGTACAATGACAACGACAGAACCTTCTCCTCCATTGTAAATCTTCTTCCACGAGGTTTCTTTCCGCTTTCCCGTAGCTGGAACTTTATGAATTTTGCAGCAATTGGTTTAAGATGCTGCATCTTTTTCATTTCAAATTCCTTCGTCACTGAATATTTTTCAGCCTCAGCTAGGCGTTCTTTAAAACTCAACAGCCTTCTTGTAGTTTTAGCTTGTCTTCTTTTTAAATTTACAGCAGCTGAGTAGAGTTTCCGTGCCTTCGGTGTTAAATGAATACCCTGTTGTTTCATATTTCATTGGATTCCAGTTGAGTTCATAGACTTCATCAAATAAAAAAATATTATTATTATTGATACATACCAAAAGTTTTTTCAGCAAGAGCTTTAGGTGTTGCTGGTTCTGGTTCTTCGAAATCAGAAACAATCTGCACATCCTTTAAAATGTCGACTTGAACTAGAAAATAAAAATAAAATATTATAAATATATGAAATATTATTTGAATGCTCAACACGTAATAAGTGTTTACTTATAAAGAAAATTTATGATATATTCAATTTGTTGAACAATTATAGTTGTTAGCGAAACCGGATATAATTAACAATATATACCTGGTAAATTTAATGTTGGAATTGTATTCCAACTCAGTCGTGCAGTTCCCGGATTCATATATACAGGTTCAAAATGAATAGGGCAAACTCGCTTCGTTTTATAAACATGTAAGGGTTCTTGTAAACGAAGTAATGGTACGTTCAATATTTCCAACCACTGTAAATATCGACCCATATCAGATTTCGGATTAGGAAATCTATGACGAGTTGTACCTACAGAAAAATAAAAGAAATATGAATATTAATCGATATTAAATATTATAAACCTATAAAAGGAACACTTGGTTCAAAATTATGTAGAATTTTGTTAAAAGTTTAACGTTACGACTATAAATATTTGTCTATAAATAAAAGCATTTGAGACTTACCATCGTAACTGCAGTTTTCCACACAACATTATATAACAACCATGTCGTTAATTCAGAAATCACTCGAGAAATGAATAAATAAAACAACCAGAACGAACAACAAATTAACCAAGAAACAATAATAAAAAACAACCAAGTAATAATAACCGGTCAAGAAATAATAACCCAATTTAACAAACAACAAAATGACAATAAAGTCACACTAACAAAAATTAACAATCAAGAAACACTAACAAAAATTAACAAACAACTAATTCACACACCAAAAACTGAGAAAGCAAATGACAACGTCTGAATACACGAGCGGTTGAAATTCAAGAGACCAGACCAAACAATTCAAATTCAAAATGACATCTGTAATAGATGACAGCGCATGCGCGGCTAGTACAGCAGCGCCGACATGCGGATGTAATAGGCATTTTTTAGTGTTCAAGGTCATATATAAGCGTTGGAGGGGCATGCTACTAAATTGAATACTGCAAGGATAAATCTAAATAATGCTAAGTATTATGGACATTTAATCGGTCAATATTTAATTGATAATTAAATTTCAGGTGCCGATACACAAAAGAATTAACAGAATGAAATTTCGAAGGAAGACTCAAAATAAAACGTTACAGTCTAAATAACTGGTTACATACTTTTATTTTAACAGTATCGTATAAAGCATCTTGTTGATAACATGTGTACAAAATTTAAACATCTTTTTTCTGCTATAATTGTTGGCCTTTCAAGCAGTGCAACCATACTTTAACAATATTATATCTAATATTAACATGGAATTGGCATTGTAGAACTTGGCGGCATTTATATAATACGATTCCTAATGTAGAATTTGTTGCAGGACTGCTTGATGTAGAAAATATAGATAGAATAAATCCTGTGTTAATTATAATAGATGATTTAATGAGAGAGGCAGATGACCATGTAGTAGATATGTTTACAAAATCATAAAAATTTATCTGTGTTTTTTCTTACACAAAACTTATTTAATTAAGGGAAAGGCCATAAAGATATATCTCTTAATGCAAATTGCATAATTTATTTTTAAAATTCTAGAAACAAAGCGCAAATTATATAGCTGTCGCGTTTTTCCAGAAGGTGTCAAATTTGTGCAAGAAGCGTACTTGTGACAATATCTGAACCTCATGGTTATTTAGTTTTCGATCTAAAACAAAACACACTCGATTGGTTGCTGTTTCGTACGTTAACATATGTTTATTTAACCCGAGAAAAGTATAAATACGTAGAACAAATATGCCTAAGATTATATCATAAAAATGAGTACAAGTATAACTAGCAATATTGAACTATTTGCGGGCTCTATATACGTTGAAACCTAAATGTAGGTTAGCATTATTAAAAAATAATGATTGTAATTCAGTTAAACGTATCTGCGAATGTGTTTATAATATTTAACATACTCAAATGTGTCTTAATAGAGAACAACAGTCTGAACTTAAAAGACAAAAACGTTTTAGGAAATCTTACGAAACGCGGTGAAAACTGGAAGCAGAAGAAACGCGTATTAGTACAATCCGGTGAAGCATTTTTACCATTTTTGTTGGCACTGCTTATAACAGGAGTATTAAGTAGTTTAATAAAAAATAAAAAATGGATAATATTTTTTTTTTAAATGGTATTGATATCCTCCGAAAATTTAAATCGTTTACGTAACAGTGACAAACAAGACATATCTATCCATCTTCATAACGACATGAAAAATGTTTTAAATTCAAATTTGCCCGAATATTAGAAATGGAGTATGTATCAGGAAATTATGTAAAGATATTTACACTTTCAAAAACAATCTCGAGAACCTTTAAAATAACCCTTTGAAAATGATATTAGTACAGAACTCAAATTACTCGCGAAGAAGCCAGAATTAATGATACCTTTATTAGATCTGACATTACTTATTTCATCAATCTGACTGCGAGTTTTAAGTTATATTTCTTTCCAATTTAAAGCCACGCCTCGTTTGCTAAGTGTCTCTAATTTATTTAGTAACGTCGAAATTAACACAAACAAATGTTTTAGAGAGGTCGGCGAAAATCCAATTGGTATGCTGAGGTCCGTCAAACAGATGTTTTAATAATTCACACTCACATTTCAGTTGAACGACATTCCTTAAATCTAAATTTACTATCAGTTAATAAATTATTCTTAGTTAAAAATTTAAAATTTTTTATAGACATTAGTTTTTCAAAATTTTTCGAGATAATTGACAAAATAGCAATAGGTCCATAATTACTTGCTTTTGTTTTAATCCCTTTTTGTGGACAGGCTTTATTATTACAGTTTTCGAAAAAGTTTGAAAAACACCAACACTTAAGCTAATGTTTTCAAAATTTGAGTTCTGCATGACATTCCGAATTCAACCACGTATAATAAGTGCATTTTTCATTATAAATCAGTGTAAAAAAAAAATCAACCCCAATTCAATAGACTTTTAATTCAAATACCGTAAAGTGGGGCTACTTTAAAAAGTAAATTCCCTTTTTTCATTTATAACTTTTGACCCAATTTAAATTTTGACATGAAATAAAGTTATTAGAAAGATCTTTAATAGTTCCTTAGGTAAACTTATAAAAAAAAACAAAATTAATAACTCCTACTATGAGGAATAATTTATTTTTTTTCCGTTCAAAGATATATTTAAGGTGGGGCTACTTTGAGACCCCTCTTGTTTAATGTATCATATTAAAGTAGCCCCAAATTAATACATAACTGTGAAAAAAAAATTAAAAATGTCTGGTATTTTTTTTGTTATAAACAATTTCATATTGAGGGGTAATTTTGATACAAGCATTTATTTGTAAATATATTTATTTTGACATATTTTCATACAAAAATCGTAAAAAAATAAACATGCACTTAGTTCCTATACTAATTTAATAATTATTAACAACGATAATACAAAATAGAATCTATACAAAGACATATCTTTGGCGTCGAGAATTTTTATATATTATGTCTGGCTTAGGAAGTCTTCTTGTATTTGCTAATCTTAGTGCAGCAATATCCTTATGTCTTTTTAATATATTCCGTGACCACTCTATGCCTGGGAAATTATTTGCAAATTTTGTTTTTAATCCACGCTTATCCAAGTAGCATTTTGTAATTACACGCAAATCAGTTGTGGTAAAAGGATATCCCCAATCTGCACATAGGAGACAAGCTCTAATAATTGCTTGTTCTTCACTTCTTGAAAGCACTGATTGCGCACCTGGATTATTTGTATGTTTTCCATGATATTTATTGAATAATGTACCATATGGTATTCTATAACGGCCGGAAGCTTGTTTTATAGACATGGCACATGTCACTACTCGCTGAAGAGCTTCTTCAAAATTCTCATTTGTGTAATTTTTGTACTCCCTTGTTCCCAAAAGTCGTTTGTATCTTCAAACCATGATTGACAGGTAATCTGTTAAATTAAAACTTACATATTAAATGCACATCAAAGTCACCCCAAAAAATGATCAATGTTGCCCCATAATATAAAACGATAAATATCAACTGTCACCAATGTTCATTTTCAGAGGAATTTGCGATTATGTACTTATTATAGTTCAAATATTGCAGAAACTATTTGAGAATATTTATTTTCAATTTATTTAACCTTGAAGGGTTAAAAGTATAACGCGTGATTTTTAAAATATAATTTCTATCATACGTTTGAATAATTATTTGTAGGAAAAACAATAAACTTACCTTATTGCTGTCACATGAAAGCAAGAACTGATTAGCAATGTCTCAAACGGTATAAAGAAAAAAATCATTATGCAACTCCACAGTGTCGCAAATTGTAAATGAATAACTTTCCCAAAGAAAATCAAAGTAGCCCCGCGAAATCAAAGTATCCCCACTTTAAGGTACCTGTTCGCTTCTGGAAAAAATGCAGAAAATAAATCACATTCCACTATTCTAGTGTCTATGTCATATAGTTAATTTAGTTTTTATATCAAGAGTTAAGACAATGGCGGACATTTTGAAAATTTGTTTAAAAATTTGTGTTTATTAATATCTTTTTTCATGTTTTTTATTTATCTAGGTAACTTGTTAACTTGGACAAGTATTAAGCTGTTCTATTTAAAATAAGAAAGAGTGAAACACACCGAAAGTAGAATATTTTCACTATTTATGTAGTTGGACGTGCTTTTTAAAATAGTTTTTAAATCTGTAACATAATTATAATTACGTTAAAAATAATTGGTAGGGAGGAGTGACCATTTTTTTCGGAAAATCCGTTATAATGTAGACAACAAATGTATACATACAATTCAAATATACTGCCAATGTCGGGTAAATACTGTCAATACTTTTAACTAACTATGCATTTATAATTATGCTTATTCATACGCAGTTCCGCTGCGCATGTGAAAATAACATTATATATCTACCGTTCTTGAAAACAGTGCTTAACATGAAATATAGCAGCGAACTATTAGTATTTTCATATACCGGGTGTAACACGAAAAGTGAAACATAGGCGTTTAACATGGCAAATCAGTTTTTCCGTGCGCATTGCTTCCCTAATTATTTTAGGAAAAAATGTTTCAAATAAATGTTGTAAAGCATAAAATTCTACATCCGAATCAATAAACAAAATTCATTTTGACTACTTCATAACTGCAGAAATTAAATTTGAAAATTCACGTAATTTCAATTTAATAGTAATAGCCATGGAATTAAAAACAAGAGATGAACAAATGCGTAACGTTTTATACGTCAAATTATTAGTATATTCAGATGAAGAAAAGTTGCAAATAATTAAATGGTATTATTCTGGCCATAGTTTACGACTAATTCGTGACTATATTAGCGCTAGTACGGCAACTATTCAGAGGTTTATAGTAAAGTTTGAAAAGACAGGAACACCAAATTTCAAGAAAGAAATAAATGAAAGAATTTATAACAATGAAGAAAATATTCTTGCTTTAATAGAACTGGAGCCAACAATGAGTGTGCGGGAAATTTCCAGAGAACTAAATATAAATTTTATGACAGTGCATAGAATTCTCAAAAAATATAAATACATTCCTTTTAAATTTCAAAACCACCAAAATATTTTGGAACGAGATTTTGAACTGCGTGCCTCATTCTGTGAAATAATGATGGAGAAATCAAATTGTAATAGAGAATTTTTAAGTAGTATTTTATTCACAGATGAATGCACATTTACCATGAATAACGAACCAAACTGTCATAATTATCGGTACTGGTCACAAAATAATCCACATAATATTGTAGAATCGAGGACACAATATCGTCATTCTGTCAATGTGTGGGCTGGAATTTTTGGTGATAAAATCATTGGCCCATTCTTCATCCAACGAATAAATTCAGCATCATATTTGAATTCACATAGTAGTGGCAACAGTGAATAAGTATTGTCTCACTTAAGTTACCAGCATAAAAAATTTAAAAATTTCTCATAAAAAGTGAAGTGTAAATTATAATTATACCAAAATTGGCATTATAAGTGCACAAACAAATATAAACCTATAGTGAAGTGTCAAAATAGGCCCTAAATAGTGTATAAACAAAATTTTGCACTACCTATCCCAAGGTTAAGCGCGTCAAAATTCCGCGCGCAACCCTACCGCGCACCGGCAGCCCACAGTCAGTGTTGCCAAATATAGCAGAAAGTAAACGGAAGTATAAAACAACAACATGTCAGAAACAAGCGGTGGCAACAACATGACTACAACCACAACAACAATATCATTCAATACGACAACTAATCACACGTATAGCAGTCCTGTAACTGTAACAATGGAAACAACACTTAGCTCTTCAAGGTTGTTTACTGATACCGGACTCATACAAATTTCACCAATGTCATTCATTTCTCGAAGCAACTCGAACAACTCCGACCAACAAAGTCCCAGTAATATCGTAGCCAACAGATTGGGAGAACAAACTCCTAAAAACAACAATACACCAAGCTGGCAGACCGTACGAAACAGGCACTACTCAAAGAGACCAAGAGAGAATGACCCTCAAGAAAGCATAAACAAAAGAAGAACGGTTAATGCTTCTCATACAAGAACAGAGGTACCAACACTTAGGAACGAAAATAGATATCACATCCTAAGCAATGATACTAATGAAAACCCGAGCAGTACAAACGAAAATCAAGCAAATAAAAAATCCGAACCAAAACCCCCACCGGTATATGTCGAAGACGTCACAAACTACAGTTTAATGCTTGCAAGTCTGAAAACAATATTAAAATCAGAGGATTTTTTCTGCAAAGCACTTGCCAACAACGAAGTTAAAATAAGTACAAATAATTCTGAAGCTTACCGAGCATTAATACGAATGCTTAATAGCGAAAGTATATTGTATCACACATATCAACCTAAAGATAAAAGAGCTTACAGAGTGGTTATCAAAAATATACACCACACTACACCTGTGAACGAAATAAAGGAAGCATTAGAGGAAAAAGGATACCAAATCAGGAACATCTCAAACATTAAAAGTTGGCATACCAAAGAACCACTCCCTATGTTTTTTGTGGACCAAGAGTCGAATGAGGACAATAAAAAAATCTATGAATTGGGACACATTTTAGGCACTAAAATTATTGTAGAACCTCCAAAAAAGAAAAGAGATCCACCACAATGCACGCGTTGCCAGAAGTATGGGCATACAAAAACATATTGCTTCAAACCACATTACTGTGTTAAATGTGGGCAAAATCACCCGTCTCAAGAATGTAATAAAAGTAAAAACACTCCAGCAACTTGTGCCCTCTGCCTCGGCCCTCACCCTGCCAAATACAAGGGTTGTTTAGTTTATAAAAAACTACAACAATCCAGAAACATAACACAGAACAAACCACAAAATACTTACCACCATACTCAGACCTACCAATCAAGAATAGTAGACAACAACTTGAGCTATGCCAACGCAACAGGCCCCCCACACCGTATCAACCCCTCAGAAGACGTAACCCTATCACAATTTTTAAATAAATTTGAATCGATGTTCACTCAACTTATGCAGCAAAACACCACGATTATAAATCTTCTCACTGCTTTTATTAACAAAGCTAATGACTAACGCAATAAGAGTAGCAGTATGGAACGCCAACGGGCTGGCTCAACATCGCCAGGAAGTAGAAGTATTTATTAAATTACAAAAAATAGACATATTCCTGATAACAGAAACACACTTTACCGAAAGAACCTATTTTAAAATACCAAACCACACTATATATGCCACTAACCATCCAGATGGCACTGCACATGGCGGAACTGCAATTATAATTAATAATAAAATCAAACATCACGAGTTAGACAAATACGAAACGGAACAATTACAGGCAACAACAATCAAAATTAACGAAACGCACGGCAGACTCAATCTATCCTCTGTTTACTGTCCAACAAGGCATACTATAAAAGAAGACAAATTTGAAGAATTTTTCCAAACTCTGGGGAGAAGATTCATTGCTGGTGGGGATTACAATTCGAAACACCCACAATGGGGCTCAAGATTAAGTAATCCAAAGGGAAATGAACTACAAAAAACAAAGGCTAAAAATGGATATTCTCACATAAGTACCGGCAGGCCAACTTACTGGCCTACCGATCCAAGAAAACTCCCAGATTTGCTAGACTTCTACATTGCAAAAGGAATCAACTTGAACCATGTTCTTATTGAACCCAACTACGATCTATCATCAGATCGTTCTCCGGTCATCATCACTCTCAATACTACAGCAGTTGAAAAGGAGAAGAATCCAACCTTATCCAACAAATATACGAACTGGGATTTCTATAAAGCACATATAGAACAAAACATAAATCTACAAATATCTTTAAAATCACCTGAAGACATAGATAATGCGGTTGAAAACTTGAAAAACCTGATCCAAAACTCAGGATGGTCCTCTACTCCACCACCGAACGACAAACATGAAAATAATGAAAACTATCCAAAAATAATAAAAGACAAAATCGGAGAAAAGAGAAGAATAAGACGAAAATGGCAATCCACAAGACACCCCGAAGATAAAAATCAATTAAACCGTCTGAGCAAAGAAATAAAAAAATTAATTTCCGAAACAAAAAATAATTACATACAGAATTATTTAAGTAATCTATCGCCTCTGCCAGATAACGACTACTCTTTGTGGAGGGCCACCAAGAAATTGAAGAGGCCAACAAAACACATACCACCTATAAAAAAATCAGACGGACCATGGGCCAGAGAAGATAACGAGAAGGTAGAAATATTTGCAGAACATTTTCCAAAGGTTTTCGAACCTAACCCAACTACTACAACAGCAGAAGAAGAAACTCACATTGAAAACCTTCTCACAGAGGCACCACAATTACCTTAACAAATCATCAAACACTTTACCCCAGCAGAAATTAAGAACGAAATAGAACATCTCAACAACAACAAAACTCCAGGATACGACCTAATAAACGCCAGGACACTAAAGGAGCTGCCTAGGAAAGCCGTCGTTCTCATCACAAACATTTACAATGCTATGGTGAGGATAGCATACTTCCCAATCCAATGGAAATTTGCAAATATTATTCTCATACACAAATCCGGGAAACCGATAAACGAGATCAGCTCATACAGACCCATCTCCCTGTTACCTCAGCTATCGAAAATATTTGAAAAACTTTTACTAAAGAGATTAAAGACAATTATAGAAGACGATAATTTAATCCCCGCCCACCAATTTGGGTTCAGAGAACTACACTCAACAGTACAACAGATACACCGGGTAGTGGAAGAGGTCGAAAACAGCTTAGAACACAAAAAAATCTGCTCTGCTGCATTCCTAGATATTAGTCAAGCATTTGACAAAGTATGGCATACCGGATTAATGTATAAAATCAAATTAAAACTACCACACCAATACTTTCTCCTACTAAAATCCTACTTGAGCGAAAGATCCTTCCAAGTTAGTTATGAAGGTATGACATCAAATATATACCCAATAAAAGCTGGGGTACCACAAGGAAGTGTTCTGGGCCCAGTACTGTACCTGCTATTTACAGCAGACATGCCCGCACCTGAAAACGTAGTAACCGCCACATACGCCGACGACACTGCTTATATTGCATCACATAGAGACCCGGTAGAGTCAGCAGCACTACTTCAAGAATCATTGAACGAAATGCACACTTGGGCAGCAATGTGGAGAATCAAAATTAACGAAGAAAAATCCACTCACATAGTTTTTACAAACAGAAAAGTCATCTGCCCGCAAGTTACATTAAACAACAAGATGCTTGAAACTAAAAAAACCGTGAAATATCTTGGAATGCACCTAGATAAAGAGCTAATCTGGCGGAAGCACGTACTGTCTCTTAGGACGCAAATCTCAGCTAAGCACTCAAAACAAAATATTACTATATAAAACAATCATAATACCCATATGGACATACGGTATACAACTTTGGGGTTGTGCGAAAAAATCCAACTTAAACTTAATTCAGAGAGCTCAAAACAAGATCCTACGAATGCTGGTCGACGCTCCTTGGTACGTCAGCAACTACAACCTGCACAAAGATTTTAAAATCAAATACGTTGAAGATCATATACAAAAATATGCAACAGCACACGACACGAAATTGACACATCATCCAAATGAATTAATGACCAATCTCCAAGACAACGACCACACAGTCAGGCGACTGAAAAGAACAAAACCCTTTGAACTAATAAACACCTAACACACCATGAAATTAATTGTAACATAATGTAAACTGTAACATAATATCGTACAGAAGCATATGTAAAACAGAGGAAGTTCCATTGGGTGCTATCCTCTCGCATGACTTGTAAAAAAATTTATCAAATTTGCTTGTTGGCCCTAAAGGCCAGTTGTAAATAAATAAAACACCATAATAAAAAAAAATATTTGAATTTATTAATTAATGCTGTTGGACCACAAATTGTTGAAACAAAGAAAGAAAATGTGTGGTTCCAGCATGATGGCTGCCCTGCACATAGCACTAGAGAAGTTGTGGAATATCTAAACCATGTATTTCCTGAAAGCTGGATAGGACGAAATGGACCAGTTAACTGGCCAGCACGGTCGCCAGATTTAAATCCGTGCGATTTTTTTTTATGGGGCCATCTAAAATCTTATGTTTATAAAAAAAGATATCAGAATTTAGAAGAACTTAAAAATGCTATATTACAAGAATGCCAGAAAATAAATAATCGACAATTAAAGAATACTCGAGAAAGGTTCTACAACAGATTAGGTTATTGTTTAGCTTTATGTAGTTTGTTGATGTTTTTATTGAATTAAATTTATGTTACATTCATTAATTTGTTAAATAACAACCTACCTTAAATATTTTATCGAGTTTATTATTTTATTATTCTTAAATAATAAATCTAAAAAATATTTTGCCTTATTATTATTAAATTTTTATTTAGAAAATAAATATTTAGTACGTAAAAATGATTTTGACAATTTATTCTGACATTGACGTATAAAACGTTACGCATTTGTTCATCTCTTGTTTTTAATTCCATGGCTATTACTATTAAATTGAAATTACGTGAATTTTCAAATTTAATTTCTGCAGTTATGAAGTAGTCAAAATGAATTTTGTTTATTGATTCGGATCTAGAATTTTATGCTTTACAACATTTATTTGAAACTTTTTTTCCTAAAATAATTAGGGAAGCAATGCGCACGGAAAAACTGATTTGCCATGTTAAACGCCTATGTTTCACTTTCAGTGTTACACCCGGTACAATATAACAAGTAGTATGAAAATTGCTGAAAATATTTTGACATAAATTATGAGTTGTTATGAATATGGAAACATAACGAGTGTGAAGCACGAGTTGTGTTTCCTATTTCCGTAACAACGAATGTATATTTATGTCAAAATATTATCTGTCAATTTTCATACTGCAAGTTGTATTCGGCTTGAGAATTTATCAAACAAGAGTTAATTAACAAGAATAGTTAGATATTTATTTGCACAATATTAATTAGGTATTACAGTGATGAAAATTTTGAATATTAAATGTACACAGAAAAAATAGAATTTTCACTTGATCCAGATTTCATATTAGTTGTGTTTATATTAGATCCAGGAGCCTGATTCTGTATCTTTATTTATTTATTTATTTATGTTACGTTGTACAACAGGAACTTAATCCCAATTACAGTACAGGGTCCGCACTCACCGAGCCGCAGTGTAGAAGTTTATATAATTTTTAGCTTGAGTGAGATTCGAACTCGGGATCTCCGGATTCGAATTCTGTATCGCTATCTACACCACCGTACTAACGGACTTGCGTGACTACTTGCGGCACCCATACTAATGTAACAATGCGGTATCACGGTTGATGCATTTTATCATGCACATTCATAATTGTTGATAGCTAATGAGTTGTAGACTAATTTATTATTGTTGATTTAGAATGAACATATTTGTAGCTTCAATTACTTGGAAATAATTGTTATTTTAATTGATAATTGCCTCAGCTATAAACAATATAGATTGACTTTTGCTTATTCAGCGTCTGCGGTAGATCTTTGTTCTGCCGACAAGATGATGCAAATTATATTCCTTCTAGAAGGAATTGACGAGTAGTCTTGATAAAGATACCTAATACATCTCCCCGTAAGTTTCTCAGCACCCTTCTGGTTGCTCCGAGCTTAGGCAGTTGACTCCAGCTCTTTGGAAGAACCTGGACAGTAGTTTGATAATCACTCGGAAAAGCTATAAATGCTTTAGTGAACTTCTGTTTTAAGTTCAGTAGTGATTAAGTTGACTCCAGCTCTTTGGAAGAACCTGGACAGTAGTTTGATAATCACTCGGAAAAGCTAGAAATGCTTTAGTGAACTTCTGTTTTAAGTTCAGTAGTGATTAAGTTGACTCCAGCTCTTTGGAAGAACCTGGTCAGTAGATTGATAATCACTCGGGAAAGCTAGAAATGCTTTAGTGTTTAAGTTCAACTCATCGTCTCAAACTATTTTGGTTTATAGTTTGTTTGAACTACTGTTTTTAGTTCAAGAGTAATTAAATTATATTGCTATAATTTAATTACGAGCAAGTGCTCAAATTCTGTATTTGTTTGTCCTGTGTTGTGTAAACTATATATCATATATTTATAATAAATAGTGTTAAACTCAATAGAAGAGTGGTTGTGTTTCTTGAGGAAAGTGTACCTATCCAAACTACCTTAGTGTGGTGTGTGTGTTTGTCATTCGTTGACACTCAGATGACTTCGAGACCCACCAGCCGCTGATGACTCCTGAGCAACCTGCCATCATCTACAGCTATTAAGGTTGGTTGAAGTTAAAGTACATTTTCCCTTGTTGTTAATATCCGATATCCCTTCGTCTGTCATTTCCGAGATTGTCCGTTAAAACTATTACTGGGAGTGTTCCCTCTAATATTAGTTAGGCTCCGCGCGAATTAAGGCCGTTGTGCCCTGTTTTTCGCGTGTCACTGCCAAAGTGGCTTTTGTACAGCCACATACATTGGCCACTATTACAATTGGCACAATCGGGTAGGATTGGCCACTGTTACACTAACACAGATATGTCACATGCATATAATAAACCATCTATCGGACATTTAAAGAACTAATGGGTATGACGTCACTTCTTGCGAGACACGCAAATAGATGCGTGACCTCCGTAGGTCCTGTTTCTTACTTGCGACACTACCTGTCTCATTCTAACATTATGTTTGTCTTTTATTTTCTTGTCATTTTGCGTATTTTTGAATTAGAACGTGTTGATGATACATTATACATGTAAGTATATTATAATTCTATGTTTATTAATTTAACTTAAAAGCATTATAACTTTTTCCAAATACAATTAGGAAAAGTTAAATTCTTTATATTTTAATTTGTTTTTGCTCCTCTGTAGCGTTCATGTCACGTTTTCTATCTCCTGCCATAATAAAATCGTATAAAAAAACTACAAAACGATGTTAACAAACAATGACATGTGATTGCAACTGACAGTTATAGTTTCAAAACCATTACCAACATTAAACTTGGCGCGAAAACGTAAAGCACTGAATTCCCTATGCTCGACACCCGAAAAGAATCGATGACGTCATACATTTTACTAATGTAACCCTCCTCGTTATGACGAGAGTTAGCAAATAATATACGGGTTCTTGTCAGATTGAAGGACGCAAGTATTTAAGTATAAAAGTATAAATATATTTAATAAATACGTTTTCCATACGTTTACACAGCACTACTCGATACAGTCTTGATGTGTTGACTCTATCGGATTTACACTCTTGTCTGCTGGCCCAATCGGTCAGCCCTCTCACACTAACTATCCCCAGTATAATATTCTATCCTTATATATGTATAATATAACAATGCTAAGTCAGCAAAATAAGTATTACACTCTACTATAATGTGTATATATTACATGTCACACTATGACCCAGTTATTGAAGTTACTTAATATGTATGTCTTCATTGTGCTGACTTAGACTTGTTACACTAACGCAAATTTAATCACGCATTGCCTCTCCAAGCTAATGCTCTAGTCCCAATAAAATAATTTTTTTTTGTAGGCCTTCAGGAGTGTCTTCTGTCCATTGGATTTGTAACTTGTAATGCTCTTCTGGCGTGAAAGCATCAGAGCTTTTTTTCTTTTTTCAGCATCAGTTTGTAATTCCTTTCGTTTTGTGTCTCGTGCTTGACGAGCAGATAAAAATTCCAAATCAGAAATAGGATTAAATCTTGTGTTGTATTCTTTAAAATATTTTTCTTGTAGTAATTTTGCCGTTAGATTCCAATTAACTTTGATTACGTTTTCTTTATAATTCGTACCATTCTGTTTCATCATATTAAACGCATAATCTCTAAGTATTTTGCACAGTTGATTGGAACTTGTGTTTACTTCTCAAACATAATTTCGATTACTACAAAAATCCATGAATAATCTCTTGTTTTTTTGGAATGTTCTCTTCAATTTTAATAAAAATTTCTTCTGTAGAAGCAGTTCCCCATCGAGAGTTTGCCATTTTGACCGATTTTTTCCAATTGACGTTTATGAAAATATTGAAAATATCATTTATTTTATTCGTAACCCAGGATATTATTAACAGTGGTATTTCCGTTATCAATTGCACCAGCGATGAATTTCCGACGAAATGTACATTTCATTGGTTCATTTTCAAACAAATTCGTGATCCTATTGGTTGACAGTGACGTGTGCTGAATTCTCAATAAAATATGTATGTAAATATATGTAAAACCCTCATATCCAAGAATTTTTACAAAAAAAAAACCATTTTCGCACCTGGTTTTAAATATTCCTCAATACCACGAGTTGACAACCATGAAACAAATGCATCGTCTGTTTAGATATTAGTTCCTACATAACAATTCGCATGAACACTAACACAGTTATGAGCTTAAGCATTAGACAATCTTTACAATATTTTGCTCATAACAAAAATTTATTAATAAAATCAGGTCTGGTTCTGTTAGTAGCGACAAAAAGCTAATTTTATAAAAATAGAATTGCTGATATCCTCAAAACCAATACAAACAATAGTTATTTTGCAACGCAAAAACTAAACACGTTAAAACAAATGGATGACGATAACACATTTTTCGAGAAACCACAAAACAGTGCATGTCAACCAACTTATAGATAATATTTCAATATCTGGCTGATATTATGCACGGCTGACCACTATTTGATAATTATTTAGAGCTGAACAGGAAAAAATGCAAGGAAAAGTTTTGAGGAAGATAAATTTACTCATAAATTTTGAATCAGTGAATTTGTTCGGTCTCGCGATAGAACTCCCAAGTTTCATAGTGTTTGTCTTTGTATCGGTTTCGTCAATAATAATGTTAGACTTCATATATATCATTGCAATACTTTTGTTAATTCAAGGTAAGTTCTTAATATGTTATTTATACCGTTTATATTTGTAATTAGTAAGAACTAGCTTACACGTTACAATAACAACCAGTGACAGCAAATAGACTATTTTAATTTTTGATGTCCTGTAACGCTGAAAACTTGTAAAATTAAATCCTTAAAATAGAATCATTTGTTATAGCGACTGTAGAAAAATCTTATGTGTGTTTCGGGCGCAATTAGTTATATTAATTTGAATGATATTTTATTTAGTTATGTTTCATTCTCAAATTAGAAATAAAATAAAGTCAGACTATAAAACAAAGTTTGTATAAGTCTCATTCCTAATATATTTTGGAAACGGCAGTACGATTTGGGAGATAGGTTTCCTAAAACGTACTTTTTACATTATCTTATTATAAAGTGACATAAACCGCATGTGGTTATTTTTAAGGGTAAACTTGTAAAGATAAATGTTCGTAAATCATTTAACCCGCCGCCCGTGGTATTTATGCAACAAAACAATTTTTAATTTATATACAATTATTTTTATTAATAGACAAATTATTTTTTATGTAAATAATCAACAATAATATATAAAATAGTAGTACCTATAATAATACAAAAGAAAAAGAAATTAGAACTAATAAATATGCGTTGTTATGTATTGTTTTTCTTTCAGATCCTGACATCTATTAAATTTAATTATTTGCTTTTATTTTTTGTTACCTAATCTAGTTCATTTATTCATTTTTATATTAGTTGGATTTCAGGTAATAAATAAGTTATAAATTAATTATACATTTTTTTATTAATTAAATTTAAGGCCAACATTTGGGCCAATTTCAAGCTACAATCAAAAAATAAAAATAAATTTTTTTTTAATAAATATAATAACAGAATAACTTCTTACCAATAGTGTGAAATAACAATTAAATTAACATAATTGAAGTCAAAAAAAAAGTAAATGGATAAATTATTTTGAGGTGTCATCTCAAGAGTAAAAAAGTAACTAAAATAGCAAAAAGAAATAAAACAGAAAATTATAAATTATAGTGAGCCATCTATCGGTAAATAAGAAATAAATACAACAAGAAAATAGATTCTTAAGGTCAAACAAGGACAAATTTGTCAAATAGGTTAACTGAAATGATGTAAAATCGATTTTAATTAAAAAATTGGTCATAAAAGTTTGAAATAAGAAATCTGTTTTTTGTAGACTTTAAATTAATGGTGGGGCGAATTAAATTCTGCACGTACATTAGCAGTCAGATTAATTTTAAAAAATGTAAAAATTCAAGTTCAAAGTTTTTTAAAACATACTTTATTGGAATAACCACAATTGTAAATCTGGGAACTTGGGTTCGCTTCCCACAGCCGACAAACAGTTTTCATCACACTAAAATAATCCATGTGGCTCCCCCACCACTAACATATTCAAGGGCCGAGATTCGACGGCTGGTAACCGCATTTCACGCGGATAAATATATCACTTACCGAAATCAGTTGTAGCAGAGTGCCACACTTAGTAATGCGTAAAAGACGTGATGATATATTTATTTTATCTGTATTTTACAATCCAGATTATGAAACAATTTTCTCATAAAGACATTCTTCAAGTCATAAAATGGTTCTACTTTGGACAAATTCGCAAAACACTAACATTTTGGCAGTTACATTGACATAAATAAAATTAATAAATAAAAATAAATATATCATTACGCCTTTTACCCATTACTGAGTGTGGCACTCAGCCTAAGCAGATCTCGGTAAGTAATATATTTAGTCGCGTGAAGTGCGGTTACCAGTCGTCAAATCACGGCCCTCAAAGATATTAGTGGAGAGGGAGCCACAGGGGTAAATTTTTAAATTGGTGAAAATTGTTTGTCGACTGTGGGGATCGAACCAGGGTTCTCAAGATCCACAGGCCGACTCGATACCACTGAGCCATGCTATTGTAAATTTGTTTACGTACATTTGAATCGTAATGAACTGTTTACTTAACTCTGTCTCTAGGGGTTACGAGACTTATAACGTGCTAGCCCGTGTAAAATTTATAACGGGCTGTTGACATTGGTTATCATGACAACATATATCTAATTTTAAATGTTTGACACTTAAATATTTTTTGATTAAACAAAATCTGTCAGATTTTCAAAGTCTACCTTGATTTAACATTTTAGTTATTGCGTTATACTATTGCAATTAATTTGATTAACCCCCAGTAGTAGTGCAACGGATTTCATTTCTTATTTGGTTAATTGGTTTGATAACAGTGATATAATTAATGAAACTTTATTATTACTAGGAGACTTCAACATCGACTGGTCTAATAATGATAACTATTACACTAATAAACTCAAAAGTAATTTAGAAACTTTCGGTTATAAACAGTTAATAAATAAACCAACGAGAGTGATAGACTGCTCAAGTACGCTAATCGATTTTGTTATAAGTAATAACTTTAGTATACATTGTGATGTCTTGAATACACCAAAAATAACAGATCATGCCATCATCTGTGTCAATTTAAATCAAGGTATCAATGTAAACAATTTCAGTTATAAAACAGTTAAATTTACAGACAACAATCTTCTCTTAGATAATCTTATTTCATGTAGTTGGAATTATAATGTATCAAATGTTAACAAATACTTTACAAATGTAACTAATAACATAATAAATAGTATCAATAACAGTACACAATTACATACTAAATGTTATTCAATTGATAGATTATGGTTCAATAACAATATTAAAAATGCAATTTGTAGTTGAGATTTGGCTTATAAAAAATTTATGTATACTAAAGATAAGTGTGATTGGTCTGATTACAAAATTAAGCGCAATATTGCTACTAGTGTTATTAGACAGGAAAAGAAATTGTTCTACTACCATAAAATAGACAATTGCAAAAATAACTCCAAACTAATGTGAACTACTTTAAAGTCGTTTACAAATACGAACGTTAATGATGATATTATATCTGTAACCTACAATAATGGTAATTTCAGCGAAATTAACGATATAGTTGATACTTTTAATAATTATTTTATAAATAGTATTTTTGATATCAGAGATTCTATTCCATTTAATTCAAAGTTAAATAGTTTACATTTCGTCAAAAAGGTTACTAATATTCAAATGACAGAGTTTCACAATATTTCTCTAAAAGAGTTGAAAGATATAATATATTCACAACCAAATAAGTTCAGTAATGATGGGATTGATGCCAAATTTTTAAAAGAACATTTTGATATTATAGGCTATCCTATATTAGAGTTCATTAATATGTCATTGAAAACTGGAACAGTGCCTAATATATTAAAAATCTCAGTAATTGCTCCTATACAAAAAGTCAAAGGCACAAATAAAGTCGATGAACACAGGCCAATTAATATGTTACCTTTTTGCGAAAAATTATTAGAAATAGTAGTGCACGGACAATTAATTAAATATTTAGATACTAATAATATTTTAGTACCTATTCAGTCAGGTTTTCGTAAAAATCACTCCTGTGAAACGGCTTTAAATTGTCTATGAATGGAAACTTTCCATTGATAGTAATAATATTATATGTTCTGTATTTCTTGATCTAAAAAGGGCGTTTGAAACATTGGATAGAGATATTTTAATTAATAAAATGGAAGCTTATGGTTTAAGGGGTGTAGTGTTGAAATGGTTTCAAAATTATCTTAGTGACAGGTATCAATATGTAAAAATAAAAGATGTTTTTTCTTCTCAAAAACCTGTAAACTTTGGGGTACCACAGGGGAGTGTCCTGGGACCTCTGTTATCTATATTGTATATCAATGATCTCCCCCATGTGTTAAAGTATTGTAAAATTCATCTGTTTGCAGACGACACTTTACTTTATTTGGATGGTAAAGATAAAAATAATATAGCTGATTCAATAAACAATGATTTAGTTTAGTTTTCGATTGACTGAACTGTAATAAATTAAAGTTAAACTCAAATAAAACAAAAGTTATGTTCTTATGTTCAACATATTCTTAAATTGAAACTATTACAAATAAAATAAGAATAGATGATATAGAATTAGAAATTGTAAATGAAATTAAATACTTAGGGATAATTATAGATAACAAATTAAGACTAGATAAACATGTGCAATATATTTGTAAGAAAATAGCAAAAAAAAATAATTATTTGTCAGGAATATCTAAAAATTTTGTTTTACCCCATTTTATATATTGCTCGACTATTTTATTTCTATGTAATAGTACTGATTTGGAAAAACTTCAAAAATTACAAAACCGTGCAATGCGTGTTATATTGAAATGTGATCGTTACACAAGTATTATAAGCATGTTAGATGTATTAAATTGGTTGACTATTACTAAGCTGGTTGAATTTAATGTCTTAGTGTTTATACATAAAATTATTACAAATCAATTACCGAACTATCTATGTGCTAATGTAAAATTTGTTCATGAAGTGCATAGTTATCGTACTAGACAAATAAGTAACTTATATGTACCAAGAACCAGTAAAGCTACAACTTCGAAATCAATTTTTATAAAAGGTTTCAATATTTATAATGACTTACCGATTGACATTAAGAACTCAAAGTCAATTAAAGCTTTTAAAACAAATTTAAGAGTAGTTATGTGAAATTTAATTTTATTCTATATTATTAATTACCATCTTATACAAACTTATTTACTAAATTAGAGATATTTAATTGTTATTTTTCTTGTATTTAATAGCTTAAAGCTAAATAAATAAATATATTATATTAAATATTATATTAAATATTGCGACTCAAATGCACATAAAATATTGTACAATGCTCGACCGTTAACTGAAATTTACAGGCTCACACAGATAACAGGCTCGTTGGCGCTCGCCCGTTACCTTTCTATGCTCGCCTGTAAATTTTCGTATGACGGTCTTGCAATGTAAATAACTATTAAATTCTATGTATATTCTTTTAACGTATCTGTTGTTAAAAAACATTAACCTTGTTTTTTTGTTAAAAATAAGTTTGATTGCTAATTTAGATGCAGATTTAATAATCTGCAACATTTATCTCAAGTATTTTTATCTAATAAATGTATAATTTTTTGGGAATTAAAAAAAATTATTTCTTATATTAAACGCTTACAGACCCGCAAGGCGTGCTGGACCGCCCCTTTGGCGTGCCGTCCGTCCTACATTTAGTTGTTTTCAGAAAATTTTAAAGACCGTTATAAATAACTATTGGCTCCTAATTACTGTCAATTCTAATTTACTAGTAATATAACTAATATAAAATTATTCTGATTATACTATATTTATCTGGTACTGGAATTTAACAACGCAACGCCGGCCGCGGGTCTTGTTGCTTCGCAACCTGTTGGGAAATATGATTTTGTTTTGTCGACAAGGCGCGTCTTTCCGTAGTCGCCGGACTACACGCACAAGATTTTGCAGGACATGATTGAACTAAGCTAGATCTTATAAATTTGCAACGGGCATAGCTGAAGGATTATGCGAAGAAATTGAAAATATCACACCCTATATTTTCCCTGAAATGAAAGCATTAGATGTGACTCAATACATATTTACAAATATCCTTTTCTATCTGTTCCCAAATTTAGCGATTGCCATAAGAATTTTTATAACGTTACCTATGACAGTTGCTAGCGACGAGAGAAGCTTTTCAAAACTTAAAATAATCAAAAATTATTTAAGATCTACAATGGGGCGAAAGGCTTTTAAACTTTCTGTATATTTATACTTACGTATGTATTTAGTTTATGTATTTGCTTTATATTATTCTATGACAGGTGGTCGCAAAATTATTCTCGCACACGGGCGGCATATACCCTAGTAAAGCCACTGCCTACCAACATCTATGTTTATACCATAACTATAGCACTAGTAACGATAAAATTAGACTGCAGAAAAAAATTATTTTAACAGTCACCTCTAAATTGGATTGAGATCACCTTTAACCCAATACCGGCCGCAATTCAATGATCAATAAAAGAATACCTTTTCAGTAAAAATATCTTTATTTGAGGTCTAAAAAATGGGATTATACATATTTTTTAAACCATATATATATAATAAGAATATATAAAAAATGCAATTGAAATTTAAATAATTTGTGCCGTAAGGTATGATTGAAAAACAAAACAACAAAGACTAGCTCTTCTCGAGTAATAATTATTGTAAATTGTTATTCTTTGTGTTTTGAGATTTTTTTGTGACTGTAGAGCTGATATTTATACAATTGAAGATTTGATTAATTTATTTTGATTTTAAGTGATATCTTAAGGATAGAGTATATTCAAAATCAGTGATAACGAAACAAAATTTATTGGACAGAATTATAAAAGTATGCGCTGCTGTGACACCAGAAACAATAATAAAAGCTACTTCTACTGATTTAATACTTTATCGCCTTGACAGTCTGTAAGGGCCGCCACTGAACTTTGCTAGCGACCGTATTACGTAATATTATATTTTGCTGGCCGCGGCCAGCGGACCGCGTGTGTAACGAGTTTTACTATCTACCTCTAGTCCTATGAGAATAAGCTAGATATACGAGTTATTCAAAATAATCAGCGATGCATTTTTGGAGCGGGATTTTTTGCAAGGTTTGAAAATTTATTTTTTGAATGTAGTCTCCATGTGTTTATTAATTGTTGCTGACAAACTGTAACAAAATAATATATGTAACAGCAACGCAACATTATTTATCAAACAAGACGGTATTTGCTTTTACTCATGAAAAAAACCTAGAAATAAGTTAAATAAAAAAAAAATTAAAATTTGACCAGACGAAAAGTATAGCATTTTTTCAATGGCGCTTAACGTGTTAAGTCTAGTAGAGTTATGTTTAGAATATAATAGAAATCAAATGGGACATTATTTATAAAGGGTATTTATCAATTATTATTTTTTAACTTTAATTTATCACTCTTATTTTTATTCCATAGCTTACTGTACATTAGTCCTATAAATAAAAAAAAATCAATCACATTTCTATGGAATAGACATAAAAAGTGTCTATAATCTCATTTGAAAAAATATAACTTGATACCTACAGATGTCCCCATTTGTCTTCTACAACTTTGTTCTCTAGTATTTATCTGTAACTATAATAATAAAGCAAATATTGCTGGTGGTCCGTTTCGCTGTTATAGCCTGTAGTGTATAGTAAGAGTTTTTTTTTTTAAATATCTAGTAACGCTATGTCTGTTGAGACGTGCTTCCATCGGTTGGCGACTCACATGGTTAAAGCAAAAGCCCTTCAATAATGTAAGAAAAACTCGGCTCATGACAAAAAATTTGAAATAATATATTTTTAAACACATAAAAATTGTCTTTCTAAATCCTTTTCTATTTGAAAATAAATCATTTCCTTTATACTGGGTTTTTAAAAATTCATGTTCACCCCTTAAAAGATATTTTTAAAGCATTTACATACATATGACAGATTTAGAAACTACATCGAAAAACATGTCAAACTACAGTAAATGTTAAAATATTATTTGTCCGGTGTTTATTTTTTAATTATAAAAAATATACAGGCTGTTCTATTTAAAATAAGACAGTTAGGTTCACTTCTAGTCTCACCGGAAATAAAATAAAATATTTTTTTAATATAATCTGAAACGTTTTTTTATGTAGTTTCTTAATCTGTAATATGAATGGCGGTGTCAGTATTTTCGAACATCGAGTATAATGCAGGAAAAAACAATTTACATGCAACTCAAATATACTGCCAACGTCGGGTATAAAGTGTAAACACTTTAATGTAACTAGATATATAGTTAAAATTATTCTTATGAAAATAACATTATATATATATGTATATAAATTAACTTTCAATTAGTAACAAGTCGCTTTTTAAAAAGTTATTTATTTCAATAAACAATTATTTATGTCTTTACAGTATGAGTTCTGAATCTAGACTAACTTAATCTTAACATTTCTATCTAAGCAAGACTATGCTACGTGACATTTAGTAGTCAGCAACTAGCGTGAGAATATAATATAATGTTTATGTCATCAAAATGTGGCACTATAACTCCTCCACCCTTAGAAGGAGGCACCCCCTGGAAGTTGGACCTCGGTGTCATCGGTTTTCTTTGTTGAATTCCGGTTGATTATTTTTGTTCGTAGTCTTTGCAGTATTATATAGAATATAATAATTGCAACTGCGATATATAGGTATTGTACAAATACTAGGGATGTAAATATCGGTATTGATCATTTGGGTCGGTATTATTTGGTTCACCCTGATTTTCTCGAATTTCAGAGACGATAAGTTTATTGAAAAGTTTGAAATTTTATTATTTTCAAGTTTAAACTTTAATTTAGGCAGCAGCAGAGGTAATCCATGTGTTTTATCGAGGAATATTAATTTTTGATTTTTAAATATCACTTAACAATTATTATAACCTTTTATTAAATAGATGCCGGCTAATGATTTTACGCTGGTTCCTTCGGGACAATTTGTGGAGATTTTTTCTTCTTTAGGAAGAATAGCTAGATACTGGTTTATTTCAGGCAGCAATTCGAAGTGGTTTTCTTTGATGTCTAGTTTCGTGTAGTGACACTGGCTTGTGTGTTGTTTATCCAATATTTCTTCTTCGCATGTAGGGTTGATGTGGGCATGGAACTTGTTGGGGCACTGATATATTCTACTCTGAATACACATGTCGCTTAGAGGAATAATATCTTTATTTGTTTTCAAAAAGTACTTTGAATCTGGGATAATTGTAAAAAATTCTGATCCGTATTTAGTTGGAGTTGAGATTAAATGATAAAGGTCGAAATTAATTTCAAAATTAATAGGAATGGAAATGAAGTAGATTATTTGTGAGGATTCAATTTTACAATTGTCTTTTAACAATTCCTCGTATTCTAAAATATTTTCTAATTTAGGTTCAAATAGTAATTGCATTTTATAATGGTCTGATATTTTCTGAATGTCTAATAATAATTTATCTGGTTGAATTATACTTGGATGCAGAGTTCTAAGTTTACAAAACGTTACAGAATTTTCTATATCTTGTAATATGTTCAGAATAGAGTTGTAGAGTATGATTAATTGATCGAAAATACCCTTTGCGTATAGAAAGTCGTCAACAAGCAAGTTATTTTTAATTTCGGATTATCATTTTAGTTTTTAACAGATTTTCATTATGTTGTATATCTTTCAGAGTACTATTCAAGTATGCTATAACTTGATTATTTACGGAATACGATAATTTTAGTTGGTTTTCTAATTTATGTTGATTTTGTTTTCTTTTTGTTAAGGCAGTTGAGTGAAACCCAATGTTTATGATTTTATTATTAATAGTATTTTTAGTAAAATCTATGATTTTTACATAATTCCGGGATTCGTTAACGTAATGTGAATTATTTGAAATAATATTTTTAAGGTGACTATATTGATCATTTAAATTATTATACTCCTGGAAGAGCGGCTTCAAGTTGTAATAATGGACGAAGGTGTGAGTTGTTTTCTCGAGTTTTGCTGGGCCCAATTTAATAGGGAGTATTCTCAAGTTTTCAGTTATATAAGTTATAAGTTTTTTTCCTAGGGCGTTTTACGTTGGTCAAATGAATTTTTGTGTTGTATTACCGTGTGTTGGTTTTAGTTTCGCGGTTTTTAAGTTTTTGTCTATTGTTTTTAGTAATTCTGGTTTATATTTGTTTTTTGTTTTAGCCTGTTTTTGTTTGTTTTTGACGTGAATTTTGTGGGGAATATCCGGTAATTCTTCTCTAGTTTCATTAAATAATTTTTGATAATTTTTTCTTTATTTTGGTTGATTTTATCTTTTATTGACTCATATAACAATTTTGTTTTACTTTTCTGATTTTCAATGTAATTATTTATTAATTGTTTTTCAATGTCTATATTAAAAGGAGATTTTGTATCAAGGTGTCCGGATATAATTTCGGAGGGTTTCAGTTTTGTCACGGAATGTATTGTGTTATTATATGCTAGAAGAGCATAGTTTACTTTTATTTTAATGGGTTCTTTTTTATAAATTTCTTGATTATTAAATAATCTGACATGCTCGATTAGCGTGGAATGGAATCGTTCAATCATTCCATTCGATTCGGGATGTTGTGAACTGATAAAATGTATATGAATTTTATGAAGAGCAAGCAATTCTGTGACGATTGAATTTTTAAATTCTAATCCATTATCAGA
This sequence comes from Pterostichus niger, assembly GCA_947425015.1. Lineage (NCBI taxonomy): Eukaryota > Metazoa > Arthropoda > Insecta > Coleoptera > Carabidae > Pterostichus > Pterostichus niger. The sequence goes on along the minus strand of OX380334.1, from coordinate 34,554,236 downwards.
TATAATTTGGTCGGGGATTCCGTGATGAGTGAAATATTGTACTAATTTATTAGCAATTTCAATACCTTGACTTGAATTTAGCTTATATGCCTGTGCATATTTTGAAAAGGAGTCGATTATAGTGAGGAATTTGAGATTTTCTAAAGTAATGGTGTCGACATGTAATATTTCAAAAGGTTTAGAGGCTGTTGGTGTAATATTTAATTTTAGTTAAATGGTTTTCTGTCGTATTTAGTTACTAGACATAATTCGCATGAATTAATAAACGTTTGTATTGACTTACGTAATTTAGGCCAGTAATAATTTCTTTTAATACGTGCTTCCGTGTCGTCGGTACCGCGATGGTTTGTTTTGCCTTCGTGATTGCTACGAATAATTTCTATTATTTCATCCTCGTCTGTTACATGATTTTGCAGAACTAAACTAAATTTTTCATATAAATCACATTAAAAATAAACGTGATATTTTACTCTGGGTGCTATGTATTCTTTAATAAAATTAAATATTTCTTTTTCGGAATTATTTTTCGAGATCTCGATCACAAACCGTTGTTTTGTATTTTGATGTAATTTTAAAATTATGGGTGGTTTAGGAGTATGTTCTGTTTCTTTTATAATTATTTGGTTTTTGCCATAATTGACTGAACATTCTATTATCGGAATGCCTACTATGGGATTTTCTTTATTCGAATGGATTGTGTTATCACTGTCGCTAGACGTTTCGTCGTTGATGTTACTTTTATCGCTTGTTTGTACAATTAAGGACTGATTATCAGTTTGTTCTACGTTTTTTGTATCAAATTCTTTATTAAACTGTTTCATATATTTTATAAATGGTATTTCATTATCAGAGTCGTTTACGTTTAGTTCGAGTTTTTTCAAGTCCGGCAGTTTAAACACTGTGGTAAGAATGTCGTTGTTGTTAAAAATGTACTGAAGCATTGTTTTTACTTCTGTCCATTTCAATTCGTCCACAACTGATTTTTGGTACAGAGAGATTTTTAATTTTATTTTTAATACAGAATGATTTTAAATTCAAGAGTGTGTAAAATACATCTTGATTAGTGGGCTTGTTATAATAGTGTTCTTTAGTAATTAAGTAAATAATATATCTAAATTTAGTTTTGAGATAGGCTAAAGAATAAAGTTGTGGGCTTTGTTTTTTTAATTTTTCTACATTGCCAAAGAGGATGGGTGGCAACACTGCTTAGATTAAGACATATCTCTGAGCTACTTAACAAAAGTCAATTTTTTAAGTGATAAAAGTGGAAATTAAAAACAACCGAGGACACCACAAACTACAGAAACAGGATAACTGTGAGTAAAATTTATTTTTACTTATATCTGAAACTATCTAATAAATTTTAGACGAAAAATTTAAAGACCTTGAAGAATTCACACAAAATTTGTCAACTCACTAATTAAACTGCTCAGCGCCAAGCACGGGCCAGACAGCGTTCTCAACTATTACACCAAGATAAAGTAACAGCCACAGCAGTGTTGCCACGGAGAGCATAAATAATAAACAAAAATAAAATTTAAATTAACAAAATAAATATATATAATTAAAAATACCTAAAAAATTAATACTTTTACATACTCGTATTTAAAATTATCAATAATATTTTTTAAATAACTCACAAAAATGGCAACTATCCTAGAAATACAAAAGTTACTGGATACGTCATTAGCCCCTATCAAAGAACAAAACAATAATATGGTCTCAAAATTTGAAGAACTCCAATACTCTATAAATTCTTTTGCTACATTACAGAATAAATTAGAGAATAAAATTAACAACTTGGAAAAAAAACTTGCTACGAAAGAACAAACTATAATAAATCTGGAGATGAAAATGAGAGAAAAAAATTTAGTAGTTCACGGAGTGAAAGAAGATACTAATGAAAGCGTAGAACAAGTGGTCCTAAACATATTCAATGATACAATGAAACTAAAACATATCACAACGGATAACCTTGATACCGTGAGAAGATTGGGAAAGCGTAAAGAGAATGGATCCCCAAGATCTATACTAGTGGAACTCAATTCAAAGAAAATCAAAAAAGAGATATTTCTTAATGCAAAATTGTTAAAAGGTAACAGAATTTACATAGATAATGACTACACGAAAGCGATCTCTGATGAACGTAAACTACTAAAACCTCATCTGATAAAAGCAAAAAACAAAGGATATAATACCTATCTGCGCAATGATAAACTTATTGTCAATGGAGCAGAGTACACATTATCAGACTTAAACCCTCCGCAAACAATTAATGAGATTAACTCAATTGAACTGCTAAAGAACAATGAAGATGTAGACACAGCTTCAACTGATTGCAGAAGATTATCCATATCGTTTCCAGGATACTCCACCCCTAATCCAGTAGAGAACTATGCAGACACAGATAGTATGAAAATTTCTTCTCAAAATGTTAATGTAGTCAATTCCGCTGAACTTACACAAAGTTTGGAAAACAACTCAAACAAACCTCTCGAAGCACTGTTTAAAGAAACAACAAAAAATAAAGAGAAAAAAAGGGGACCATTAGATAACCACATCGTAACGCGAGCTCGCACACATTCAACATCAAAACCGTCCCAATAAAAAACTTATAAATACACCTCACACATGTAAACTTGCATTCTGGAACATTCAAGGCTTAAAGAACATTTTCAATATTACTAGAGAAGAAGAAAATAAACTATTAGAATATGAGATAATTTGTTTGTCAGAAACTTGGGCAAATTACGCGATTACCGATCTTCCTCCTTTTCTAAACTCTTATGACCTTACAGAACAATACGCAAAAAAGGAAGCAAGCACGGGCAGAGCTATCGGAGGACTTCTTATACTACACAAGAAAACAATAGAAAATATAAATATAATTGAAAAAGAGGTCCACTGGATATTTCTTGAATTGAAAACACCAGATATGAACATCGTGCTTGCCTACTCTTACTTTTCACCTTCATATAACTTTGCATATCTCCTGGATATTTTCAACTTAAGTGTAAAGCACAACAAAGAAGAGTACCCGGACCATGCGTTTATTATAGGTGGAGATTTCAACTCTAGGGTTGGGAATTTGAACCAAAGTGAGGAAATAATATTTGCAAACACGCACTGCTCTTCGCAACGTACCACATTGGACCATACTATTAACAAAAAGGGCCGTGATCTAGCAGAGGTAATGGAAGGCGAAAATCTATATCTCCTCAATGGAAGAAGCAATAGTGATACACCAGCTAACTTCACTCATCTCGGAGGAAGAGGAAAAAGCATCATAGACTTAATCTGGGCTGACTTGAACTCGTTACAGCTAATAACTGATTTAAAAGTGTGCAGCGATATTTTATTATCTGATCATTTAATATGTGAAATATCGCTCACAAACATGTTTCGTAAAGATATGGCAGTATCAGAAAGAGATAATAAAAAAATTCGAGGAAAAAAAACGGTATGGGATGACACAAAATGCTACCATTACTGGTATGAAGTTGAACTATATTTAGCAGAAAATAATTCACCCACATTGTTCGAAAATTTAGTAAATGCAATTTATTACGTTTCTGATAAACTAGGAATACGAAAAGATGTAAATAAAAAACATACAAATTACGTAAATTCAAATAAGAACTGGTATACAATGGAGTGCAAAAATCTTAAAAAGAATATGAGAGCTAGTTTAAGAAAATGTAAAGCACACAATTTTGAAAAAGAATACTTGGAAGAGTTCCTGGAGATTAAAAGAAATTATAAGCAACAAATTGCAATAGAAAAAAATAAACATAGACAAGAGCTGAGTAATAAATTGTGTAACGTAAAGAATCAAGTAGACTTCTGGAAAACAATAAAAACACTCACTAATAGGAATCTTCAGGCTTCTCAAATAACTATTCAGGATTGATTTATTTATTTCAAGGAATGGTTTGGCAATAAAATATACTACGATCTCTCCATCATAGATGTAAGACACCCATATTTGGACAGCCCCATTACTATCTCGGACATAAATTTATCACGATTAAAACCCAATAAATCACCAGGAATTGACGGAATCATTTATGAACAACTCCGCTACTTACCACCAACTGCAAAGCAGCATCTATGTAGTATACTTAATAATTATTTTGAAGAAGAAGCAGTTCCAGAAAATCTGACAAAAATAAAATTAATCATGTTACATAAAAAAGGTGACCAACAGTGCCCAAACAATTACAGAGGCTTAGCACTGGCGAATTCAATCCTAAAGCTGTTAACGTTCATAATAAATAGTCGTCTACAAACATGGTCGGAAAGCTACAATATACTTCCTGAATCGCAATCTGGATTCCGGAAAAACAGATCTTGCTTAGATAATTTGTACGTCTTCACTACGATTATACAGTCAAGAATACTAACGCACAAAACTGGTACATACGTCATTTTCTTTGATTTCCAGAAGGCCTTTGATTCTGTACCCCACGGAAAATTATGGCAGAAAATTTTCGACTTAGGAGTGAGCGGTAAAATAACTAGATTTTTGAAGAATATTTACGACCACGCTAACTTACAGATATCGGTAGATAACGAGCTTTCGGAAAGCATAGGAATTAGCAAAGGAGTGCTTCAGGGTGAATGCACCAGTCCCATCTTATTTGCGTTATATACTGCAGAACTAGAAAAAACGTTCAGAGCTCAAAATCTGGAAGGGTTATACATAAACTCTAATAGTGATATAATGACATTACAATATGCGGATGACTTGGTGGTTTTCGCTACATCACAAATAGATATTCAGAGTAAGCTAACGGCCATGGGGAATTTCTGCAATGCACTAGATCTCAAAATAAATCCGTCAAAAACAAAAATATTACACTTCCATAACAGAATTTATACATGCCAAGGACAAATAATTAACACAACTAACACATATACATATTTAGGGGTTAATTTCAACTCATCGGCTCAATTTAATAGCAACTTGGAGCTGCAAATACAAAAAGCTAACAGAGCTACAGGGGGAATTAAGAATATCTTACAGAAAGGGAAGATATGCAACTGGCAAACTACCATAAGTCTATTTAATTCCACTGTACTCTCTGGGACACTCTACGCAAGTGAAATATGGGCTGCGAATCACGTTGATGCTGTAGAGAGAGTACAGTCCAATTACTTCAAAAACATACTAGGATGGCAAAAAACTACTCCTAACTATGTTTTAAGAATAGAAACTGGACAATGAAAAATTGAGCTCCTAATAGTGAAAAGAATACTAAGCTGGTGGTATAAGATCCTCACAATGCCAGAATATAGATATGTAAAGATTTGTTACAACAAGCTATTAAGGATTAATAAAAACTCAAACATACCACTTAAAAAGCAAAACAAATTTATTTGGACAAGAATTATTGAAATTATCCTACAAAAAACAAACTATCACTGGCTCTGGACTCAACAAAACCTGGTGAGATTGAAGCAAGAAATCCCAAACATTATCCTGTACTATAATGAACTCCTAACCGCAACGGATACCCAAAGACTTACTACTTCCTCTTATAACCCCAATTTTAAACTTTTCAGTTACACATCCTCCTTTCTTAGCCTACATATCCCCTACAAAGTAGCTCGTATAATAGGTCAACTACGTACCGCTAATGAAAAAAATCTACTTATATATCATAATGGCACTTTGTACAGATTCCATCAAGCAGAAATATGTAGTCTCTGCAATACTTTTGAACAAGATGACCTGCACCACCTACTATTCAACTGCCCTATGATGAGCGCCCCTAGGGAAGAGTTTCTCCGGAAGTATATGGCAGACCATCCTCCGCAGAGTCTTACACGGGTCCTGTTATCTGAGTTTGATGAAAGGAAAGCATATGATGTCTACAACTACCTATCCACTGCATTGAAGATCAGATCTTTTGTATTGAACGAATAAATGAATTATATATATATATATATATATATAAGTCTGAAATATTACAAATTGTATATTATAAGCTAAATGCTACCACCCCCTTGTATGAGTTTTTCTCGATGCAAATATATTCTATTATTATTATTATTATTACATTGCCAAATTTGATTTTAAATTGTTTTGCGATTCCGTCTGTCATGTGTAAATCTCTACTCACGCAGTGAGCTAGATTGTTAGTCTGTGGGGCGTCAAATAAGTTACCTTCTATTTCTAGTATATTGTCATTTGTAGATGTATTAGTCAGTTTAGTTTCCAAGTATTGTTGAAATTGTGCTAATGGAGATTGTGATTCTGATTGCTTTAATGAATTTTGAATTTCTTCATTTTTTTCTTAATGCGTCTGCATTTGTATTTAATTTGTCTTTCTTGTATATAATTTCGTAATCAAATTCCTCTAATTTTAGTCGCCATCGTATAAGTTTTTGACTGCATTGTTTTAAGGAAATAAGCCATTGTAACGGTCTGTGGTCCGTATAAATTTTGAATTTACGAAAATGTATGGTCTGAAATACTGAGTTGCCCAAACAATTGCCAAAAGTTCCTTTTCTATTGTGGAATAATTTGTTTCAGAATCGTTCAATGTTCTACTTGCGTACGCTACTGGAAGGTCATTACCTATGTCGCCTTGAGATAACACAGCTCCGATTGCAACGTTGCTAGCATCACATGTTAGATTAAATTCCTTAGAAAAATCGGGGTATTGTAAAAGCGGTTGATTAATTAATAAATTTTTACATGTGTTAAAGCACTGTATGTAGTCAGGGTTATTGATGTCTATAGTCGCGTCTTTTTTCAAACATTTGGTCAGAGGTTTAGTTATTTTTGCAAAATCTTTGATAAATTTTCTATAATATCCCAAAAGTCCTAAAAATCCTTTAATCTGTTTAGTAGTTTTTGGTATGGGGTAATTTTGAATAGCAATTATTTTATCTGGGTTGGGACGAACACCGTCCGGAGTTACGATATGTCCGAGATAGCTAATTTCTTTTTTTTTTAATTCTGATTTATCTAACTGAATTTTGAAATTGGATTGTCTGAGTCTATCGAATACTAGTTTTAAATTATTGAGATGTTCTTGTAAACTTGTGCTAAATATTATAATATCGTCTAAATAAACTAAGCAGATTTTATGAGTTAATCCACGTAATATGTTATCCATGACTCTATGAAATGTTGCGGCCGCGTTTTTTAGTCCAAATGGCATTCGTAAAAATTCGTAATGTCCATCGTCAGTATTGAAGGCTGTTTTTTGTATGTCACTTTCGTTCATCTCGATCTGATGGAAACAGGGCAGTCCTAACTTAAAAACTTAGTTGGGATGACCAAAATTGTCATTCTCAGTAACATTAACAATTATTATTACAAAATATGTACTGGGTAATAATTTAAGTTAGGAATACTGTCCTTTGAAACATTCAAATTATTTTAATTTTATTAAGCTTAACGAGATATAGAGTATCTGCACATTATACGAAGCGATTACTACACTTGACAACAATGAAAGGATATATATATATATATATATATACAGGGTGAGTCTGGGAAGACGCCCCCCCCCCCCTTTAACTTTTATATTATGAGTAATAGAAAAAAATGGTTCATATGAAAGTTTTATTATTTTAAATATACTATTTGATGGCAGATGTAGATATTTTTTATAAAGTCAGGTTTACAAGATACGACTATCAACTTTTATTTTTTAAATAGCAACCTATAATTATTTTACTAAAATAAAAACCGCCATTTTTTTCTCTTTTCAACGGTGAATTAGTTTTTATTAATGTATCTGAAAAAATTCGAGAAAAATAAGAAAATTGAGAAATACTAGAAATAATTTTTATACAAATATTATAGGTGGCTATGTGAAAATAAACAAAATGTAACAGTGTTATACAACTTAACAAACTAAAGCAACAAATTCAGTAACAAAAACAACTTAAAACAAATTATATGTATCATATAATGCAGGTAAGAAATACATATTAATTGGGCGTCCTGCTGGCGAAATACAATTTTTTGATTTCGCAATACGATGTACATTCCACTCCTTTGCAACAAGATTAAGTTCATCCTGAAGACAGTGAAAACTATATTATTATATAATTTTGCATTTTGTTTAATTTAATTAATAAAATAGTAAACTAAATTTAAATACATTTTTTTTAAATATAATGATAATGTTAATACCTACCTGAATTAATTTCAAGAAACAAAATTGTATTAGTGCTTTGTCTAAATATGATCCAGTAAAATAGCCATCATCTTTAAGATTCTCAAATAAATTTATCCAAAATTGTGCTGTATGTTTTCTTAGTATTGACCACCAAGCTTCTATTCTTTGATTTGCCGTACTCGTTCCATATAGAAACGATGCTTGTCCATATAATACATCATCATTATTTACTGGTGTTTGTCGTAAAAAAATCTGCATTTGTTCAATATGGCGATTTTCTGTGCCTAAATCAGCTCTTATTCTTCGTGGACAACCTCCAAAATTTTGAATAGATTTGATATAATGACCTGCTATTACTCGTGGATTATTACTATTTCTTGTAACTTCAAGCCATATTATATGACGCGAAAATCCATCTATGCATCCACTAATACAAATTCCATACGGTTTTAATATATCATAACAATCAGTGTGCCATAAATAATTAGGACCTTTGTTTGTGTATTGTCGTCTACGTAAACGTTTTCGTTTCCTCGTTTTCACTCATAAAATTAAATATTTCTTTTTCGGAATTATTTTTCGAGATCTCGATCACAAACCGTTGTTTTGTATTTTGATGTAATTTTAAAATTATGGGTGGTTTAGGAGTATGTTCTGTTTCTTTTATAATTATTTGGTTTTTGCCATAATTGACTGAACATTCTATTATCGGAATGCCTACTATGGGATTTTCTTTATTCGAATGGATTGTGTTATCACTGTCGCTAGACGTTTCGTCGTTGATGTTACTTTTATCGCTTGTTTGTACAATTAAGGACTGATTATCAGTTTGTTCTACGTTTTTTGTATCAAATTCTTTATTAAACTGTTTCATATATTTTATAAATGGTATTTCATTATCAGAGTCGTTTACGTTTAGTTCGAGTTTTTTCAAGTCCGGCAGTTTAAACACTGTGGTAAGAATGTCGTTGTTGTTAAAAATGTACTGAAGCATTGTTTTTACTTCTGTCCATTTCAATTCGTCCACAACTGATTTTTGGTACAGAGAGATTTTTAATTTTATTTTTAATACAGAATGATTTTAAATTCAAGAGTGTGTAAAATACATCTTGATTAGTGGGCTTGTTATAATAGTGTTCTTTAGTAATTAAGTAAATAATATATCTAAATTTAGTTTTGAGATAGGCTAAAGAATAAAGTTGTGGGCTTTGTTTTTTTAATTTTTCTACATTGCCAAAGAGGATGGGTGGCAACACTGCTTAGATTAAGACATATCTCTGAGCTACTTAACAAAAGTCAATTTTTTAAGTGATAAAAGTGGAAATTAAAAACAACCGAGGACACCACAAACTACAGAAACAGGATAACTGTGAGTAAAATTTATTTTTACTTATATCTGAAACTATCTAATAAATTTTAGACGAAAAATTTAAAGACCTTGAAGAATTCACACAAAATTTGTCAACTCACTAATTAAACTGCTCAGCGCCAAGCACGGGCCAGACAGCGTTCTCAACTATTACACCAAGATAAAGTAACAGCCACAGCAGTGTTGCCACGGAGAGCATAAATAATAAACAAAAATAAAATTTAAATTAACAAAATAAATATATATAATTAAAAATACCTAAAAAATTAATACTTTTACATACTCGTATTTAAAATTATCAATAATATTTTTTAAATAACTCACAAAAATGGCAACTATCCTAGAAATACAAAAGTTACTGGATACGTCATTAGCCCCTATCAAAGAACAAAACAATAATATGGTCTCAAAATTTGAAGAACTCCAATACTCTATAAATTCTTTTGCTACATTACAGAATAAATTAGAGAATAAAATTAACAACTTGGAAAAAAAACTTGCTACGAAAGAACAAACTATAATAAATCTGGAGATGAAAATGAGAGAAAAAAATTTAGTAGTTCACGGAGTGAAAGAAGATACTAATGAAAGCGTAGAACAAGTGGTCCTAAACATATTCAATGATACAATGAAACTAAAACATATCACAACGGATAACCTTGATACCGTGAGAAGATTGGGAAAGCGTAAAGAGAATGGATCCCCAAGATCTATACTAGTGGAACTCAATTCAAAGAAAATCAAAAAAGAGATATTTCTTAATGCAAAATTGTTAAAAGGTAACAGAATTTACATAGATAATGACTACACGAAAGCGATCTCTGATGAACGTAAACTACTAAAACCTCATCTGATAAAAGCAAAAAACAAAGGATATAATACCTATCTGCGCAATGATAAACTTATTGTCAATGGAGCAGAGTACACATTATCAGACTTAAACCCTCCGCAAACAATTAATGAGATTAACTCAATTGAACTGCTAAAGAACAATGAAGATGTAGACACAGCTTCAACTGATTGCAGAAGATTATCCATATCGTTTCCAGGATACTCCACCCCTAATCCAGTAGAGAACTATGCAGACACAGATAGTATGAAAATTTCTTCTCAAAATGTTAATGTAGTCAATTCCGCTGAACTTACACAAAGTTTGGAAAACAACTCAAACAAACCTCTCGAAGCACTGTTTAAAGAAACAACAAAAAATAAAGAGAAAAAAAGGGGACCATTAGATAACCACATCGTAACGCGAGCTCGCACACATTCAACATCAAAACCGTCCCAATAAAAAACTTATAAATACACCTCACACATGTAAACTTGCATTCTGGAACATTCAAGGCTTAAAGAACATTTTCAATATTACTAGAGAAGAAGAAAATAAACTATTAGAATATGAGATAATTTGTTTGTCAGAAACTTGGGCAAATTACGCGATTACCGATCTTCCTCCTTTTCTAAACTCTTATGACCTTACAGAACAATACGCAAAAAAGGAAGCAAGCACGGGCAGAGCTATCGGAGGACTTCTTATACTACACAAGAAAACAATAGAAAATATAAATATAATTGAAAAAGAGGTCCACTGGATATTTCTTGAATTGAAAACACCAGATATGAACATCGTGCTTGCCTACTCTTACTTTTCACCTTCATATAACTTTGCATATCTCCTGGATATTTTCAACTTAAGTGTAAAGCACAACAAAGAAGAGTACCCGGACCATGCGTTTATTATAGGTGGAGATTTCAACTCTAGGGTTGGGAATTTGAACCAAAGTGAGGAAATAATATTTGCAAACACGCACTGCTCTTCGCAACGTACCACATTGGACCATACTATTAACAAAAAGGGCCGTGATCTAGCAGAGGTAATGGAAGGCGAAAATCTATATCTCCTCAATGGAAGAAGCAATAGTGATACACCAGCTAACTTCACTCATCTCGGAGGAAGAGGAAAAAGCATCATAGACTTAATCTGGGCTGACTTGAACTCGTTACAGCTAATAACTGATTTAAAAGTGTGCAGCGATATTTTATTATCTGATCATTTAATATGTGAAATATCGCTCACAAACATGTTTCGTAAAGATATGGCAGTATCAGAAAGAGATAATAAAAAAATTCGAGGAAAAAAAACGGTATGGGATGACACAAAATGCTACCATTACTGGTATGAAGTTGAACTATATTTAGCAGAAAATAATTCACCCACATTGTTCGAAAATTTAGTAAATGCAATTTATTACGTTTCTGATAAACTAGGAATACGAAAAGATGTAAATAAAAAACATACAAATTACGTAAATTCAAATAAGAACTGGTATACAATGGAGTGCAAAAATCTTAAAAAGAATATGAGAGCTAGTTTAAGAAAATGTAAAGCACACAATTTTGAAAAAGAATACTTGGAAGAGTTCCTGGAGATTAAAAGAAATTATAAGCAACAAATTGCAATAGAAAAAAATAAACATAGACAAGAGCTGAGTAATAAATTGTGTAACGTAAAGAATCAAGTAGACTTCTGGAAAACAATAAAAACACTCACTAATAGGAATCTTCAGGCTTCTCAAATAACTATTCAGGATTGATTTATTTATTTCAAGGAATGGTTTGGCAATAAAATATACTACGATCTCTCCATCATAGATGTAAGACACCCATATTTGGACAGCCCCATTACTATCTCGGACATAAATTTATCACGATTAAAACCCAATAAATCACCAGGAATTGACGGAATCATTTATGAACAACTCCGCTACTTACCACCAACTGCAAAGCAGCATCTATGTAGTATACTTAATAATTATTTTGAAGAAGAAGCAGTTCCAGAAAATCTGACAAAAATAAAATTAATCATGTTACATAAAAAAGGTGACCAACAGTGCCCAAACAATTACAGAGGCTTAGCACTGGCGAATTCAATCCTAAAGCTGTTAACGTTCATAATAAATAGTCGTCTACAAACATGGTCGGAAAGCTACAATATACTTCCTGAATCGCAATCTGGATTCCGGAAAAACAGATCTTGCTTAGATAATTTGTACGTCTTCACTACGATTATACAGTCAAGAATACTAACGCACAAAACTGGTACATACGTCATTTTCTTTGATTTCCAGAAGGCCTTTGATTCTGTACCCCACGGAAAATTATGGCAGAAAATTTTCGACTTAGGAGTGAGCGGTAAAATAACTAGATTTTTGAAGAATATTTACGACCACGCTAACTTACAGATATCGGTAGATAACGAGCTTTCGGAAAGCATAGGAATTAGCAAAGGAGTGCTTCAGGGTGAATGCACCAGTCCCATCTTATTTGCGTTATATACTGCAGAACTAGAAAAAACGTTCAGAGCTCAAAATCTGGAAGGGTTATACATAAACTCTAATAGTGATATAATGACATTACAATATGCGGATGACTTGGTGGTTTTCGCTACATCACAAATAGATATTCAGAGTAAGCTAACGGCCATGGGGAATTTCTGCAATGCACTAGATCTCAAAATAAATCCGTCAAAAACAAAAATATTACACTTCCATAACAGAATTTATACATGCCAAGGACAAATAATTAACACAACTAACACATATACATATTTAGGGGTTAATTTCAACTCATCGGCTCAATTTAATAGCAACTTGGAGCTGCAAATACAAAAAGCTAACAGAGCTACAGGGGGAATTAAGAATATCTTACAGAAAGGGAAGATATGCAACTGGCAAACTACCATAAGTCTATTTAATTCCACTGTACTCTCTGGGACACTCTACGCAAGTGAAATATGGGCTGCGAATCACGTTGATGCTGTAGAGAGAGTACAGTCCAATTACTTCAAAAACATACTAGGATGGCAAAAAACTACTCCTAACTATGTTTTAAGAATAGAAACTGGACAATGAAAAATTGAGCTCCTAATAGTGAAAAGAATACTAAGCTGGTGGTATAAGATCCTCACAATGCCAGAATATAGATATGTAAAGATTTGTTACAACAAGCTATTAAGGATTAATAAAAACTCAAACATACCACTTAAAAAGCAAAACAAATTTATTTGGACAAGAATTATTGAAATTATCCTACAAAAAACAAACTATCACTGGCTCTGGACTCAACAAAACCTGGTGAGATTGAAGCAAGAAATCCCAAACATTATCCTGTACTATAATGAACTCCTAACCGCAACGGATACCCAAAGACTTACTACTTCCTCTTATAACCCCAATTTTAAACTTTTCAGTTACACATCCTCCTTTCTTAGCCTACATATCCCCTACAAAGTAGCTCGTATAATAGGTCAACTACGTACCGCTAATGAAAAAAATCTACTTATATATCATAATGGCACTTTGTACAGATTCCATCAAGCAGAAATATGTAGTCTCTGCAATACTTTTGAACAAGATGACCTGCACCACCTACTATTCAACTGCCCTATGATGAGCGCCCCTAGGGAAGAGTTTCTCCGGAAGTATATGGCAGACCATCCTCCGCAGAGTCTTACACAGGTCCTGTTATCTGAGTTTGATGAAAGGAAAGCATATGATGTCTACAACTACCTATCCACTGCATTGAAGATCAGATCTTTTGTATTGAACGAATAAATGAATTATATATATATATATATATAAGTCTGAAATATTACAAATTGTATATTATAAGCTAAATGCTACCACCCCCTTGTATGAGTTTTTCTCGATGCAAATATATTCTATTATTATTATTATTACATTGCCAAATTTGATTTTAAATTGTTTTGCGATTCCGTCTGTCATGTGTAAATCTCTACTCACGCAGTGAGCTAGATTGTTAGTCTGTGGGGCGTCAAATAAGTTACCTTCTATTTCTAGTATATTGTCATTTGTAGATGTATTAGTCAGTTTAGTTTCCAAGTATTGTTGAAATTGTGCTAATGGAGATTGTGATTCTGATTGCTTTAATGAATTTTGAATTTCTTCATTTTTTTCTTAATGCGTCTGCATTTGTATTTAATTTGTCTTTCTTGTATATAATTTCGTAATCAAATTCCTCTAATTTTAGTCGCCATCGTATAAGTTTTTGACTGCATTGTTTTAAGGAAATAAGCCATTGTAACGGTCTGTGGTCCGTATAAATTTTGAATTTACGAAAATGTATGGTCTGAAATACTGAGTTGCCCAAACAATTGCCAAAAGTTCCTTTTCTATTGTGGAATAATTTGTTTCAGAATCGTTCAATGTTCTACTTGCGTACGCTACTGGAAGGTCATTACCTATGTCGCCTTGAGATAACACAGCTCCGATTGCAACGTTGCTAGCATCACATGTTAGATTAAATTCCTTAGAAAAATCGGGGTATTGTAAAAGCGGTTGATTAATTAATAAATTTTTACATGTGTTAAAGCACTGTATGTAGTCAGGGTTATTGATGTCTATAGTCGCGTCTTTTTTCAAACATTTGGTCAGAGGTTTAGTTATTTTTGCAAAATCTTTGATAAATTTTCTATAATATCCCAAAAGTCCTAAAAATCCTTTAATCTGTTTAGTAGTTTTTGGTATGGGGTAATTTTGAATAGCAATTATTTTATCTGGGTTGGGACGAACACCGTCCGGAGTTACGATATGTCCGAGATAGCTAATTTCTTTTTTTTTTAATTCTGATTTATCTAACTGAATTTTGAAATTGGATTGTCTGAGTCTATCGAATACTAGTTTTAAATTATTGAGATGTTCTTGTAAACTTGTGCTAAATATTATAATATCGTCTAAATAAACTAAGCAGATTTTATGAGTTAATCCACGTAATATGTTATCCATGACTCTATGAAATGTTGCGGCCGCGTTTTTTAGTCCAAATGGCATTCGTAAAAATTCGTAATGTCCATCGTCAGTATTGAAGGCTGTTTTTTGTATGTCACTTTCGTTCATCTCGATCTGATGGAAACAGGGCAGTCCTAACTTAAAAACTTAGTTGGGATGACCAAAATTGTCATTCTCAGTAACATTAACAATTATTATTACAAAATATGTACTGGGTAATAATTTAAGTTAGGAATACTGTCCTTTGAAACATTCAAATTATTTTAATTTTATTAAGCTTAACGAGATATAGAGTATCTGCACATTATACGAAGCGATTACTACACTTGACAACAATGAAAGGATATATATATATATATATATATACAGGGTGAGTCTGGGAAGACGCCCCCCCCCCCTTTAACTTTTATATTATGAGTAATAGAAAAAAATGGTTCATATGAAAGTTTTATTATTTTAAATATACTATTTGATGGCAGATGTAGATATTTTTTATAAAGTCAGGTTTACAAGATACGACTATCAACTTTTATTTTTTAAATAGCAACCTATAATTATTTTACTAAAATAAAAACCGCCATTTTTTTCTCTTTTCAACGGTGAATTAGTTTTTATTAATGTATCTGAAAAAATTCGAGAAAAATAAGAAAATTGAGAAATACTAGAAATAATTTTTATACAAATATTATAGGTGGCTATGTGAAAATAAACAAAATGTAACAGTGTTATACAACTTAACAAACTAAAGCAACAAATTCAGTAACAAAAACAACTTAAAACAAATTATATGTATCATATAATGCAGGTAAGAAATACATATTAATTGGGCGTCCTGCTGGCGAAATACAATTTTTTGATTTCGCAATACGATGTACATTCCACTCCTTTGCAACAAGATTAAGTTCATCCTGAAGACAGTGAAAACTATATTATTATATAATTTTGCATTTTGTTTAATTTAATTAATAAAATAGTAAACTAAATTTAAATACATTTTTTTTAAATATAATGATAATGTTAATACCTACCTGAATTAATTTCAAGAAACAAAATTGTATTAGTGCTTTGTCTAAATATGATCCAGTAAAATAGCCATCATCTTTAAGATTCTCAAATAAATTTATCCAAAATTGTGCTGTATGTTTTCTTAGTATTGACCACCAAGCTTCTATTCTTTGATTTGCCGTACTCGTTCCATATAGAAACGATGCTTGTCCATATAATACATCATCATTATTTACTGGTGTTTGTCGTAAAAAAATCTGCATTTGTTCAATATGGCGATTTTCTGTGCCTAAATCAGCTCTTATTCTTCGTGGACAACCTCCAAAATTTTGAATAGATTTGATATAATGACCTGCTATTACTCGTGGATTATTACTATTTCTTGTAACTTCAAGCCATATTATATGACGCGAAAATCCATCTATGCATCCACTAATACAAATTCCATACGGTTTTAATATATCATAACAATCAGTGTGCCATAAATAATTAGGACCTTTGTTTGTGTATTGTCGTCTACGTAAACGTTTTCGTTTCCTCGTTTTCACTCCATGAGGATCAATTACTTTTAAAATAATGCGAACAGTATTTTGCGTAACTACAAAACCATTTTGAATGCATTTAAGATTCATCCAGCGGTATCCATGAAGCTGTCCTGAAATTTGTACTTGGGTTTCAATGTACTGGACTACTTCACCTAAAGGTGAATAATTCTTTCGCCTAAACAATTTTTTGTTAGATAAAATTCGTTTCAATGTACGATGACTCATGGCTATATTATGATGTGTTGCTAAATATAATAAAATTTCACTTTGTTGTAATCCCAGAGAAAAATAGTCCTTTATAAGCAGTTTAATTCTGTTTGATATCATTGTTGAAGATAGGTCAAATATCTGAAAATAAATAAAATTAACTTATTTTTTTATACAAGAGAAATTAGAAAATATCGCGAATATACATGTAAAACTGAACAAGATTGACAAATTAATTATGTTTTAACCTCATGTGTGATTAATTAATTTATTATATTTTAGAATATCTTTATGTTGTTATTAATTTCCGAATGTGTTATGTAAAACTAAAACTATATGAAGATTGCAATTCATAATGATATATTTTATTCGGTACCTATACATATATAAAGGTTATGGGTAAAACGATTACTAATTGCTTTATATAAACCATAATCTACCATTATACATTTATTTTGTTTATCCTTGTAAAAAGCCTTATTTAATATTTGTTTACTAACCGCGTACAATAGATCGAATCATATATATATATATATATATATATTGTTTAAGTAAATAAGCTAGCAATTGTTAAGTAAGAAAAAATTCACCTGTTAGAAACGTAGCACTAATCAACTTGTACAACATTAAACACGTCCCAAGTTCTAAAGCAGACGACTAGTTGATCACAAACCTAACGCCCATAGTCGTATGCTGCATAATGTACATACACATTTAAATACGCAAGAATAGTCGAAATTTGAAGAAAAAAGTTGAAATTTCAAGAAAAAAATATTTTTTTCTATGGCCCTTCTACGCTTTCGTACATTCCAGACTCAAATATGAAATATAAATTTGACCGGCAATTTTTTTTAGTAAATAACGCACAATGAGACTGTTAAAATGGCAGAAACAACAAATTAAAATCATAAAAATCACAAATTCATTGGTGTTTAATCTTCTGGGCGAAAAAACATTATATTCAAACTATTATTTGTTCCCCTTCCTATCCATTTTTGCGGAAATCTATTATTTGACCAGTCTCTACTTAATATTGAAAAATGTCATGGAGCACCGTTTAATTGGAAAATAATTACTTGTTTACTATTTAATTGCATATTATCTAAAATTTCGTTTATTTAAGTTTTCAAAAAGATCAAAAAATATCGTCATTAATATTTTTAAAAAACGAAAATGGTCCAAATAACTGTATATACAGTAAATACAGCTTGATCAATGTAAAATAGGTTATAATAAAATCTTAAATATTTGATCTTTGTCTCTGTTCAAAATGGTGTAAATAAAACTAGGCCGACAAGGTTTGTGACGAAGCGTCACAAATATCACATGTAGACAACGTACAAGTCACCCGTAGCTCAGTGGTAGAGCGTCGGACTACGGACCGGAGTTCCCGTTCGGCAGTGGGTTCGATCCCACTGACTGACTATTGATATTTTTTATTTTTTTTTCATCGTTAGCCGGTCCAGACCGATCGGCTATATTAATTAAATTTAGCAATCTTAAACGTGTCACTCAAATTCGGGTATAAATACGGCCGTAAACACAGTCAGAGTCTGCTGTGGTTTAACCTAGTGGACACTTCTCTCTAAGAGACCAGCGAAGCTTGCGAGCACCGTAGTGACACCACGTGACGTCCGTGATTATTGTAAGTATTACATATTTCCATTTTGTCACTTTTACATTGACACACGCACCAGTCGTAGTTGTTTACGAGACGACTGGCGCACTCACACGCACACACTGACAGCTGTAGTTGTTTACGAGACAACTGTCACTTGCACACTGACACACGCACCAGTCGTAGTTGTTTACGAGACGACTGGCGCACTCACACGCACACACTGACAGCTGTAGTTGTTTACGAGACACCTGTCACTCGCACACTGACACACGCACCAGTCGTAGTTGTTTACGAGACGACTGGCGCATTCACACGCACACACTGACAGCTGTAGTTGTTTACGAGACAGCTGTCACTCGCACACTGACACACGCACCAGTCGTAGTTGTTTACGAGACGACTGGCGCATTCACACGCACACACTGACAGCTGTAGTTGTTTACGAGACAGCTGTCACTCGCACACTGACACACGCACCAGTCGTAGTTGTTTACGAGACGACTGGCGCACTCACACGCACACACTGACAGCTGTAGTTGTTTACGAGACAACTGTCACTTGCACACTGACACACGCACCAGTCGTAGTTGTTTACGAGACGACTGGCGCATTCACACGCACACACTGACAGCTGTAGTTGTTTACGAGACAGCTGTCACTCGCACACTGACACACGCACCAGTCGTAGTTGTTTACGAGACGACTGGCGCATTCACACGCACACACTGACAGCTGTAGTTGTTTACGAGACAACTGTCACTCGCACACTGACACACGCACCAGTCGTAGTTGTTTACGAGACGACTGGCGCACTCACACGCACACACTGACAGCTGTAGTTGTTTACGAGACAGCTGTCACTCGCACACTGACACACGCACCAGTCGTAGTTGTTTACGAGACGACTGGCGCACTCACACGCACACACTGACAGCTGTAGTTGTTTACGAGACAACTGTCACTTGCACACTGACACACGCACCAGTCGTAGTTGTTTACGAGACGACTGGCGCATTCACACGCACACACTGACAGCTGTAGTTGTTTACGAGACAGCTGTCACTCGCACACTGACACACGCACCAGTCGTAGTTGTTTACGAGACGACTGGCGCATTCACACGCACACACTGACAGCTGTAGTTGTTTACGAGACAGCTGTCACTCGCACACTGACACACGCACCAGTCGTAGTTGTTTACGAGACGACTGGCGCACTCACACGCACACACTGACAGCTGTAGTTGTTTACGAGACAACTGTCACTTGCACACTGACACACGCACCAGTCGTAGTTGTTTACGAGACGACTGGCGCATTCACACGCACACACTGACAGCTGTAGTTGTTTACGAGACAGCTGTCACTCGCACACTGACACACGCACCAGTCGTAGTTGTTTACGAGACGACTGGCGCATTCACACGCACACACTGACAGCTGTAGTTGTTTACGAGACAGCTGTCACTCGCACACTGACACACGCACCAGTCGTAGTTGTTTACGAGACGACTGGCGCACTCACACGCACACACTGACAGCTGTAGTTGTTTACGAGACAACTGTCACTTGCACACTGACACACGCACCAGTCGTAGTTGTTTACGAGACGACTGGCGCACTCACACGCACACACTGACAGCTGTAGTTGTTTACGAGACAACTGTCACTCGCACACTGACACACGCACCAGTCGTAGTTGTTTACGAGACGACTGGCGCACTCACACGCACACACTGACAGCTGTAGTTGTTTACGAGACAGCTGTCACTCGCACACTGACACACGCACCAGTCGTAGTTGTTTACGACACGACTGGCGCATTCACACGCACACACTGACAGCTGTAGTTGTTTACGAGACAACTGTCAGTCTCACATTGACACACATATCAGTCGTAGTTGTTTACGAGACGACTGGCACTTACACACCCACACCCGCAATATCCACACTCGTGTACGAGTCGGGTGTCACAATCCCAAACCCCGATCCACCGCCGGGTTACTGTTACCGTTACCGTCATCGTCGCCGTTTCCGCGATCATCTCCGTTACCGTCACCTTCGCCGTTACAATTATCAATACCATAGTTAAGGTTATTAAATATCAATGTATATTATTATTTGCTTTCAATAAACATTCCGTCGTTATATCAAATCTTGTCGTCAATTTAAAAAGCGATCCTGCCCTTCTCCACTTGAGCTATCCCCCCCCCCCCCCTATCGTTTCAGTCACCCAACATTCGACGACGCGACACAGACTCCGAAGGCGCCCGAGTAGCAACGACACCTGAAAGGTAGGGGATAGTGACGCTATCACGAGCAGCAAGTGTCACAGGTTTTAAATGATTAAACTAATTCAAATTTGTGGAATGAATTGTTTCAAATTTTCCTCAATTAGAAGTTAAACATGTAATTCACTATTTGCATCGTCGTCCTTAATTTGTAGTTTCTTGATAAAATTTTGATTGCCATTTTTAAAATCCTTCATCACATTTACTTAGAACCATATTACGAAATTGACAATTGCACTATCCGCACTGACATCAGTACAGCGAACAGACAGATCCCCAGCCCAATAGGTTTCCATGTATCTCGTTATTTGACGAAGTAGATGGCACTATGGTAAAGGCACAGACAGACAGATCTTCAGCCCAATTGGCTTCCATGTGTTCCGTGTTTTGACGTAGTATGAAAGTATGTAACAATATTTTTATGCAGAAAATCTTCAGGTCATAAAATAGTTTTTCTTCCTACCAAATACGGAAACACAATAAAATTTGATAGCTAGAATATTATCAATTGTTTGTAATTTTGTTTCAATTCTATGCCTATTCCTATAAAGAATAGGGGGAAAACTACATCGAATTGATATTGACATCGACGCTATCTTAGTGTAATTGTTCTTATGAAACCTAAGCAACGAATGTTTATCATGGCAATGTCGATCTGGTAGAGTCCCACCCCTATTTAAAAAAAAACCTATTTTTTATCATTTACGAAATTTCAAAAATAAAATCTGATTGCCAACTTATTTAATTCCTACAACATTGATTTGAGGTATTTTGGGACTAAAATAATTTAGAAACTTTTGGACAAGTTCATTTTACTTTTAAAAATGCAAGACACGTATATACAGTTAATGTCACCATTTACATGACTGTAATTAGAATCACCTGAAATTAGTGGGTATCAACCATGTGCTGGTAGGTCACGATGCCGGGATAAATATACTAAATATTACTGGTTTGGCTCTATTTGACATTATTTACTATATATCAGAGGATATTAACTATAGTTCAGCGGGTTTCAGCGTTCTTTAACGTCGGTCAGTGTTTTAGTGATCAGCGCTAATAAGCTTTTTATTCTTTCCCAGCAAATAGATGTTTAACAAAATAATGCAGCATGACAAGGTCGCGGGATGAATTCAATCAATATACATTTTAAACATACTAATTTACAATTTACGGTTAATTAGCAAAAAATAAACATATAGTATAACACGGTCAACCGATCAATAAACAATCTGATGTGGACACCACATTACTTCCTTGTGCACGTATTATACTATACCCTTTTCTTTTATTGCACGTAATTTGACATAGACATTAATTTTTTTATTTTTTTCTTATTTTTTGTTCTAATCCATAGCCAACTTTATTACAAAAAAACTAAAAATATATAATTTTTAGTTTACTTATCTCGCTTATTCAAAAGGCTAATTTAATAATTCTTAATGTGCTAGCCGCAGAATTTAATTCTCTATAAATTTTGCTAAATTCTAAATAATACCATTTTTTTCAAGAAAAACTGTTAGCAGCCTTATGTAATGTATCACTTCCGGTTAGTCCATTTTAATCAAAATCTATTATGTTATTTCTATTGATATAGTAGTCTTATATACCAAATTTGAAAAGTTTTGGATTACGAAATTAGTTAAAATGGATTCAAGGATGGTCAAAATAGATATTTCCGCTGAAATCTGAAATCTGAAAATTTTCGCGATTACAATATTTACTTTACTTCGTACAAGGAAATTAAAAGGGTTTTGCTCTCGGTTAAAGTTTCGTATCTGTTTCAAATTTCGGTGTAGGTTTCGATTTCAGTTCTTTTTACTTCCTTGTACGAAATAAAGGAAGTATTGTAATCGCGAAAATTTTCGGTTCTCAGTTTTCAGTGGAAATACGCATTTTGACTAATTTCGTCGTGACGTCTGTACGTACGTATGTATGTCGCATAACTCAAAAACGGTAAGCCGTAGAAAATTGAAATTTTATATCTAGGACTGTTATAACATCTAGTTGTGCACCTCCCTTTTCGTCATTATATAACTTCCGGAAGTGGTACTTTACTTGAAGCCTATAATAGATTTTCATGAAAAACTATATTCAAATACAATTTAAAACTTTCTAAATTTGGTATATAAGACTACTATATCAATGGAAATAACATAATAGACTTTGGTTAAAATACACTAACCGGAAGTGACACATTACATGAAGCTACTAACAGTTTTCCTTGAAAAAAATGGTATTATTTTAATTTTAGAAATAAATGCTGCAAATAAAAGTTTTAGAGAATTAAATTCTGCGTCTAGCACATGAAGAATTTTTAAATTAGCCTTTTGCATAAGCGAGATATCTAAATTTAAATATTATATATTTTTGTTTTTTTTAATTAAGTTTGCTATGTATTAGAACAAAAAATTAAAAATAAAAGATTTTATGTCAAATATGTGCAATTAATAAAATATCTATAGTTTAACACGCGGACAAGGAAGTCATGTGGTGTCCACATCAGATTTTTTTTAGGTTTTTTCTGTTCTGGTTTCGGCTAGCAACTCTGGATTTGTTGTAAACATAAGAAATTAGACATTTTGATCACAATAATTTAAATTATCATTAACATTATCTACACACTTTGTTTAATATAGATTACTTACCTCATTTATTGCCACAGTCGATTTTCATTAATTTGTGAACATACCTGTAGTGAATAAGGGGTGTCGATGAGATTTACTATTATCATGTGCAATTAGGTAGCATAAATGTTTGCCAGTTATCTTTTATTTGCAAAATAAATATATTTTTTTCAACATTACTTGTGATAATAACATTTCCCTCACTAGAGATGAAATTAAATAGCTTTCCTTATTCATGAGGAAAACAGTTACTATAAGAACTAAATTGAGTTGAGGGAAATGCCATTTGGCATGGTGACTAAAGAAGATTGATGTGCATTTGCAAATACAACTCCTTTAATTTAATATAATAATTATTAAATTGCTTGTATTTCAAACGTAAAAATTGGATTTTTTCACATTTAACGATAAAAAACATTGTATATAACTTACGTAGACAAGGGCCATTGCAAAACTCTTTCCTCACTATTATTACCATACACTATTTCAGCTTAAATTTTCATGGTTTTATTGATTTGGGACAAATAATATACTTATTTACCTCTACGAAATTAAAAATATCTGATGTGGACACCACATGACTTCCTTGTACACGTATTAAACTATAGATATTTTTTTAATTACACATATTTGACATTAAATCTTTTATTTTTTGTTCTAATCCATAGCAAACTTAATTTACAAAAAAATCTTGAAATATATAATATTTAAATTTAGATATCTCGTTTATGCAAAAAGCTAATTTAAAAATTCTTAATGTGCTAGACGCAGAATTTAATTCTCTAAAACTTTTATTTGCAGCATTCATTTCTAAAATTAAAATAATACCATTTTTTTGAAGGAAAACTGTTAGCACCTTCATGTAATGTGCCACTTCCGGTTAGTCTATTTTAACCAAAATCTATTATGTTATTTCCATTGATATAGTAGTCTTATATACCAAATTTGGAAAGTTTTAAATTATATTTGAATATAGTTTTTCATGAAAATCTATTATAGGCTTCAAGTAAAGTACCACTTCCGGTAGTTGTATAATGACCAAAAAGGGAGGTGCACAACTAGATGTTATAACAGTCCTAAATATAAAGTTTCAATTTTCTACGGTTCACCGTTTTTGAGTTATGCGAGATACGTACGTACGTACAGACGGCATGACGAAATTAGTCAAAATGGATTCAGGGAGGGCCAAAACACCTATTTCCGTTGAAATCTGAGAACCGAAAATTTTCGCGATTACAATACTTCCTTTACTTCGTACAAGGAAGTAAAAAAAATCTAACTGATTTAATTAAGATGTGTAAAGAATTGTTGGACATGATATAGTAGGGACCGCAATAAAATATTCGCGGAGAGACCTGAAATTTAAAGCTACACCACTGCCTATCTCTCTAGAGAATTATATTATAATATTTTATTAATTTGGTGGAAAATACTTGACTTTTTAACTGTTACTTTATAAAAGAAGTAGGCATGCATATTTAATAATACACTAAACTGAATATTTGTGAGCATACACTTTCAACCTACATACATTACAAACAAATGGAATTTTTGCGCCCGACTAATCAGGCCTATACCGGTCTGCCGAGTATCGGTCCATGGAGGAGTCGCCCAACACTCAGTAGATACATTTCTATTTGTAGATCAATTTGGTGTAAGAAGACCAGTCATACAGAATTTGACATATGACTACGCATACATTGGACAACCATTAGTTCTACGATGTAAAGTGACTGTTAACCACAATATTGGCTTCCAAATGTCCTGGATAACACCAAACCATACAGATATTCAAGTAATGGTTCTGCTTATTATAATCATTTTATGATTCCTCTAATGTATATTATATCGCACAGAACTTGGACATAGAATATATTCGAGATGTCAGGAATACAAGGATTTGCATGTTTATTTTCAGTTTCATTCATTCCCTATTATGGAATAGTAATTTTTTTGATTATTCTGATTATTGTCGCATCAGTTTTACTATCGAGAAGGACATATAAATACAAGGTACAGTTTTCAAATTTCGTTGTAATTAGTAATACTTACTTATTTATTCCATAGAAATTTCGAAAAGAATTAAATGAAGCTGGTTTCATTAAGTTTAAAGTTGGAGAATTACAACGTTTAAATCCATATTTCAACATATCCAAGCAAGCTGCGCTACTCTCATATGATACAAAATGGGATATTCCAAGAAATTTATTTGAACTAGGTAAGCAATTATATATTAATTTATAACAAACAACGAAAACTAATTTAGTTTCAGGATGTAATTTGGGGTCAGGTTATTTTGAACTTGTGGTCGAAGCAACAGTTACAAATTTTTTTGACGGAGAATCAGAAAAAACTGTTGCTGTCAAGATGCTTCACCGGAACTGTAACGTCATTGAATTAAATTCTTTAATATGGGAACTCAAAATAATGAGTCATCTTGAGAAGCACGTCAACTTGATCAATCTGTTGGGAGCGTGTACAGACAAAATTGGGGAAGGTAAACAAAACATAAATTTCATATAAATATTTCAAATATCACAATAACTTTTTCAGGATATCTGCTTGTTGTAATTGAATATTGTGAACATGGCAGCCTTAACAACTATCTCAGGGCAAATCGTTATAATTTTGTCAATTTAATAGATCCAGATACAGAACTCATTTGTTTCCCCGATGATGACAACGATTCTCTACAAGGTATTCCCATATACTGCCCGATTTTTAAAAAAGTTATAGTTATTCTTAAATTTTGATTCAAAAAATTATGCTAAACTATATTTTCTAAGTAATTTGAATAAACCTAAATATAATTCTATGACAGTTAACTTTTTAAAATGCGATTTAGAAAAACATTTTAACATCGTATTTGAGTAAGGTTAGTTTATCCAAAATTGAAGATTAGCTAAAAAACTCTTTTCATACGCGATTTGTTTAAGTTAAATATTAAATATTCATCATATGCAAGAGTTGTGTGTGTGTGTGTGTGTGTGTGTGTGTGCATTAGACGCGGCTAGTCGTGGCTCGGGCGACGTCAGCACGCTGCAGCTGCTGCGCTGGGCGCTGCAAGTGGCGCGAGGCATGGAGTTCCTCGCTTCCAAACAGATCCTGCACGGAGACCTAGCGGTGAGAAATGTTCTGCTGGACGAGAATTACGTGGTGAAGATTAGTGACTTCGGGCTGTCGAAGATTTTAAGCTCTAGTGGTTATTACAAGAAGACATCTCAAGTGAGCAATAGTTGTATATTTTTATTTGTGTGCAGCTGCAAGTATTGTATGTGTTCCAACAGTGCTCGCTGCCGGTCAAGTGGATGGCAATCGAGTCCATCCGAGACAAAACGTTCTCCACGCAGTCCGACGTGTGGGCATTCGGCGTAGTGTTGTGAGAGCTCTTCAGCCTAGCGCGGACCCCGTACGCCGAGCTGGAGGCGGACTTCCGCTTCTACCGGAAGCTGACGAGTGGTTACCGCTTGGAGCGTCCCGAGTACTCCACAAGGGAAATGTAAGAGTCGAGTGCATAGTATGTGTGACATTGTATGAGCGGTGTTTATGTGTGCAGCTACCAAGTGATGCGTGAGTGCTGGTGCGAGCGGCCGTCAAGCAGACCCACGTTCTCGTGTCTTGACCGCACGCTCCAAGACTTGCTACAGAATCCAAATGAGGTAAACAACTTTTAATTACGTTGGTAAGAACAATTTTTAAGTTGATTAATTATTTTTGATAATGAAGGACTCCATATCAGTTTGTGATAAATTATATGTAAGGTTGAATAGAAAAAGAACAAACCGAGTTTTATAAAATGATTATTATATACTTTGTGCTATCGATTTAGAATTAATATTCATCATCAGGCAACAGCGTTAAAACTATTATTATTATTATTAATCTTTTTAAATCTCTTTTACCCTTCCGGGTGTCGAGATTGATACTTGTCTTATTTTAAATTGTCTATCAGTTCTTTCCATTCCTTTCTGTTTCTCGCTTTTCTCTTTGCTTCTTGTTCTTTTATATTGTTTCTATTAAGTATTCCTTCTACGTTGTCTTCCCATGTCTTCGTAGGTCTTCCTCTTTTTCTTTTCTTTATATATCTTGCCTGCCATACTTGTTTTGTTTGGTTTTCTTCTGGCATTCTCACCAAATGACCGTACCAGGCGACTTGTTTTTTGTCTATTGCATTGTGTATACTTTCCACTTGTAGGTTACTTCTTATCTTTTCATTTCTTATGTTCTCCATTATTGTGACTCCTTCAATTCGTCTCAGGAATCTCATCTCCGCCGCTTGTATTTTGCTTCTACTCCTCTCGTTAATTGTCCACGTCTCGCATCCATATAATAGTGTTGGTCTATATATTGTTTTAAACAATGGCATCTTTGTGTTTTTTGTTACCTGTTTGTTATTCAGGATTATTTTGTTCATTGCATGGAAGCTTTTATTTGCTGCTTGTATTCTTTTGTTTATCTCTTGTTCTGTGCTTCCTCTGTTATTTATTGCCACTCCTAGATATGTGTAGGTTTCTACTTGCTCTATTTCCCTTCCGTTTATCTTTATATTTGTTACCGTATCTGTTTTTGATATCACCATTGCTTTTGTTTTTTTCTATATTTATTTTCATGTTATGTTTCGCCAATTCGTCATTCCATATATTTAAGTTATTTTGCATATCTTTCTCATTCCTTGCTAACAATGCTAGGTCATCAGCAAAAGCGCACTCTGCTATCGTTGTTACTTGTAGCTGGTGGTATCCAATTTCTATCCTTCTCGTTTTGTCCTTTATTTTTTTCAGGATACTGTCCAACAATACTATAAACAGCAGTGGGCTCAGGGCCCCTCCTTGCCTGAGTCCTTGTTTGGTTTTAAATTCTTGTGATTTACCATTTCCTGCTCTTATGTAGTTTGATGTCACGTTATATACACTTCTTATTGCTTTTAATAGTCGTGCATATACATTTCTTTCTCTTAGTATCTTCCATATTTGCGCTCTTGGTACTCTGTCGAAGGCCTTTTCTAAATCGACAAATGTAATGTATAGTTTACTCTCTTGCTTCATGGTTTTCTCTATTAGCTTTCTGATTGTGTATATATGGTCTTGTGTAGAGCGTCCTTTTCTAAATCCACTTTGTGACTTCTCCATTAGTGGTTCTACTGCTTCTCTTAGCTTGGTCTCTAGAATGGCTTCATAGACTTTGGCTGTTGTACATAGTAGCGATATTCCCCTGTAGTTGTTGCAGTTCCTACTGTCTCCCTTCTTGTATATTGGGAATATCACTGCCTTTTGCCAGTCCTTAGGTATTTCTCCTATTATCCATATCCAATTAGTAAATGTAATATTTGTTCACCTTCCTCCCCCATATATTTAAGTTGTTCTGCCTTAATCATGTCATGTCCCGGTGCTATGCCATTTCTTAGTTTTCTCATTACTGTCTTCACTTCATCCATTGTTATATCCAGTCCATCTTCGTTTTCCCTAACATTCATGTTTTGTTGCTCTACTTCTTCATTATTTATACTTTGCTTTCCATCTAATAGTTCTTCAAAATGCTGTTTCCACCTTGACATTATGTCGTTGCTTTCTTTTAATATATTTCCCTTTTTGTCTTTCAGTTGGTTTAGTGTTGTTTGCCTTCCTTTTCTGGCGTTTTTCAGTGTTGTGTAAAACAGTCTCATATTTTCGTTGTAATTTTTCTCTAACGTGTTCCCGAAGTCTTCCCACGATTTTTGCTTAGCTCTCTTGATTATTTGTTTGACTTTGGTTCTTTGTTCTTTATATTCTTCGTGGTCATCTCTTTTTCCCGCTTTCAAAAATATGTTCCACTTCTGCTTCTTTTTTTTAACTTCTAATTTGACTTCCTCATTCCACCAATGTGTTTGTTTACTATTTCCTTTGCTTCTAGTTACTCCGCACACACGTTTTGTTGCTTCTGTTACTATGTATTTAAAAGTGCTCCACATTCCTTCTACGTTGTTTTCATTTGGTTTTGGTGTGTTATTTATTAATTCTATTATTTGTTCTTGATTTTTTTCTCTTGTCTTAAGTTCCTTTAATCTGTCTATTCTTACTCTTATTATATATTTTCCCTTCTCTTCCTTCTTTCGTTGTGTTCCTTTCTCTTTTATTTTGATTTTTGCTACTGTCAAGTAGTGATCGCTTCCTATCTCATGTCCTCTTTTAACTCTTACATCGTTTACCTTCTTCCTTTGGGTGTTATTTGTCAGAAAGTAGTCTATTATTGACTTCTCATTCCTACTTTTCATTTCACGTGTATATTTATGTATTTCCTTATGTTCAAATAGAGTGTTCAGAATTACCAGTCCATTTATGATGCAAAAGTTTATTAACCTGTTCCCGTTGTTGTTTTTTTGTTTTTTCCCCATGTTTTCCCATTACTTCTTCTAATCCTTTATTTTTGTTGCCCACTCTTGCATTTATATCCCCTGTTATATATATATATATATATATATATATATATATATATATATATATATATATATATATATATATATATATATATATATATATATATATATATGTGGTGACTTGATTATTTACATTTACAAATGAAATGTTTATTTTTGGTGACTTGATTATTTTAAAATGAAATGTTTATTTATTTTTTTGATAATTAACTACAATTGTTAAGTTGTTATATTTCGATGTTACGGTAGTTATTGATTTTTAGTTGGTTACATGTTTTTGGTGAAAATAATAAAGACGTTAAAAGCTTATGTTATATTTCTAATAAATTATTAATATATTACATTGGTGACCCCTCATTACACGTTTACCTCGTACGCAGTTATGCCTGAAACGAATCAAGTTTTTCCTCCGATTGCACTGGACAATTCCACGATGGATGTGTCAACTTTAACTGGACCCTTCAAGTTACCAGACTATTGGCCTGCTGATCCAGAGTTGTGGTTCGCGCAAGTAGAGACAATTTTTGCTTCACGGAGAATATCATCTGAACTTTCGAAATTTAGCAAAATCGTAGAAATTTTAACACCACAGTTCGCAAATGAAGTTAGAGACATTATAGTGGCACCTCCAGCGGATCTACCTTATACTACTTTGAAAAATGCCTTAATTCAGAGAACGGGGCAATCTGAAAAAGAAAAACTGCAACAATTATTTAATTTTTCTTCATTAGAAGACAAGAAACCTACTCAGATGTTGAGATATTTGCGTCAACTTTTAGGATCTAAGCTTTTGGATGAAAGTATTTTGGAAGAATTGTTTGTACAAAAACTACCAATCAACATACAACTGATATTGACATCAATGTCTAGCAGTTCATTAGAAGACAAAGCTATAATTGCCGACAAACTTCTCACTATTGCCAATCCATCTCTTTCTGCAATTTCTGACGAGTCATCAACCTTAAAAAAATTATCTCAAGAAATTAAGGACCTGAAACTGGAATTAGCAACTCTAAAGAATGCTACCACAACATCCAATTCAAATTCATCTTCATCTTCAACTCTCTGCTGGTATCACTCAACGTTTGGGAAGAAAGCCAAGAAGTGTGTTTCACCATGTTCAGGTCCACCCTTATTGACAAAACCTGAGGTGCTATCAAACTCTGAAAAATCAATGTATAAAAAATCTAATTATATACCTTTTGTTTCCAGTAATAGTTTTTATACAACGTCTGCTAAGTTATTTTTTTTAACTGACAGACATACCAGACAACGTTTTTTGGTTGACAGCGGTGCACAGGTGAGCGTTGTCAAAGTTAATAAAAATTCCAAAAATCAATTAAACCTACATTACTTGCAAGCTGCAAATAATACTAATATCAAAACCTACGGTTATAAAACAATGACATTAGATTTAGGCTTGTCAAAAAGTTTTACCTGGAAGTTTATCATTGCTGATGTCCAATATTCAATCCTTGGAGCTGATTTCTTAACTCATTACAAACTTTTAATTGATCTGTCATCAAAATGTGTTATAGAGTCTAGTCATACAAAAAATATTAACAACATCCATAATCCAACAAACACTTTCGAACACGTACTATTAAACTACCCTACTTTAACTAAAAATTTAGATTTTAAACGTGACATTAAACATGCAGTCAAACATCAAATAGTTACGGTTGGCAATCCTACTTTTGCGAAGCCACGCCGTTTGGCTCCAGACAAGCTCTTAATTGCCAAAAAAGAGTTCAATCGTATGCTTGAAATTGGATTAATTCGTCCATCTTCAAGTGCTTGGGCTTCACCTCTGCATTTGGTTCAGAAGAAAACGGGTGAATGGCGTCCGTGTGGCGACTACCGTACTCTTAACTCTCAAACTACACCCGATAGATATCCATTACCCCACTTACAAGATTTCACTTCAAACCTGCAAAATTCTAACATTTTTTCAAAATTAGACCTTGTAAAAGCTTATAATCAAATTCCGATGGACGAGGAATCTATTAAAAAAACTGCAATCACCACACCTTTCGGTCTCTATGAATACACTGTAATGCCGTTTGGTTTGAGGAATAGCGCTCAGACATTTCAGCGATTTATAGATAAAGTTATTAGAGGTTTAAATTTCGCATTTGCTTATGTTGACGATATTCTTATTGCAAGTAGCACGCCAGAAGAACATGTAGAACATTTGAAAATTACATTTGATAGGTTAGAGCAATACGGTATTTTAATAAATAAAAATAAATGTCAATTTGGTTTGCATGAAATAGAGTTTCTCGGACATTGTATTTCTTCAGCAGGAATTAAACCTTTACAAAGCAAAATTGATGTTATAAATAAATTTCCCCTTCCCACTTCACAAAAACAGCTTCGAGAATTTTTAGGATTAGTAAATTTCTATCATCGTTTCATAAAAAATTGTGCAACAATTCTAAATCCGATTAATAAACTATTGAGTCATTACAAAAACAGTTCGAAAACAGTTATTTGGTCAAACGAAGCAAAAGATGCCTTCAAAATTATTAAAATTAAATTATCTGAGCTTACCTGTTTAACTTTTCCTGAACATAACGCTCCCCTTAATGTTATGGTTGATGCATCCGATGTTGGAGTTGGGGCAGTACTGCAACAGTTCGTCAATAACAGCTGGAAACCCATCTTGTTTTATTCGACAACCTTAACTCCAACCGAAAAACGGTACAGCATGTTCGGAAAGGAACTTCTGGCAATATTTTTAGCTATAAAAAAATTCCGTCATTTCTTGGAAGGACAAAATTTCCACATTTTAACTGACCACAAACCACTCACATTCACTAGTAAATTAGCACACAATAATAATTATTCACCTAGAGAAACTCGCCAGTTAGACTTCATTTTCCAATTTACGCATGACATACGTCATGTTTCCGGAAGAAACAATCCTGTAGCCGACGCACTGTCACGCATGTCTATTAATTTATTGTACAAAAGCACACATATTGATTATAATAAAATAGCTCTGGCTCAGTTAACTGATACAGATTTACTAAAATTAAAACAATCAACTAACACTTCACTTACATTTAAAGATTTGCCTTTACCCAAATCTAACCTCAAATTGTGTTGTGATATGTCAACTGGAAATTGTAGGCCATACGTACCAACAGCTTTTCAAAACACTATTTTCAATCATTTTCATTCTCTTTCTCATCCAGGGATAAACGGTACAATAAAATTAATTTCATCCAGGTTTGTTTGGAAAGATATGAACAAAAATATTACAATGTGGACTAGGAACTGTTTAAATTGCCAAAAAGCAAAAATAACCAGACACACTAAATCTGCAATTTCAAAATTTTGTATTTCTTCTTCACGTTTTGCTTCGGTACATATCGATATAGTAAAGTTACCGATTTCAGAAGGTTGCTCCTACGTCCTAACTTGCATCGATCGCTTTACAAGATGGCCGGAAGTTTTACCCTTAAAAGATTGTTCAGCTAGGACTGTTGCGAAAGTTTTTGTTTCGGGATGGATTTCGCGTTTCGGTGTCCCTAAAACTATCACCACTGATAGAGGGCAACAATTTAATGCAGCGTTGTTTACCAATTTATTATTGTTACTTGGATCACATCACATAAAGACTACAGCCTATCACCCTCAATCAAATGGCATTATAGAAAGATTTCATCGTCACTTAAAAGATTCTTTAAAAACTTATCTAAATTCTTCCCATTGGATGGATTTCCTTCCATTTGTACTACTGGGTATTAGATCTACAATAAAAAACAATTACTGTAGTTCTGCAGAGTTAGTTTATGGTGAAAAGTTAAGATTGCCAGGAGAATTCATACCTACAAAACCATCATCTTTAGCACACGATTTTGACACTGCTCAATTTTTGACGACTCTCAAAACTGCAATTAATAAAATGAAACCTTTTTCTTCTCAAACATCTACATCTGTACCAACTTACATTCCTCCAAATTTATTTCTTAGTTCTCATGTCTTCGTCAGAAATGATGCAATTGGACCGATTCTGAAACAAGCTTTTGATGGGCCATTTAAAGTTATAGACAGATATAGCAAATTTTTCAAAATACTGATCAATGGAAAAATAGAATCAGTCAGCATTGACAGACTTAAACCAGCATATAT
This sequence comes from Pterostichus niger, assembly GCA_947425015.1. Classification (NCBI taxonomy): domain Eukaryota; kingdom Metazoa; phylum Arthropoda; class Insecta; order Coleoptera; family Carabidae; genus Pterostichus; species Pterostichus niger. Next base: position 34,520,072 of record OX380334.1, on the reverse strand, counting down.
AGACAGTACTTAATTTTGACAAAATTAACCAAAATTTGGAATTTTATTACATTTGACAGCGTCACCTGAGTTACCACTGTAATCTTAAAATTTCTATTGTTTGTATATTAATATTTTTGTACTAAGTAAATATTTCATTTTTTGTTTTTTCCGTGCTGTCCCGTTTTGGGGGGAGTAGTGTGGTGACTTGATTATTTACATTTACAAATGAAATGTTTATTTTTGGTGACTTGATTATTTTAAAATGAAATGTTTATTTATTTTTTTGATAATTAACTACAATTGTTAAGTTGTTATATTTCGATGTTACGGTAGTTATTGATTTTTAGTTGGTTACATGTTTTTGGTGAAAATAATAAAGACGTTAAAAGCTTATGTTATATTTCTAATAAATTATTAATATATTACATATATATATATATAGGTTCTTCTAATTTTTCGATTTCCATCTGTAGCGTCTCCCAGAGGTCGTCTTTCATCGCTTTTCCTTCATCTTCTGTTGGCCCGTATACTATAACTATGTTTGCCGTTAGTCCCTTCTTGTCTTCTAGTTTAATAATCATAATTCTGTCGTTTACTCCTTTCCATTCTTTTATTGAATGCTCGATTTTCTTGTGTACTATACAGCCTACTCCTGATTTTGCTCTCTCATTGTCTTCCACTCCGCTATATATTAGTATGTGATTATTTCTGAGTTTTATTATTCCTTTTCCTTTCTTTTTTGTTTCCGTTATTGCTAATAGTTCTAGCTTTGCCTTTTCAAATTCTTCTATTAATTCTTCTCCTTTTTCTTTTATGCTCTTAATGTTCCACGTTCCTATTTGAATTATCCTTTCCGTTTGCTTGTTCGTCTTTGTTTGCTCTGTCATCTTCATTTTGTTTTCTAGCAGTTTTTTGAATTTTCTTTCTTGTAACCCGTTGTGTTTTTATCTTTTTGTGATCTGACGCCATTTTCTTGTTTGTCCCATGTATATACTATATCGTCTATTGTTATCTTTTGGTATCCAATTTTGATCCTCTTCCCCTTCATCTTCTCTTCTCTTGCTATGTTTCTTACTTCTCTCTGGATTCTCCTTTCTTCAAACGTGAGGTCATTATCTATGTATATTTTTGTATTACCCAACTTATTTTAGGCTTTCATTTTGCTTTTCTTCCCGATTCGATATTTCCATTTTTATTTCTCCACGCAGTCCGACGTGTGGGCATTCGGCGTAGTGTTGTGAGAGCTCTTCAGCCTAGCGCGGACCCCGTACGCCGAGCTGGAGGCGGACTTCCGCTTCTACCGGAAGCTGACGAGTGGTTACCGCTTGGAGCGTCCCGAGTACTCCACAAGGGAAATGTAAGAGTCGAGTGCATAGTATGTGTGACATTGTATGAGCGGTGTTTATGTGTGCAGCTACCAAGTGATGCGTGAGTGCTGGTGCGAGCGGCCGTCAAGCAGACCCACGTTCTCGTGTCTTGACCGCACGCTCCAAGACTTGCTACAGAATCCAAATGAGGTAAACAACTTTTAATTACGTTGGTAAGAACAATTTTTAAGTTGATTAATTATTTTTGATAATGAAGGACTCCATATCAGTTTGTGATAAATTATATGTAAGGTTGAATAGAAAAAGAACAAACCGAGTTTTATAAAATGATTATTATATACTTTGTGCTATCGATTTAGAATTAATATTCATCATCAGGCAACAGCGTTAAAACTATTATTATTATTATTAATCTTTTTAAATCTCTTTTACCCTTCCGGGTGTCGAGATTGATACTTGTCTTATTTTAAATTGTCTATCAGTTCTTTCCATTCCTTTCTGTTTCTCGCTTTTCTCTTTGCTTCTTGTTCTTTTATATTGTTTCTATTAAGTATTCCTTCTACGTTGTCTTCCCATGTCTTCGTAGGTCTTCCTCTTTTTCTTTTCTTTATATATCTTGCCTGCCATACTTGTTTTGTTTGGTTTTCTTCTGGCATTCTCACCAAATGACCGTACCAGGCGACTTGTTTTTTGTCTATTGCATTGTGTATACTTTCCACTTGTAGGTTACTACTTATCTTTTCATTTCTTATGTTCTCCATTATTGTGACTCCTTCAATTCGTCTCAGGAATCTCATCTCCGCCGCTTGTATTTTGCTTCTACTCCTCTCGTTAATTGTCCACGTCTCGCATCCATATAATAGTGTTGGTCTATATATTGTTTTAAACAATGGCATCTTTGTGTTTTTTGTTACCAGTTTGTTATTCAGGATTATTTTGTTCATTGCATGGAAGCTTTTATTTGCTGCTTGTATTCTTTTGTTTATCTCTTGTTCTGTGCTTCCTCTGTTATTTATTGCCACTCCTAGATATGTGTAGGTTTCTACTTGCTCTATTTCCCTTCCGTTTATCTTTATATTTGTTACCGTATCTGTTTTTGATATCACCATTGCTTTTGTTTTTTTCTATATTTATTTTCATGTTATGTTTCGCCAATTCGTCATTCCATATATTTAAGTTATTTTGCATATCTTTCTCATTCCTTGCTAACAATGCTAGGTCATCAGCAAAAGCGCACTCTGCTATCGTTGTTACTTGTAGCTGGTGGTATCCAATTTCTATCCTTCTCGTTTTGTCCTTTATTTTTTTCAGGATACTGTCCAACAATACTATAAACAGCAGTGGGCTCAGGGCCCCTCCTTGCCTGAGTCCTTGTTTGGTTTTAAATTCTTGTGATTTACCATTTCCTGCTCTTATGTAGTTTGATGTCACGTTATATACACTTCTTATTGCTTTTAATAGTCGTGCATATACATTTCTTTCTCTTAGTATCTTCCATATTTGCGCTCTTGGTACTCTGTCGAAGGCCTTTTCTAAATCGACAAATGTAATGTATAGTTTACTCTCTTGCTTCATGGTTTTCTCTATTAGCTTTCTGATTGTGTATATATGGTCTTGTGTAGAGCGTCCTTTTCTAAATCCACTTTGTGACTTCTCCATTAGTGGTTCTACTGCTTCTCTTAGCTTGGTCTCTAGAATGGCTTCATAGACTTTGGCTGTTGTACATAGTAGCGATATTCCCCTGTAGTTGTTGCAGTTCCTACTGTCTCCCTTCTTGTATATTGGGAATATCACTGCCTTTTGCCAGTCCTTAGGTATTTCTCCTATTATCCATATCCAATTAGTAAATGTAACATTTGTTCACCTTCCTCCCCCATATATTTAAGTTGTTCTGCCTTAATCATGTCATGTCCCGGTGCTATGCCATTTCTTAGTTTTCTCATTACTGTCTTCACTTCATCCATTGTTATATCCAGTCCATCTTCGTTTTCCCTAACATTCATGTTTTGTTGCTCTACTTCTTCATTATTTATACTTTGCTTTCCATCTAATAGTTCTTCAAAATGCTGTTTCCACCTTGACATTATGTCGTTGCTTTCTTTTAATATATTTCCCTTTTTGTCTTTCAGTTGGTTTAGTGTTGTTTGCCTTCCTTTTCTGGCGTTTTTCAGTGTTGTGTAAAACAGTCTCATATTTTCGTTGTAATTTTTCTCTAACGTGTTCCCGAAGTCTTCCCACGATTTTTGCTTAGCTCTCTTGATTATTTGTTTGACTTTGGTTCTTTGTTCTTTATATTCTTCGTGGTCATCTCTTTTTCCCGCTTTCAAAAATATGTTCCACTTCTGCTTCTTTTTTTTAACTTCTAATTTGACTTCCTCATTCCACCAATGTGTTTGTTTACTATTTCCTTTGCTTCTAGTTACTCCGCACACACGTTTTGTTGCTTCTGTTACTATGTATTTAAAAGTGCTCCACATTCCTTCTACGTTGTTTTCATTTGGTTTTGGTGTGTTATTTATTAATTCTATTATTTGTTCTTGATTTTTTTCTCTTGTCTTAAGTTCCTTTAATCTGTCTATTCTTACTCTTATTATATATTTTCCCTTCTCTTCCTTCTTTCGTTGTGTTCCTTTCTCTTTTATTTTGATTTTTGCTACTGTCAAGTAGTGATCGCTTCCTATCTCATGTCCTCTTTTAACTCTTACATCGTTTACCTTCTTCCTTTGGGTGTTATTTGTCAGAAAGTAGTCTATTATTGACTTCTCATTCCTACTTTTCATTTCACGTGTATATTTATGTATTTCCTTATGTTCAAATAGAGTGTTCAGAATTACCAGTCCATTTATGATGCAAAAGTTTATTAACCTGTTCCCGTTGTTGTTTTTTTGTTTTTTCCCCATGTTTTCCCATTACTTCTTCTAATCCTTTATTTTTGTTGCCCACTCTTGCATTTATATCCCCTGTTATATATATATATATATTGGTTCTTCTAATTTTTCGATTTCCATCTGTAGCGTCTCCCAGAGGTCGTCTTTCATCGCTTTTCCTTCATCTTCTGTTGGCCCGTATACTATAACTATGTTTGCCGTTAGTCCCTTCTTGTCTTCTAGTTTAATAATCATAATTCTGTCGTTTACTCCTTTCCATTCTTTTATTGAATGCTCGATTTTCTTGTGTACTATACAGCCTACTCCTGATTTTGCTCTCTCATTGTCTTCCACTCCGCTATATATTAGTATGTGATTATTTCTGAGTTTTATTATTCCTTTTCCTTTCTTTTTTGTTTTCGTTATTGCTAATAGTTCTAGCTTTGCCTTTTCAAATTCTTCTATTAATTCTTCTCCTTTTTCTTTTATGCTCTTAATGTTCCACGTTCCTATTTGAATTATCCTTTCCGTTTGCTTGTTCGTCTTTGTTTGCTCTGTCATCTTCATTTTGTTTTCTAGCAGTTTTTTGAATTTTCTTTCTTGTAACCCGTTGTGTTTTTATCTTTTTGTGATCTGACGCCATTTTCTTGTTTGTCCCATGTATATACTATATCGTCTATTGTTATCTTTTGGTATCCAATTTTGATCCTCTTCCCCTTCATCTTCTCTTCTCTTGCTATGTTTCTTACTTCTCTCTGGATTCTCCTTTCTTCAAACGTGAGGTCATTATCTATGTATATTTTTGTATTACCCAACTTATTTTAGGCTTTCATTTTGCTTTTCTTCCCGATTCGATATTTCCATTTTTATTATTTCATTGTCTGTGTTCTTGTTCAGGGTTATTATTTGTTTGACTTCTGTTCTGACTTGTAGCTTTTCCTCCAACCACTTCTCTACTTCTTCTTTTGTGCCCTGTGGTAGCTCCAGGCCTTTGACTACTATATTGTTTTTCCTCTTTAATCTTTCTTCCTTTTCAGCATTCTTCTCTAGATTTTCTATTCTCTCTATTATTTTTCTGACCAAAGTATGAAGCTGATTTAACCAGAGGTTAAATATATACGTAGATAACGTATGATGGGGTAGGTAGCTGAGTGGTCTCGAGTTGGTCTGTGGATTTGAAAACCTGAATTCAATTCCAACAATCGACATATAGTTTTCACCACATTAACATTTTTAATACTTTTTTCATCTATATGTATATTCGCTCAATTAGTTTTATTTTTATATTTTCTTACAAACTGAAATATATGTAGTTCAATAAATTTAATTTTTTTCTGACCAAAGTATGAAGCTGATTTAACCAGCGGTTGAGAGTGTCCCGTGTGAGGTGATTGAATGTACCGCATACTGACATTGTGAACAATATACTTTATACCAAAATGTATTATTTTAAGTTTAAAACAGTTTCATAGGATTGATTTTTGATAATGATAAATACTTATACCATATATGACCCTCAGTTACTAATGACATCCTTCATATACTTGCAAATAACAATATACATAAAATAAAAGACTTACCGTAGAATCGCAGACATTGCAATTTTTTTTCCTCTAACATCTATACTCCAACGTGTTTCAAACTATATTGAGAATGATGATGAAGAACAAGGAATCTCCTATAATACTTACTGTTAAGATTATCTATTTTATGTCACCTTGACATGTCAAAATTAAGTAGTTAACTATTAAATAACAGAACTAACTTAATTCTTATTTTAATGTATTGTTTTGTCATTATTATTGTCAATGTGTGTATGTGTGATTATATTCACTTCAATTTTTGTTAGAAAAGCTTGTCACTGAAATAAAGAGCATCGAGATAATAAATAAAACTTGTATTTTAATTGACACTCAACATTTGGGAACGCGCAAAAACAACACTTACTCGCGGTAAATTCAAACAAATAAATTACGGCCTTTGATTGATTGTACCCTATGAATGAATTTGCCCCCACTCCTGCCTTTACTGTAATTTGGGTAAAGTTTATGTTGTACAGAGCAGCATAAATAAATAAAGTCACTGTTTTAAACTAAGAGTAACTTATGTGAATATTTTGCAGTAATTTGTTAACGTGTTGGTATGTTGCAGCGCTTGTCTGCTGAAATGGAGTGTGCGTCATCTAGCGCCGAAGCCAGCATGCTTGCTGCCGGTCAGGCTAACTACACAGTCACGTCGGACTGGATAGCTCTGGACATCCTGCCTCGCACTTCCACTGTTCATCACACCATTACAACATGGCTTTAGTTGCCAATTCAATTTACTTATAGCTGTTAATTAAACAGACCCATAATAATTGTTTCCAGTCTATATGAAGCAATCCGGATAATATTACAAGCTATCCAAAACATTACTTTTAGAAATGTGCCAGTATCAGAACTATGTAGAGAAAAATTCAACCTAAAATGTACAGCAATGCTATTCTTTATGCCATAGGATCTGATATAGAATATGGTATAGATAATTTTATATGCATATTTATGGATAAAACATATATTTTAATTGAAAATGTAATGATAATTCAATTTGCTTATCTAAAATTATTATTGAAGAGATAAACTATTCAACTAAAGCTAAAACTAGTAAAAAGAGAAGCATATTATAATATTCCTAATAATTATTTTATTTATCATTTATTTATTTTCATATTAATAGTATATTATTCAATGAGTAAGTAATATCAGCTATTACTCAAGAAAATAAAGTTTGCAACACGAGCCGAAGGTGAGTGTTGTAAATCATTCGAGTGAGTAATAGCTATTACTTGCGAATAGAATACTATACTTTATCTACGACTATATGTTTATTATGTAATAAGATTTTACAATTATTTTTTTTATGTTCCATTATGAATAAGTCAGATTGCTTAAATTTTTTGTTTTTATTTTTATTTAATAAATATTACCACTACTTAAAATGGAATAAGTAGCCCATAATGACAATGATTTATATTTATCAGAAAGTTCGCCAAAATATACTATAAGAACATTTTCCGAAAAGGAATTTACATTTTTGCATATTCGCCAATCCATAAAAGCTTTATAAACTTGTTCATACTTTTTTTTGATTTTTCGAGCAGTAAATTTAAGAAACGTACGTGTGCGGCTTCTACAATATCTGCTGGAGTACAAATTTTACTTGGTTCGCTTTCAGAATCCATAACTCACATGTATAATCACACAAATTACAGTATTATTGTAAACAATAACGTTTTAAACTAATTTTGACAGATAATTAACAATAGCGCGCTTCACTGTTTCATAGCATACTTAACGCGCGGCTATTATCGTTATTTTTTGATTGGCTATTTAAGTGTTAAGTAATGAAAATTCAGACATGTGATTGGTCGTGAAGTGTTGAGTAATGAATTATTACTTAACACTGTCAATAATGATTAGTATTACTTATCATAAATTTTATAAGTAATGAATACATTATTTAATAAGAGTAGATAAAATATATTAACAAGATTGGTTTCGCTTCTAACAACAAAGTAAACATTCAATGCACACTTCGCACACACAATAATGAAAATAATCGATTTCAATAAATAATGTTCTGGTTAATACATTTATTTTTATACAAATTTTTAGGGTTTATTTAATGGTGTTACTCAAGATTTCAACAATATTAAATGTTTTAGAATAGTGCTTCCCAAATTGTGGGGTGCGAAATAATGAAAACATTTTCAGATTGTTTTAAGAATAAATGGATTTATTTTTAATCTTAAATGACACGTATTTGATGTTTATGTATAATTATTTTGATTAATTTTTGTTATTTTTATATCTTTGTGAGAGCATTTACACTGATCCTGCTTATAAATGAAAATATTGAAAATAAATCTAAAAATTGCAGTGTCAAAACTAAATTGACATATATTAATATTTAAATAGATCCATCATAATAAATTGTTCTGCAAATTCTTTAAAGTGTTTAATTGTTGCCATTGTTGTTATTAATCTTTTGCGTTTCATGTACTTGTACTACAACTATACAATATGTAATCATCTAATATTTGTATTTTATTTCTGTAATATTCATTATGTTGGTATGATATGGTATGTGTCGTATGAAATATAAATATAATAAATATTATAATTATATATTTCCATATTACATTTTTTCGATGAAAACAGCAATATATTTAATGTTTGCAAGGGAAACTTTATATCCAATTTGACAAGCCGTATTTTAGAACGTTTTTGCACTTACAGAGTCTTTAAATGACAACAGTAGCGTAGTTAGCGCTTATTGGGTACTGTATCTAATATTTCCTTGGGACCCCCACCCCCCTTAAAAAGGCTTCTTCCAAATCAAAAAGGTTGACATGGCGGTGCTACCCTGAATACAAGTAAAAATTATAGGTTCTCATATCATCAGCCTAACTGTTAAAAATGTTTCTACTAGAGACGAGCAAGTCGGATCTTTTGGCCGAGACAGATTGGCGGATCTCGATCGTGAAAAAGGTCCGACACTATTAATAAAGAGTATTTACCAGTTGTCACGATTTATTCTTGCCACTCTTCACGTTGTGTTTTATTTCTTTCAATTCTATATTTTTTTCATTTTTCTTCTTGGTTAAATACCTGAAATTTAATCATGGATTAAATATTTGCCGAATCAATTTTCATGACACTTAGCTTTGTTTAGATTTCCGTCCCCAGAGTAGAATTTACTTTTTAGCCGAACGTAAATTCATTTTTCCTTAGTTTCTCTTCAGTTTATTTTTTGGTTAACCACATTGTTTTGTTTTAGTTGTCATTAATTAGCGGCCATGCGCAGTGAAGCTAGCGTTGTCTCAATTTAGATTCGTGTTCTTTCTTCCTTGTCTCCTCGCTCTCACTCCTATTGTCTATCTATGTTTCTGGCTCAGGCAACCCTCTTGGCCGGGTTGTGTTTCAGGAAATTCGCGATGAGGCGTCATTTGCTAGGATCATGGATTGTCACTGCATTTAATTAGATCCAATTAAAACTCCCGATTAATAATGCGCGAACTAAGTTGCTATTGCTGATTCTAACGGATTCTTAATTTTTAACGCGTTTTTTTTTTCATTCTAACGAAGATTGAGATTTAGATTTGATGTCGGAAAGTTGTGCTACTTTAAATATTTTTGCGAATTGCGTTTTGTGAATACCATTAGTGGGATTTAAGAAAGTAGTACTATTACTATAAATATATTTTATTTATTCATCCGATTGTTCCGGATTAAAAATTCCGCTACATATTTCAATATTTCTCTTTGAACTAAAAGCCGCACAAGAACTCAGGTAAAACATTTTACGTTAACTGTTAAGATAAAATCTGCCCTTTTGCTATCCAGTAACATTAGCTATTTGTTCAGTTTTGGTAACTTTAATGCAGTGTCGTCCCACCCTCGCACGTGGTCCTAATCGCAAACCTTTCTTTTCAGGCTTTTCCTTTTTATTTTTTTTTCTCTCATTCCTTTTTCTTGGCCTCATTGCCAAGGATTCAGGCTTGTGGCTCTGTCCTGTTTGCCACTCCATCGTTGATTGGTTGTCCGGACGTGGATCGTAAGGAGAGATTTTCCGTATAACTTTAGAATACAAAAACTTAAATCTAAAAATACTTAATTATCTAACATACTCGAAATACTCTTTTACACTATAAAAAGCGTTTTCCAATAACATATTTTGAATTTTAAACAGATTTGTTGGCAGATTTGTAATTCTGACTGGAAGTTCATTAAATAATCTGGTGCCAACTTGAAGCGGCGTTTGTCTTGATACATTCAATCTTACAAATATAGGTCTTAAATTATGTTTGTTCCTTGTTTCATATTTATGAAAGTCACAGTTTGTAACTAAGTTGTTTTGATTTTTTTTAACCGCTAACAGACATTGCAGTATATAAATACAAGATAGTGTTAAGATTTTCAACTCTACGAATAACGAGCGACATGAAAATCTTTGTTCCTTATGACACATAATTCTTAAAGCTGCTTTCTGAAGTCTAAAAATCCTCTCAGAGTAAGATGAGTTACCCCACAGAATACAGCCATAAGAAATTGAACTGTAAAAAACGCAAAGTACAAAGTACGCACTGTTTCTCTAGAAACAGAGTTCGTAACTTTACGTAGCATGTAATTACATTTATTTAAATTGTTTGCCACATAATCCGTATTCTTTTCCTATTTCAAGTCGCCTTCAATATAAATACCTAAAAATTTTACAGGACTATTGTTCATATGAGTCACTGAATTATAAACATTCCGATTTACACTAAAAACTAAATTCTGGGTTTTCTTTTCATTTAGAACAAGTTTATTTGATGTAAACAAGCTGATTGCCTCATTTTTTGTAAATTGGATGATATTATCAAGATCATAAATATTAGTACTGTAGTTAATGAAAGTTGTATCATCTGCAAATAATATCGTTTGTGCTTGTAATATGTTCTTTGACTAATCGTTTATATATATAACGAATAGTAAAGCTCCAATGATAGATCCTTGTGGAACTCCAGTTTGAACCAATTGTAGGGCAGATCTCTTACCAGGAAATCCACAGGTAATACAAGTAGTACAAAGGAAATACTGGTAATCCACAGGAAATACTGGTAACCTACAGGAAATACTGGTAATCCACAGGTAATACAGGTAATCCACAGGATATAAGGGTAATCCACAGGTAATATAGGTAATTCAACAACTAATACACGTAATTCACAGAAAAAACAGGTAATACAGGTATTCCAGGGGAAATCCGAAGTACAGGAAATTCGGTGTACATTTTGGGATGTAGTTATCCCCTTGAATGGGTCTAAGTTACATAGTAAACACCTTGCTATCGCCAAATTTGTCGACGTGCCATCAAAAGTTAAATTTACTATCCTCACTCTTGCTTCAGCAGCGAGCTGAATGCAATGTATTATTAAAATGTTCTTCTCTTCCGCTCTTACACCATTACATAGAAAATATGCTACTGGTATTTTCCAGCTTTCGTTGATAGCCACCAACAGAAAAAACTAATGTTTGTGAAGATAGTTCATTACATGACAATTCTGTGCCTGTTCCCATATTTACGTAGCCATAATATTCTTCTCCTGTGTATCTAACGCTTTGATACATTGACATTTCGTCCATTACTAGCGAACAAACATTTTTTTGTGATAGTTCACGTCGTGTTTCAATACCTTGAAAAGACTAAAATGAATCCAGAATTTCCATGTATGGATCTGTACCAACAATAAAGTGTTTTGGGATGTGGTAAATTCTCTGCGCACGAAATTGTAAGCTGCTGGCGAATAATAATGTAATGTAAGTGCGAAGGAACGTTTGTCTGAGTCGTATTGTCGACCTACTGGAACATTTTTACTTCTCTGAATCTGTCATTTTAGCACTTGTTTATGAAAAATGGATATGTTATTATCTCGAAGCTATCTTCGCATAATAATTACGAGATTTTAATTTAACCAATAAAGCGGACCGCTGGTAACTCCGTTTTTATATTTGGCGACAAGGTCAATACGACATGTTCTCTCCCCTTACCTCCCTGTTAGCAACTTATAGTTTATTTAGAAAATCATAAAGTATCCTTATCTCAGATATACACTAAATATTTTGATTTATTTCATTTTTCAGCCAATCAATAACCAAGTCCATTGTAGAAGGAATGTCTTACATTAGCGAGCTGCCTGTTTGTGATTAACGCGTTGACTGCGGCACCGAAAAAGCATGTTTTGATTATAAATATGTTACATATCCCTGGGGATATGTACCAAATCTGTCTCTTCCTGCGGTACACATCCCCGGGGATATGTGTGCATGATCAACTTTCATTGCGTCTGGAATTTATAAAAAAACAATTTTTGAAACTTTTAATCTCATACGTTTTTTAATAATACTACAAATTTATTTACATTCTCACCGTTTTTACTTCACGTGATTATTACATAGGAATTTACAGGATGCATTAGAAAAAAAGAATAATTGATATTGAAAAAAAATAATATTAATTCGCATTATAATCATACTTAAATACTACAAAATAAAATATTATCCTTTACAATATTTCATACTATAATTTTAGCTATGTTTTTCATTAAAGCACGGCAAGCAATAGCCGGGCTGACCATCACAATCCACGCAATAACTTGCTATTTTTCTTACTTTTTTATCAGCCTCAGGGCTTGATAAAATGTTTCGTAATTTTTCATAGCAACCTTTACATGTTCGTCTCTTCTTTCTAACCGGTCCTTCTGGTTTAACAAAAGTATTTGCCCGTTTCTTTGGTTGATTTGTTTCTTCCGTATTTGAAATTACCAGAGATTCTTCTAACTTTCTTCTAAATTCTGTGATACCTATTTTTGTATTCGAAATCATATTGTAAACCACCCAAGCATTTACCAGTGTGGTTCCAAAAATAATGACAAACATAACTTTTCTGAAAAGGTATAACATGAAATATGTTGTCACAAAATTGACTATTTTTGTGCTTACCTGTACCACCTTACACTCGGCTGACATTATAGTAAAATATCCGGAACAAAATATAAACTAGTATTATCATACAGTCACAGAGCAACTGAACCTGAACTAAAGTGTTGCAGTAAATACAACAAACACGATATAACCTCTCAATATGACTCATCTAATCCCTTTCGCTGTCATTTACTGTACAGTACTCCGGGGCTATGTACCGCACAGGAGTAATCAATAATAGCTCCAGTATGGTACAGCACCCCGGGGATATGTAAAAAAATGGCATATAAAGACTGCTTTCTTAAAAACATTTATAACGCTATTTGCTACATCTAAAAATTCTAAAAATTACATGATTACATGATTCGTAAAATAGGAAAATTTCATGAAAAATGCCGTCGTCTGTGTGGAATAATTGATACTGTACCCCGGGGATATGTAACGCAGTCAACGTGTTAAGGCGCACTCATCTACGATAGCTTCTCTCAAAGAATTAATATTTGGGTGGCATTGCTTATAAATTTTACATTTAAGATGACCCAAAAAAAAAGTCACAAGGTGTTAAATCAGGAGATCTGGCCGGCCAATTTAAAGTTCCACCGCGACCAATCCAGTGATTTGGAAATGCTTGGTTTAAATAAGCTCTTACATTTACACCGAAATGACCTGGATAGCCATCTTGCTGAAACCAGACCTCTTGATTTTCGCGCGCTACACCGTCTTATGCAGGGCTAATCTCGTTAATCAAGAGTTCTAAGTATGTTTCAGAATTTAAGTTGCCAACGATTTCAAATGGTCCAATAATATTGCTATTAAAAATACGTGCCCAAATATTATTTTTCTGAGGATATTGCGTTCTGGTGGTAACATGTAATCTTGGATTTTCTTGAGCCCAGTGCCCATCATTTTAAACATTTGGTTTATTCTTATGTGTAAAGGTACACTCATCGGTAAAGCAAATAGATGCAAGAAAATTACGATCCCGATTTGCTCGTTCTTGCATATCTTCACAAAACACTCGCCTACTTTCTTCGTCAATGGGCGAAATGTCTTGATGGCATTGCATCTTATAAGTAAAGTCCGGATATTTAGGCACTTAAAAACACCTAAATAAGCAGGCATATAGGCTGGTAATTACTCTAAAATAGGCGGGATTTTAGACAGCCTATATATAAATAGTTTCTTTACAAAAAATTATAAACTAATTATTTTTCTAATATTGGTACTCGTATCTACTCTTCATTAGAAACAAATTATCATTTTAAACAAAAATTAACGCAATCTGAAAATTAATAATAAAATAATAATTTAGGGTTCAGATTTAATTAACTATTATACAAATTCAAACTATGTAATATACTTTGATTCACAAAAGATTACGAGTAATTGCTCAATGGAATTTTCTGAAAGAGACTGTCTTCGGTCAGGCAGAACTTGCTTGTAAGCTGAAAACTTCGTTTGACATCACAAAATGTGACAGGGGCGTTCTTATAATGGCAAAGGCACAATTGAATTGCCACATAAAATTTTGACTAAAACGCATTTTGCCTTTCGGCATTTTAAATTCACACATAAAAACTTGATTAAAGACAAAGTAAGTACTTTAAATATTATAGGTTAGGTTGAAACACTTTGCCGAGTGTTGAATTAGTCAACGAAATAGATGATAGATGGCGCTGATAAACCTTGTCTGCTCAATAAAAGTTGAAATAGGCAAAATAGGCTGTATAAGGTAAAATAGGCACAAAAACCAAATTATGGGAAAAATAGACTCTAAGGCACGAAAAAAAGCTTCCATTACACGTAAACATGTTGCCTATGTATAGAAAAACTAAATTGCCTCAAGTATATTAAAATTTTAATCTAGGCAATTGCCTAAAAATCCGGACTTTACTTATAAGGGTGGTATTTATGTTTTTTAAGAATTCTCAATACTGTAGTATGAGTAATCTCACATTCCTGCGCTATTATTCTTGAACTTAATGCAGGATTAAAATTTATAAATTCCAAAACTCTTTGTTCGACTTTTAAATTAGTGCGACTATTTTTATTTCCTATAAATAAAGATATTATTTGTTTTTAAATCTCTTTAAAAATATTCAAAATTAAATTAACCTGTACTATTTTCTGCCGCAATACTTGCCGTGGATTCAAATTTTTATCATGCCCGCGTATTGTTGTAACGCTGGGAATTGGCCTATTTGGAAATTTCACAGCGAATAAACTCGTAAACAATTTCCACTATAAAAAGTTTTTCTTCGTTGGAATAAACTGAATTCATTTTAATATTTTACCTGTCAAATTAATCATTCATCTGTCAAACGTCAAGCATTTATCTATTTTTATTTCAATTCCATGGCTATTTGATATTTTCAACTTAATTTTTTAATTTTTTTAATTTAATTTCTGTCGTTACAACGCATGTAAATATAATTCTGTTTATTGATTTAAATGCAAAATTTTAAGCTCTACAACATTTATTTGAAGCATTTTTGCCTAAAATAATTTGGGAAGCAACGCGGACGGAAAAACTGTTTTTTATGTTAATCGCCTATGTACACAGGTATGAAGTTCCACCCGGTATATAATTTGATTATATATAAATGTTTTAAAATTTTAAGACCAATTACTTTTCTGGCGTTTCTTTCCAAATTTAGCACAGCAGTCCTAGGTTATATTTTCACATATTTGATCATAATTTAAAAGTGATTTTAAATAATTATGTAATTGCTCACTTCTTTCTGTTTGTTTTCTTCCACTTTTTTTCAAGTTTAAAAATTGTATTGCTGTATATTTTATTCGAAACGGCAAATTGATTTCACCATTTATTACTTTTCTTCTGATTTCATGGTAATTATTTCTAATTTTAGAAACAAAAAGAATTTCGTCACTCAAAACTTTAATATTTGTGAAATCTATGCACTTATTATTTGACTTGCATCAGCTATAACGATAAAACTGTTGTATCACGCCAATTCAGTTCAATTCAAATATATTGATATTTTACAAGTTATTGTACATGATTAAGATAGTTGGTACTATATAGTATATTTTCAAAAAAGAAATATACACACACACAATTGTAATGATTTTTCTTCACCACCACCCGCCATGCTTGCCTGAAACTCAGGTAGCCGTTCTACGATTCAATTTTTTTGCTGGATTATTTCTGTAGTTCATTTTTTTGTCACGAGAGAGGGATGAGTTTTTTTTTGGCTGGCTGTCAAACGAGATTCTGCTTCGAGATTTCATCGAAGACGGTCGATCAAGGGTTCTGCCTTCAGACTTCGTCGTGATCGGTTGATTTTGTGGATGCTAGCCGAGATCTTATTTTGTTGTCGGCCATGTTGGCTTGAGTTTTTTGATTTTGTGAAGATAACGACGAGATCCATGAACATCACCGTGCTGACTGCATTTTGAGAGTAAGTGTTCCAACTAAGATTTTACTGATTTGAAGTTTATTAGTTAAAACGGTTTAGTTTTGATATTTGATTTCATTTATTTTGTTTTGTGGAGCACATGTTCGTGTCTCATTTTTAGGTTAAATTTAACGTAGCGTCAATCATCTTAGTAAAATTTTAGGCTCAGAAGCTTATGATCAATTGTAGTAATTTAGATCGATTGAACTCTGACAGAATCGCCTTTTTTGTATAACTTAGCTAGATTACCAGTTCGTGTATGAAGTCATGTTCTGTCCACATGCACTTGTCATTTTTGTAGCATATCATTTTTGTAATTCTGTATAAACATTTTGGGGGGTTTTGCATTTGTTTGGATTTAAATTTTGTTTTGTGAAATACATGCTTCACGTGTATTGGAACCACGTGTTGGTTAGTTCATTTTGTTTCTGAAATTCATTTCCGGCCACCATCTTTGTATCCCCTCTCCCTTCATATCATGTCCGTTCATCATCATTCATTGAGAGCATGTGTGTGAGAATGTGTTGAGACCCGACTGTTTTTTTGGACAATTTAGGAATTTACAGGCATTTTTGTTTTTGAGAACTTTTCTGCTCAGTTAGAAAAGCTGCCTCATCTTTTTTTAGAACATACTTTGCTGGCTTTGTGCTTTTTGATTAGATATTAAGTTTGTGATATTTAGTTTAAGTTTTGTTTGGTCTGGTTTGACTTTTTGGTTGCTGATTAGCACATTTGTGATTTTGGATAATTTTGAGTCAAAACCAACCACCACAAAGCCGCGAAGCCTGTTTATTGTGTAAGTAGAGACTTACTTCCTGTCCAACGTCCCTGTCTCAACAACCCCGTCATTCATTATTCATCTCTTCACCATTCTCATTATTTTCATCGTCATTTTCTTATGTGCTGGCGTAACGTAAAGTTATTGATGAAACATTTTGTACTTTTTGATAATTTTGATTATGAACCTTTGTTTGATTTTGTATTTAAGTTTTGCTTTGTAACCTACAGTTTGTTAATTAACTTGAGCTTTGTTAACGATTTCGATTTGGAACCTTTGCTTTGTCATTCTTGCTTTTTACGCTTTGCGCTTTTGTATGTACATTTGTGGTATGGTTTGCTGCTGGTTTACACCCTGTTTTAGGTGCAATCAGTAAGGGATTTTAGTCTGAGCTACCTAAGAGAGGAGAGGCTTGGAGAAGTGACCTATATTAACCTTCTGAAGACGATTGTCGAGACAAGCAGTGTACTGAGTGACTTCACGCACTTTCTTAAGGACCAACACATCTTTTTACGTCCGGAAGCTCACCCTACTTGATCTCCAGTCGAGAACATCGGTCTACTTCAACTCTTCGTCTCAGAAGAAGAGGATTAGATAGTCCAACCTACCATTTTTTTGCAGCGTACGTCTGACACAGTCTTAGTTGAATAGCAGATTCCACCGCTCAGTTAAGTTACCTCTTAGTCTCTGTTTTTTGATTTAGTTTGTTGTTTTGGTTACAAAGATTAGATTAAAGTTTAACTTGTATTTTAGTTGTGATTTTGATTTATTATGTTATGCACATCATACCTTTTGTGTCACTAGTTCCTAGCTCACTAGAGTGTCCCTTCTTTTTTTCGAGCTAGGTGGCGCCTCCGGAACCTACGCCCAGCACCGCTGAACATAGTTAGCCAGGTATTGTATATGTGGTGCTTCCTTTGATTTTGTTGTGTAAGCCGAAAGGCCTTGGTTTTGTGTGTAGCGCGCCAAAAGTAGAAGAAGCATTACATATATAAGTTTTAGCGCCCGAACGTGGGGCTGTAATTTTGTTAATTTTTGCTTTGTTAGTTGCTCACTGGAGTAAAGTAAAGTTAAATAGCAGTACAGCGGCACTGGAGTTTGTCTTTCTCTTATCATCTTTCTTTCACGTCATTATCATTTTCTCATCTTTGTTTCACCCACTAATCCAGTTTAAATTTTTGTTTCAATATCCCTGGCCATGGAGAATATTCATCACTTGTTAGAGGACGAGCTAGAGTACGAGCTTAATATCAGAGGAATAGTTAACCACGGACCAAATTTTGACATGACCGAGACATTACGAGGATTATTACGAATGGAAAGTATATCTGGATCATTCACTCAAAACATTACCATACCTGTTGACCCTCGATCCGAGTATGATATTTGCAAGGAAAAACTCAGGAAAATCTATGGTGAGTTATCATTCCATCTTTGCCCACCATCACTTCATTCTAAATGTACCACACGATTAGGATATTTACAAAAACGAATTTCGCGTATTACGACTCCTGAATACCGTTCTCAGCTTTTAATAGATTTAGCTACAGTTAGTGAATTATTAGCTTCACAATGTAAAAATATTGAGGATTTATTAGATTTGGAGAATAACTTAGTTTCATCCCCACCTTCTCTGGTAGCTTCACGACCTTTACTTGCTATGATTCCACCGGCGAATAGTGTTCATCAGCTTCCACAAGCTTCTGTAAGACAAGTTGTGCAACCTGACGTCTCGCATAGCACTCAAATACTTCCGTCACCCACCACCAATCCCTTTTTGCCAAGTTCAAGAACTTTTTGGATTAGCAAACTCAATATTACATTTGACGGTCATGGTAGTTTAATGACTTTTCTTGACCGAATTCAAGAAGTTGCCTTAGCTCGAGGAATTACGAATCATCAGCTCTTTCAACAAGCTTCTGATCTCTTCACCGGATCTGCTCTAATTTGGTTTAGATCAATAAGACCATCTGTTAATTCTTGGGATGCCTTAGTGCTCCGTTTAAAAGCAGCTTTCCTACCTACGGATTACGAAATGCGTCTATGGGATGAAATTCGTCACCGAACACAAGGACCCGACGAAAAAGTTGAAATTTACGTAGCAATCATGCGAAATCTCTTCAGCCATCTTTTATCACCTCCTGCAGAACTAACTCAAATTATGTTCATTATTGGCAACCTACAACCTTATTTTCAGAGAGATCGCTCTCTATTTAATTCTCAAACTTTTGATGCCTTAATTTCAAACCTCCGTCAGATTGAAGACACCCGTTCTAGAATCCTGCTCTTTAAAAATCCACCTGTTCGATCTTCTACTACATTAGAACCTGAATTAGCATATCGTCGTGAACGTTTGCCCGTGCGACCAGTTTCTGAAGTCACTAACGATCATTCTGTTCTTGCTATTACCAATTCTCGAGTTCGATCGTGCTGGAATTGCGGACAAAAAGACCACCTATCAGCGTCTTGCACCCAACCTCGTCGTAAACATTGTTTTACGTGTGGCACACCAAATGTAACTCGTGCTACTTGCCCGCGCTGTTTGCGTAAGCCTTCAAAAAACGATTTGGCCGGTCTCGAACCATCAGCACTCGAAACCGTCGGCCAAACACCTGTGCTGAACGACTTCGTTGGACACAATGGCTTAACGAAATAAATAACTTTATGAATGCTTCAATATCACCTGTTTTTCGAAATGTGGGACATGATCAACGACCTTATATTGACGTTACTATCAATACTAAGCACGTGACCGCTTTACTTGATTCTGGAGCTAATTTAACCGTCTTAGGAAAACCTGGTTTATCTTTGTTATCTTCTGAGAACTTAAAATTCACCTCTCACGCGACCAGCAACGTCTTCACTGCCGATGGCGTTTCACAACCAATCCTAGGATATGTTTTGTTACCGATCACCCTAAATGGAACCACCAAGTCAGTTAACACGGCTGTTGTCCCTTCATTGCGCCATACACTTATTCTTGGCGTTGATTTCTGTCAACAGTTTCGTTTGTCTCTCCATTTTTCCAATAACACTTGTCGACAGCGTCGTCCTGGAAAAAGAAACGTCGTCCCTAATGCATTGTCTAGAGCTCCTGTTGAACTTGCGTTACTCGACATCTCTTCTGACACTCCGGATAAATGGTACACTAATTTGCGTACTAAGATCTGTACTCAGCCCAATTCGTACCCTGATTGGCGTTTGGAGAACAACATTCTTTATAAACACCTTCCTCGCAGTAGCGCAATGCCTACTAACTTGTCTGAGTGGAAACTTGTTGTTCCTCATGAACAAAGATCCGAAATTTTACGTCTATGTCACGACTCTCCTGCTGGCGCTCATCTTGGTGTGCAGAAAACCTTCCTTCGAGTTGCCGAACATTATTACTGGCCTCAAATGCGTTCCTATGTGCACAAGTATGTCACTCGCTGTGCTATTTGTTTAGCTAACAAAACTTCTCACTTGCGTCCTGCTGGCTTAATGGGAACAGAAAAGAAAGTTCGCTTTCCCTGGCAGTGTATTGCCTGCGATCTTATTGGACCCCTACCTCGTTCTACGACTGGACATACTTACATCCTTGTCATATCTGACTGGTTCACGAAATTCACACTTACGTTTCCTTTGCGTTCTGGTACAGTTTCCAAAATTTGCGATTACCTGGAAAAAGACGTTTTTCTCATGCACGGCGTCCCGCAAATTATTCTGGTTGATAATGCGACTCAGTTTCGTAGTAAAGTATTTAGCAGTCTGTTATCTAAGTACGATATACCTAAGTTATGGTATAACGCTAAGTATCATCCTCAAGTAAATTTTGTTGAACGTTGCAACCGTGTCATCAAAACTGCTATCCGTTGTTTTATAAACAAGAATCAACGACACTGGGATGTTCACTTACCTGCTTTGTCACAAGCGATTCGTACCGCTACTCATGAAGTGACTGGATACAGTCCTGCTTTTCTAAATTTTGGTCGCCATGTTCCTGTCTCCGGAAAATTTTACGGTACTCCTGCGGATCAACTTGAACTTGCTTCACGTGAGGAATATGCTCAACAACTAGCTAAATTTTCCGATATTTACAAAGACGTCGTCCACAAGTTATCTGCGGCTCATCATCGTAATACTCGTACTTACAATCTGCGCCGTCGCCCACTTCAATTTAATGTTGGAGATACTGTTTGGAAGCGCAATTATGTCTTGTCTAATGCAGCTAATTATTTTTCCTCAAAGCTGGCACCCAAATATATTCGCTGTTTAGTTTCCAAGAAAATTTCACCTTTGGTTTATCAACTCACTGATCGCGATGGTAACCAACTTGGAAAATGGCATGTCAAGGATCTTAAGACTAATCCTGACTCTGACGAAACATCTAAGTCTGAGTAGTACTTGACCTAGAAAAAAAAATTCTAAGCTGTAGCTTATTCATTTTTTTTGGGGAGAGAAAGGAGGAAGTGTAATGATTTTTCTTCACCACCACCCGCCATGCTTGCCTGAAACTCAGGTAGCCGTTCTACGATTCAATTTTTTTGCTGGATTATTTCTGTAGTTCATTTTTTTGTCACGAGAGAGGGATGAGTTTTTTTTTGGCTGGCTGTCAAACGAGATTCTGCTTCGAGATTTCATCGAAGACGGTCGATCAAGGGTTCTGCCTTCAGACTTCGTCGTGATCGGTTGATTTTGTGGATGCTAGCCGAGATCTTATTTTGTTGTCGGCCATGTTGGCTTGAGTTTTTTGATTTTGTGAAGATAACGACGAGATCCATGAACATCACCGTGCTGACTGCATTTTGAGAGTAAGTGTTCCAACTAAGATTTTACTGATTTGAAGTTTATTAGTTAAAACGGTTTAGTTTTGATATTTGATTTCATTTATTTTGTTTTGTGGAGCACATGTTCGTGTCTCATTTTTAGGTTAAATTTAACGTAGCGTCAATCATCTTAGTAAAATTTTAGGCTCAGAAGCTTATGATCAATTGTAGTAATTTAGATCGATTGAACTCTGACAGAATCGCCTTTTTTGTATAACTTAGCTAGATTACCAGTTCGTGTATGAAGTCATGTTCTGTCCACATGCACTTGTCATTTTTGTAGCATATCATTTTTGTAATTCTGTATAAACATTTTGGGGGGTTTTGCATTTGTTTGGATTTAAATTTTGTTTTGTGAAATACATGCTTCACGTGTATTGGAACCACGTGTTGGTTAGTTCATTTTGTTTCTGAAATTCATTTCCGGCCACCATCTTTGTATCCCCTCTCCCTTCATATCATGTCCGTTCATCATCATTCATTGAGAGCATGTGTGTGAGAATGTGTTGAGACCCGACTGTTTTTTTGGACAATTTAGGAATTTACAGGCATTTTTGTTTTTGAGAACTTTTCTGCTCAGTTAGAAAAGCTGCCTCATCTTTTTTTAGAACATACTTTGCTGGCTTTGTGCTTTTTGATTAGATATTAAGTTTGTGATATTTAGTTTAAGTTTTGTTTGGTCTGGTTTGACTTTTTGGTTGCTGATTAGCACATTTGTGATTTTGGATAATTTTGAGTCAAAACCAACCACCACAAAGCCGCGAAGCCTGTTTATTGTGTAAGTAGAGACTTACTTCCTGTCCAACGTCCCTGTCTCAACAACCCCGTCATTCATTATTCATCTCTTCACCATTCTCATTATTTTCATCGTCATTTTCTTATGTGCTGGCGTAACGTAAAGTTATTGATGAAACATTTTGTACTTTTTGATAATTTTGATTATGAACCTTTGTTTGATTTTGTATTTAAGTTTTGCTTTGTAACCTACAGTTTGTTAATTAACTTGAGCTTTGTTAACGATTTCGATTTGGAACCTTTGCTTTGTCATTCTTGCTTTTTACGCTTTGCGCTTTTGTATGTACATTTGTGGTATGGTTTGCTGCTGGTTTACACCCTGTTTTAGGTGCAATCAGTAAGGGATTTTAGTCTGAGCTACCTAAGAGAGGAGAGGCTTGGAGAAGTGACCTATATTAACCTTCTGAAGACGATTGTCGAGACAAGCAGTGTACTGAGTGACTTCACGCACTTTCTTAAGGACCAACACATCTTTTTACGTCCGGAAGCTCACCCTACTTGATCTCCAGTCGAGAACATCGGTCTACTTCAACTCTTCGTCTCCATCCTCCTCTCCAGGAGTCTCAGAAGAAGAAGATTAGATAGTCCAACCTACCATTTTTGCAGCGTACGTCTGACACTGTCTTAGTTGAATAGCAGATTCCACCGCTCAGTTAAGTTACATCTTAGTCTCTGTTTTTTTATTTAGTTTGTTGTTTTGGTTAGAAAGATTAGATTAAAGTTTAACTTGTATTTTAGTTGTGATTTTGATTTATTATGTTATGCACATCATACCTTTTGTGTCACTAGTTCCTAGCTCACTAGAGTGTCCCTCCTTTTTTCGAGCTAGGTGGCGCCTCCGAAACCTACGCCCAGCACCGCTGAACATAGTTAGCCTGGTATTGTATATGTGGTGCTTCCTTTGATTTTGTTGTGTAAGCCGAAAGGCCTTGGTTCTGTGTGTAGCGCGCCAAAAGTAGAAGAAGCATTACATATATAAGTTTTGGCGCCCAACGTGGGGCTGTAATTTTGTTAATTTTTGCTTTGTTAGTTGCTCACTGGAGTAAAGTAAAGTTAAATAGCAGTACAGCGGCACTGGAGTTTGTCTTTCTCTTATCATCTTTCTTTCACGTCATTATCATTTTCTCATCTTTGTTTAATCCACTAATCCAGTTTAAATTTTTGTTTCAATATCCCTGGCCATGGAGAATATTCATCACTTGTTAGAGGACGAGCTAGAGTACGAGCTTAATATCAGAGGAATAGTTAACCACGGACCAAATTTTGACATGACCGAGACATTACGAGGATTATTACGAATGGAAAGTATATCTGGATCATTCATTCAAAACATTACCATACCTGTTGACCCTCGATCCGAGTATGAAATTTGCAAGGAAAAACTCAGGAAAATCTATGGTGAGTTATCAGTCCATCTTTGCCCACCATCACTTCATTCTAAATGTACCACACGATTAGGATACTTACAAAAACGAATTTCGCGTATTACGACTCTTGAATACCGTTCTCAGCTTTTAATAGATTTAGCTACAGTTAGTGAATTATTAGCTTCACAATGTAAAAATACAGAGGATTTATTAGATTTGGAGAATAACTTAGTTTCATCCCCACCTTCTCTGGTAGCTTCACGACCTTTACTTGCTATGATTCCACCGGCGAATAGTGTTCATCAGCTTCCACAGGCTTCTGTAAGACAAGTTGTGCAACCTGACTTCTCGCATAGCACTCAAATAGTTCCGTCACCCACCACCAATCCTTTTTTGCCAAGTTCAAGAACTTTTTGGATTAGCAAACTCAATATTACATTTGACGGTCATGGTAGTTTAATGACTTTTCTTGACCGAATTCAAGAAGTTGCCTTAGCTCGAGGAATTATGAAACATCAGCTCTTTCAACAAGCTTCTGATCTCTTCACCGGATCTGCTCTAATTTGGTTTAGATCAATAAGACCATCTGTTAATTCTTGGGATGCCTTAGCGCTCCGTATAAAAGCAGCTTTCCTACCTACGGATTATGAAATGCGTCTATGGGATGAAATTCGTCACCGAACACAAGGACCCGACGAAAAAGTTGAAATTTACGTGGCAATCATGCGAAATCTCTTCAGCCATCTTTTATCACCTCCTGAGGAACTAACTCAAATTATGTTCATTATTGGCAACCTACAACCTTACTTTCAGAGAGATCGCTCTCTATTTAATTCTCAAACTTTTGATGCCTTAATTTCAAACCTCCGTCAGATTGAAGACACCCGTTCTAGAATCCTGCTCTTTAAAAATCCACCGGTTAGATCTTCTACTACATTAGAACCCGAATTAGCATATCATCGTGAACGTTTGCCCGTGCGACAAGTTTCTGAAGTCACTAACGATCATTCTGTTCTTGCTATTACCAATTCTCGAGTTCGATCCTGCTGGAATTGCGGACAAAAAGACCACCTATCAGCGTCTTGCACCCAACCTCGTCGTAAACATTGTTTTACGTGTGGCACACCAAATGTAACTCGTGCTACTTGCCCGCGCTGTTTGCGTAAGCCTTCAAAAAACGATTTGGCCGGTCTCGAACCCTCAGCACTCGAAACCGTCGGCCAAACACCTGTGCTGAACGACTTCGTTGGACACAATGGCTTAACGAAATAAATAACTTTATGAATGCTTCAATATCACTTGTTTTTCGAAATGTGGGACATGATCAAGGACCTTATATTGACGTTACTATCAATACTAAGCACGTGACCGCTTTACTTGATTCTGGAGCTAATTTAACCGTCTTAGGAAAACCTGGTTTATCTTTGTTATCTTCTGAGAACTTAAAATTCACCTCTCACGCGACCAGCAACGTCTTCACTGCCGATGGCGTCTCACAACCAATCCTAGGATATGTTTTGTTACCGATCACCCTAAATGGAACCACCAAGTCAGTTAACACGGCTGTTGTCCCTTCATTGCGCCATAAACTTATTCTTGGCGTTGATTTCTGTCGACAGTTTCGTTTGTCTCTCCATTTTTCCAATAACACTTGGCACTCGTCGTCACCTGAAATAGCTAGTATCAATGCTATAAAAGGCTTATCCGATTTATCTTCTTCTCAGTTAACAGCTCTTGAAAGTATTAAGGCTGCCTATCATCAACTCAGCTCTCAAGGTTTGGGTTCTACCCATCTTACGACTCATATTATTGACACAGGCTCGGCTTTGCCCATTAAACAACGGCATTTTCCCCTGTCTCCAATTATGTTGTCGCATCTAAATCAAGAACTAGATCAAATGCTTAAACTAGGAGTAGTTCAGGAATCCCAAAGCCCTTGGTCATCCCCTGTTCTTTTGGTTAAGAAAAAGTCTGGAGAATTTCGTTTATGTTTTGATGGTCGTCAATTAAATGCTGTTACAAAAAAGGACGCATACCCATTACCTTTTGTGTCATCCATCTTGGACAAACTAAGGGATGCAAATTATTTATCTTCTATTGACCTTAAGTCAGCTTTTTGGCAAATTCCCTTGCACGAACAATCCCGAGAAAAAACTGCTTTCACTGTACCTGGTAGAGGTTTATTCGAATTCAAACGAATGCCCTTTGGCTTGTGCAACGCGCCTCAGAGCCTGCAAAGACTCATGGACCGAGTTCTAGGTCCCCAGTTAGAACCGAAAGTCTTCGTCTATTTAGATGACATCATTATCGCTACATCATCCTTTGAAGATCATATTGTCACTCTATTAGAAGTCCTGGATCGTTTAAAATCCGCCAATTTAACCGTAAATGTTGGAAAGTGCGAGTTTTGTCGCCCTAGTTTAAAGTTTTTGGGTTATGTTGTCGACAGCCACGGTTTACGTACTGACCCGGACAAGGTGTCCGCCATTGTTAATTTTCCACGCCCCAAAAATACCACCGAAATTAAACGTTTCATGGGAATGGCATCGTGGTATCGTCGCTTTGTCCCCCAATTTAGCTCTATCGCTGCCCCTATTAATGACCTTTTAAAAGGCCAGAAAAAAGGTAAAGCTATAGTTTGGAACTCCATTGCAGAGCATTCATTTAAACTTTTGAAGAACGCTCTTATCGCCGCTCCTGTTTTGGCTAGTCCTGACTTTAAATTACCATTTACGATTCAAACTGATGCTTCACAATATGGAATTGGTGCAGTTCTCACTCAGGTCTCGGAAAATCAAGAACACGTCATTTCGTACATTAGTCGCTCTTTAAATAAATCTGAGAGAAATTATTCGGTCACGGAACGTGAATGCTTAGCTGTTTTGTTCGCTATAGAAAAGTTTCGTCCTTACATCGAAGGTTCATCCTTCACAGTCATTACCGATCATTATTCTTTGTTATGGTTGATGCGTATGTCTGAACCTACGGGCAAATTGGCTCGCTGGGCAGTTAAACTGCAACAATATAATTTCTCCATTCAACACCGTCCTGGAAAAATAAACGTCGTCCCTGATGCATTGTCTAGAGCTCCTGTTGAACTTGCGTTACTCGACATCTCTTCTGACACTGCGGATAAATGGTACACTAATTTGCGTACTAAGATCTGTACTCAGCCCAATTCGTACCCTGATTGGCGTTTGGAGAACAACATTCTTTATAAACACATTCCTCGCAGTAGCGCAATGCCTACTAACTTGTCTGAGTGGAAACTTGTTGTTCCTCATGAACAAAGATCCGAAATTTTACGTCTATGTCACGACTCTCCTGCTGGCGCTCATCTTGGTGTGCAGAAAACCTTCCTACGAGTTGCCGAACATTATTACTGGCCTCAAATGCGTTCTTATGTGCACAAGTATGTCACTCGCTGTGCTATTTGTTTAACTAACAAAACTTCTCACTTGCGTCCTGCTGGCTTAATGGGAACAGAAAAGAAAGTTCGCTTTCCCTGGCAGTGTATTGCCTGCGATCTTATTGGACCCCTACCTCGTTCTACGACTGGACATACTTACATCCTTGTCATATCTGACTGGTTCACGAAATTCACACTTACGTATCCTTTGCGTTCTGGTACAGTTTCCAAAATTTGTGATTACCTGGAAGACGACGTTTTTCTAATGCACGGCGTCCCGCAAATTATTCTGGTTGATAATGCGACTCAGTTTCGTAGTAAAGTATTTAGCAGTCTGTTATCTAAGTACGATATACCTAAGTTATGGTATAACGCTAAGTATCATCCTCAAGTAAATTTTGTTGAACGTTGCAACCGTGTCATCAAAACCGCTATCCGCTGTTTTATCAACAAGAATCAACGACACTGCGATGTCCACTTACCTGCTTTGTCACAAGCGATTCGTACCGCTACTCATGAAGTGACTGGATACAGTCTTGCTTTTCTAAATTTTGGTCGCCATGTTCCTGTCTCCGGAAAATTCTACGGTACTCCTGCGGATCAACTTGAACTTGGTTCACGTGAAGAATATGCTCAACAACTAGCTAAATTTTCCGATATTTACAAAGAAGTCGTCCACAAGTTATCTGCGGCTCATCATCGTAATACTCGTACTTACAATCTGCGCCGTGGCCCACTTCAATTTAATGTTGGAGATACTGTTTGGAAGCACAATTATGTCTTGTCTAATGCAGCTAATTATTTTTCCTCAAAGATGGCACCCAAATATATTCGATGTTTAGTTTCCAAGAAAATTTCACCTTTGGTTTATCAACTCACTGATCTCGATGGTAACCAACTTGGAAGATGGCATGTCAAGGATCTTAAGACTAATCCTGACTCTGACGAAACATCTAAGTCTGAGAAGTACTTGACCTAGAAAAAAATTCTAAGCTGTAGCTTATTCATTTTTTTGGGAGAGAAAGGAGGAAGTGTAATGATTTTCTTCACCACCACCCGCCCTGCTTGCCTGCAACTCAAGTAGCAGATCTACGATTCAATTTTTTTGCTGGATTATTTCTGTAGTTCATTTTTTTGTCACGAGAGAGAGATGAGTATTTTTTTGGCTGGCTGTCAAACGAGATTCTGCTTCGAGATTTCATCGAAGACGGTCGATCAAGGGTTCTGGCTTCAGACTTCGTCGTGATCGGTTGATTTTGTGGATTCTGTCCGAGATCTTATTTTGCTGTCGGCCATGTTGGCTTGAGTTTTTTGATTTTGTGAAGATAACGACGATATCCATGAACATCACCGTGCTGACTGCATCTTGAGAGTAAGTGTTCAAGCTAAGATTTTACTGATTTGAAGTTTATTAGTTTAAACGGTTTATTTTTGATATTTGATTTCTAGTTTTCTTTTTTTGTATGGAGCACATGTTCGTGTCTCATTGGTAGGTTAAATTTAACGTAGCGTCAATCATCTTAGTAAAATTTTAGACTCAGAAGCTTATTATCAATTGTAGTAATTTAGATCGATTGAACTCTGACAGAATCGCCTTTTTGTATAACTTAGCTAGATTACCAGTTTGTGTATGAAGTCATGTTCTGTCCACATGCACTTGTCATTTTTGTAGCATATCATTTTAGTAATTCTGTATAAACATTTTGGGGGGTTTTGCTTTTGTCCGGATTTAAATTTTGTTATGTGAAATACATGCTTCACGTGTATTTGAACCACGTGTTGGTTGGTTCATTTTTGTTTCTGAATTTCATTTCCGGCCACCATCTTTGTATCCCCTCTCCCTTCATATCATGTCCGTTCATCATAATTCATTGAGAGCATGTGTGTGAGAATGTGTTGAGACCAGACTGTCTTGTTTTTGGACAATTTAGGAATTTACAGGCGTTTTTGTTTTTTTGAGAACTTTTCTGCTCAGTTAGAAAAGCTGCCTCATCCTTTTTTTTTGGAACATACTTGGCGGGCTTTGTGCTATTTTGATTAGATATTAAGTTTGTGATATTTAGTTTAAGTTTTGTTTGGTCTGGTTTGACTTTTTGGTTGCTGATTAGCAAATTTGTGATTTTTGATATTTTGAGTCAAAACCAACCACCACAAAGCCGCGAAGCCTGTTTATTGAGTAAGTAGAGACTTACTTCCTGTCCAACGTCCCTGTCTCAACAACCCCGTCATTCATTGTTCATCTCTTCACCATTCTCATTATTTTCATCGTCATTTTCTATGTGCTTGCGTAACATAACGTTAATTCTGAAACATTTTGTATTTTTTGAAAATTTTGATTATGAACATTTTGTAATACTTTTGTTTGATTTTGTATTTAAGTTTTGCTTTGTAACCCGTAGTTTGTTAATTAACTTGAGCTTTGTTAACGATTTCGATTTGGAACCTTTGCTTTGTCATTCTTGCTTTATACGCTTTGCGCTTCTGTATGTACATTTGTGGTATGGTTTGCTGCTGGTTTACACCCTGTTCTAGGTGCAATCAGTAAGGGATTTTAGTCTGAGCTACCTAAGAGAGGAGAGGCTTGGAGAAGTGACCTACATTAACCTTCTGAAGACGATTGTCGAGACAAGCAGTGTACTGAGTGGCTTCACGCACTTTACCAAGGACCACCACATCTTTTTACGTCCGGAAGCTCACCATACTTGATCTCCAGTCAAGAAGATCGGTCTACTTCAACTCTTCGTCTCCGTCCTCCTCTCCAGGAGTCTCAGAAGAAGAAGATTAGATAGTCCAACCTACCATTTTTGCAGCGTACGTCTGACACTGTCTTAGTTGAATAGCAGATTCCACCGCTCAGTTAAGTTACATCTTAGTCTCTGTTTTTTTATTTAGTTTGTTGTTTTGGTTACAAAGATTAGATTAAAGTTTAACTTGTATTTTAGTTGTGATTTTGATTTATTATGTTATGCACATCATACCTTTTGTGTCACTAGTTCCTAGCTCACTAGAGTGTCCCTCCTTTTTTCGAGCTAGGTGGCGCCTCCGGAACCTACGCCCAGCACCGCTGAACATAGTTAGCCTGGTATTGTATATGTGGTGCTTCCTTTGATTTTGTTGTGTAAGCCGAAAGGCCTTGGTTCTGTGTGTAGCGCGCCAAAAGTAGAACAAGCATTACAGTCGTCTGCGTAAATTATAACGGCATGCGTTAGCTTCTTGTGACTTAATTTGGTTTTCTACAGCGGTAGAACGACTGACTTGGCGTTTGTTAAATGCTTCTTCAGGATCTTCTGAAGGAAAGTCATTCAATGTGTCTTGGATTAAATCACGGAGGGGTTGATCTGGGACAATCCTCAAATTTCTGCCTAGCAATAATTTTGCTGGTGTGAACCGTGTACTTGATTGAATCGTATCATTAATTACATCTTGAATTTTTCCAATTTCTTTATCCCATTGGTCTGATTCATCAGTTATTTTAGCTAATATCGCTGCGATAAAACGGTTATATCGCTCAACCTGTCCATTGGCTCTGGGAGTTCTAATTGCGGTTTTAACATGTTGGATATTGTTGTTCTGACAGTAGGTTTCAAATTCATCAGATGTGAAGGCAGTTCCAGCGTCGGTAACAATTCGTCTGGGTTTGCCGAAATAATTAAATGTGTTTTTCAAGTGTACTAATGTTTCTGATGTGGAGACGGTTCTCGTTGGGAAGAGACAAATGAACTTGGTGAAACCATCAACAAGGACTAGTATGTGACGATTCTTCTTAGACGTCTTCTCAAGCGGGCCGAAATGATCCACATGTATGGTATCGAAGGGTTCAATTCCTTTTGGAATGCTGTGAAGTGTCACACCTGTATTAGCAGGTCGTATGCTATACGCTAAGCATACGGAGCAGTTTTCGATGTATTTTTGTACATATTTTCGCAGATTAGGGAAGTAATATGATCTACGAACATTTTCGATCGTTTTCGTGTTTCCACAATGTCCTTCACTATCGTGTGCATTGTTTACAATTGATCTTTGCATTTTTCTTGGGACATAAAAAGTAGGATGTTTCTTTTCATCTACGTGACATACAATCCCGTTCCTAATTTCGAATGGTGGATGTCGTTGTCCTGTTTCCAATTCGTCGCGTATTGATTTGATTGTTGGATCTGTTTCTTGACGGATTTGAAGTTCTTTTGTTGGATCTGTGATTAATAAAACGGCAGCTCGACTCAACTCATCGACGTGTTGCATTCTTTCGGCTGGGCGGTGTTCTAAGGTATAGTCATATTCTTCAAGTTGACATGACCATCGATAAACACGCGGAATTATTTCCCGTTTTGCTAGAGCCAGTTTTACAGCGTTACAATCCGTTATTATCTTGAATTTGGTTCCGACAAGGTAATGACGAAATTTTTCTACGGCTTGGATAATTGCGAGCAATTCCAGGAGGAACGATGGATATTTTGCTTCTGATTCTGTTGTCCTTTGTGACATGTAGGAGATTGGATGTAGTTGACCATTTTCTTTTTGTAAAAGAACTGCACCATAACCTTGCGAGCTAGCGTCAGTGTGAAGTTCTATGGGTCTACCGGGAACGAAAAGTGATAGAACTGGTTCATTACTCAATTTTTCTTTAATTGATGTGAATGCTGTCTTCTGTTCTTCACCAAATACGTAGGGGATATCTTTCTTGGTTAGTTGAGTAAGGGGCTTCGCAAGAGTTGAGTATCCTAAAATAAAACGACGGAAGTAGTTAGCTAGACCAAGGAATCTTCGTAGTTCCGTAAGGTTTTTGGGCTCTGGAAAATCCATTACAGCTTGAGTTTTCTTGTTTGAGGGACGCAAGGTACCTTCTTTGATATGGAATCCCAGGTATTCTATTTAATTCTGGAGAAATTGACACTTGTCGAGTCGTAGTGTGAGACCGTATTGGCGAACGATTTGTAGCACGGATTCTAGTTTATTAAGTCCCGAAACAACATCTACTGATGGTATAATGATATCGTCCATATAAATATACACATCACCAGTTTTAATTAGTTCACCGAATATAGTGTTTAAGTATCGCCGAAAAACAGCAGGTGAGTTACACAGTCCGAACGGTACCCGGTTGTATTCGTATAAGCCGTCGGGTGTGACAAAAGCTGTCAATTCACGCGATTTAGAGTCTACTGGTATATGGTGGAAGCCGTTCTTCAAGTCTAGCGTTGTGAAGAATTTTGCTTCGGTTAGCAAATCTATTTGATCGTCCACTCGCGGTAACGGATATTTGTCTTTTACAGTTATTTTATTTAAATCGCGGTAATCCACGCACAATCGTAGTTCATTGTTCTTTTTGCGTACTAACACTATTGGGCTTGAATAATTTGATTTAGATGGGCTAATGATTCCATCTGCGATCATTTTATCTACCATTTCGCGGACGCGCGTACGTTCTGTCAAAGCTAGTCGACGCGGTCGATGATTAACTGGCAAGTCAGATGTAAGTTTTATTTTCATAGCTGCACCTGATACATCTGGGATCGGACTTGGCGGAGGCTGGGCTGCTTCTTGGACCATCGCAAGGAGTCGATGACGCTCATGGAGCAGGACGCTATCAGGAACCTGGAGATCACTGAGTGTAATCTCGCCGTTGTCTTCGCTTATGTCGATGAAGAAGATGGATGACGGTTCTTCTGGATTGGAGTTGTCAACTTCTTCTCCGGGGTTTTGGGCACGTAGTATGAATTCACCTTCTTGTGATGTGAACTGCAAGTTGTGATTTCGGAGAAAAGGAGCCCCCAACAGTGGTCGGTCTGGTTGTAGGCCATAGTTGTCCGACATGACATAGAATGTAGCTGGTATCTCGATGTCATCTATGGTAGCTACTAGGTCGGTTGTACCGGTAGCCATAACATTGCCACCAATACCACGCAATGGTTTGCTGCATGGCTTGATGCTGGTACCAAGGCTTGCAGCAATGTTCCGTGACATGAGGTTGACGGTGCTGCAGGTACAACAAAGTGTTTATTGTTTAGATGGATACTCACCGTAGCGATGTCACTTGGCGGAGCCTCTACTAGATGTATAGTGTCAACTTTTGTAGTACAATTGGCTGCGATGTGTCCTTTTTGTTGACACTTTGTGCATTCGATGCTGGGACAATCTCGAAGGCGATGACCCTCTTTTAAACAAATGGGACATGTGTACGAGCGTTTGTTGAATTTTTGTGTTTGTTGCTCGCTTTTGTTGTATATTTTTGATTTTTCAGTTGGCGGAACCTTGTTTCTTGATGAATCTTCTGAGTTGCTTCTTTTTGGCGGGAGACTTTTTCGCAATACATCATTTACGGGTTTGTCAGCTGTGAGGCGGTTATACTGTTCCACTCGTTGAATTAATTCTTTATCGCGGAATCCCTTTGCTATTATTTCGACGGTTTCAGTTTCGCTTATATTAGGCGCACGTTTAGCTATTGCGACCATTGTATTTAAATAAATTCTCGGTGATTCATCATGTTTTTGTTTACGTCTATCTAGAAGACGAAGAATCTGATGTACGCCAGGTGGAGCGCCAAACGTATCTTCAAACTCTTCCTGGAATTTTTCCCAATCGTATGATGTCGGTAATGAGCGGCACCAAATGGCAGCACTGCCCTTAAGTTTCGATCTAGCACATAAAACAGTTTGTCGGTCCGACAGGTTGTAGAGAGTTTGTGCTGACTTGACACTTTCAATAAACATCTCGGCAATTGAACTTTCATCATCTGGATTGAAGTCAATCACATGTTCGGATGCGTCTCGCGTATTATTGTTATTAAAATGTTGACTTTGATTATTTGTATTGTTATCTGGAGTAGTGATAACGCGTGACTCAGGAATAACACCGACTGGCCGTGTAGGTGTTTCAACTTCAACATTTGCGTTATCTACTGGCGGTGACGCCATGCTCTCGAATTGCACTGTTTGCAATTGTGCTAAGCCATCTGAATTCTGCTTCACAGAATCGGACAAAGACGACAATTGATTTTGAATTGCTTCTAACATTGCAGTAATTGTAGTAATTTCAGAATCATTTGTATCGTTTTTCTTATTAGATTTAGATTTGGACTTACTTTTATCAGTCATTGTAAATCTACTGTCGATGATGAGCGGATGGAGAAAAACTGTTATGTTGTTGAAAAGATGCTCCTGGTTACCAAATAGATATGCGAGGTAATATTCTTGTTGATTACGGCTCACAATTCCAATGGTGCACACTTCAACTTTCACACGTTTTTCTTGTACCAGGACTGTGTTTTCTTTATCCCACTTCTGAATTATTGTAGGGTTATTCAATAATAACACTGTGACGAATATAATGATTTATTATAACTAATAAATCCTCTCAAACACAAAGTAATAATGAATACAGCTCGACACACTTTTCCAACACACATACAAATTAAAAATTAATGGCGGACGTCTTGTTGCTAGGCGGGATCTTTTCTGCCTCCTCCGTTGTTTGGTTGCACGTCGCTTGGCGGCGTGCTGGAACGGTTGCTCTGTAGTAGTTCGGTTGCCACGTCGCTTCGCGGCGTGCTTGCGCGGTTGCTCTGCAATGTGGTTGCACCAAGTACAGAGTCGTACTCGCCCATTTCGATATTTCTTACAATATTATATTGTAAGTAACTGTTAATGAAATTGTATTTTTATAATGTATGGGCCTCATTTTTATTGGAACATTTTACTGTTAGAAGGCTGAATTAAAATAAAAAATTAAATTAAATGAGTTTTAAAAGTTTATTATTTTAGATATCCTGTAACATAATACCATGTGTTTCATTTGTTATAAATAAATATTTTTTTTTTCAAAATATACCCGTTTATTTATTGTTATAAATAAATAAATTTTTTCAAAATATACCAGTCTATTCCTCACAAATATTTTTTGTATATACCAGTAGTAATATATTACCACATTATTTTAATTATCTAGTAAGTAATGTATTGTTGTGAAACGAAATTTACTAGTATTTTTTTTCTCATTTTTCAATATACATTTTCACACTTGTGAATAATTCCTGAACTATAATTTTAAGATTATTTTAGACATATAATTTGAAATCGCGCCAAGCACAGACTAGAACCTAATCACGTACACACCTTTAAAATTGTCTGCATTACCGGCCGTTCTGACGTTGTAAGGTCGTGTAGATCTAAAGGAGAAAAATGTCTTCTATTTCTAAAATTAACAACAGAAATACGTTTTTAATGATAATGTACATCTTATAAAACACAAACACGTCGATTATAATAACTTTTGCAGCGATAAATCAATAATAAACGTACTGTGCCATAAGGTCGTGTGCCATAAGGTCGTGGCTACCTATATATATATATATATATATATATATATATATCCGTTAATCATTTTGGCGTCCATCTATATTTTGTAGGTTTTGACGTCTCCCTTTAATACTTGAGATATTGATGTTTCGTAAAAAGTATATTATTTTGTTTTACGTGTTCATATGTGCTCACGTTTCAAATTAAAAAAAGAAGTTTTTTAAATATACATTTTGCTTTCAGCTAAAGGTCATTTTGAAATCCTTTTACTTTACGCGTAAAATTGCATCCAATGTATATATTTCAGTCTATTTCCGGTGAATCTGACGTCTGTTTCAATATACTAATTTTATAACTCCGTTAAAACGATATCCGGCCGTGTTGCCATTATTTAAAGTGGTAAGATAGAAAATCAGTTGCTTCATTTACTTAGTATATCGAGTGTAATATGAAGTAATAAAATCTCATAAAATTAATTTTTCTAAACCACAGAGAAAAATATTACATAATAACTTCCCATAAGATATAATTAAGGGAGGTAATGCTAAAAATTCGATAAAAAGTATTCAATAAAAGAGAAACTTTTAGAGCTTGTACAATACGATTATTATATTATATGTTTGGGTGTTCTAAGAGCATGGTTTTAACTGTTAGAGATAGCTAAAACACCCAAAAACACTGCTCTTAAAACAAGCAAAAACAGAGCTTGTGTTACCAACCAATATCTTTATTCATATTTGTAATTTACATTTATACGTCTAAGGATGTGCTGAATATATATTGGTGTTAATCTACAAAGCGGAAGTGATAGTTTACGTAAGGAAAAAAAATTTTTCTTTAAATATATTAATAATTAATTAATTTATGAAAATTTTGTTATACCAAATATATGCAATTAAATTTGCCACAACTTTTATTTTTCTATCTGGGACAATTATAAAAATATAAATATATCAATACGCTTTTTACTCATTACTGGGTGTGGCACTCTGGCGTAGCAGATCTCGGTAAGTGATATATTTTTACGCGTGAAATGCGGTTACCAGCAGTCAAATCACGGCCCCCAAAGTTGTTAGTGGAGGAGGAGCCACAGGAGTTGATATTAAATTGGTGAAAACCAGTTTGTCGGTTGCGGGAATCGAACTCGGGTCCTCAAGAACCGCAAGCCGACTGTATACCCACTACACCACCAAATTACACTTGTTTATTCTGAAAAACAAATAATTTTTGGATGTTTCTGAAAAAGTCATATATTTTAAATGAATGTGTTTATATTTACCACACCAGTTTAATGTTTACTAAGCTAATGAAGATAAAAGATTAATTTAAAAAAATCATGTTTTGATAAAAAAAAATATTTTGAAAGAATAGTACGTATATTACAGTACGAGTGTAGAAACTAAAAGTTTTACCCACGCGTGAATTTCATTTACACACGAGGCGAAGCCGACTGTGGAAGACACACAAGTGGGTGAATTAGTTTCTCATAAGTGCTGTATAGAGTTTTGTTCAATCCAGCCACTGAATTTTTGAAAAGAAAACATTACTCATAAAATTAGTGAGTGGACGAAAGTAGTAAGCGAAAATACCATATCTGCTAAAATCTGCTTATAAAAAGAATGCCACACTCAGAAATGCGTAAATGATGTGATCTTATGTATATTTTTAATAGCGATTATTTTTCTGTTTTCAACCATATAAAAATATTATCTCATTACAATAATGTTTTGTTTTATTAGAACCAAAGCACGAAATTTTCAGACATAAGTACTTTTCTTTAAATGTCATAAATAGATCAAATCTGCTTTGGCCCCCACAGTACTTCTTTAACATAACTCACCTTATAAATCAAATCCTTCACGCATTTTTATGGATGATTTACAAGATAGATAAATTTTTTGTAAAAAAACAAATGCAGATTATTAAACATTTTATACCAAAATCGATATCTTTTCAATAATTTGTAATAAAAACTAGTTAAAAATTGTTTATAAAATCAATCAATAAATTTGTGATGTCACTGGTATCAAATAATATTTAAAATGAAAGTTGATACAAATTTGATTAGAATTAATTTTTATCATTACACATTTTGTAATACACACAACCGTTCACGAAATATACACAAAACCGTAAAAAGATCCATCAGTAAAGTTGTAGTACCATTTCTTGTATACTGTTCATTATTAAACTTTACTTAGGTTTTTGGCTCTTAATCGTAATATACAATTTCAATCCAAAACTTTAACGCGTTCTTAGGTTATCGTGCGTCCAAGATAACGGCGACAGACTAACAGACCGACGGACCGACTTTTTCTACGACTATATTTTTTAGGTTCAGTAAAGATTCATCAAAATCTCGAGTTCGATAAACATCACAATCATAATACTGACCTTATTATATAGGTTGGGGAAGTAAAAAAAATCGCTATTAAATCCTCAAAATAAAAGCGTATACTCTAATTTTAATAAAACAAAACAATATGGCGCTCTACTTATACAAAATGATAGAAATGTATTTTTATCCGATTGTTTTCAGAGCCTCAGTGCCCCAAATAACTTCAATTTGAACATATTTTTTAAAATTTTATTATTTAAACTTTTAATAAAATAATATCTGTTTCATCAAAATATTACTCAAATTTTAATGTGTAATGTACTATAACGAAATGATGATATGATGATACAGTTATTAAATACTAAATATATATTGCAAAAATATTGATCAAGATTTATTTAGTAGATATTAAAACTTAAATTTTGTCCATATTTCTTATTATTTCACACTGTTAAAACGTATATTAACGTTTCCTTTTTTAATTATATTAGTATCATATTTTATTAAAATTGCTTTGAAGAAACTTTATTTAATTTTTAAGAAAATTGCATATCAAAAGCCATGTTAATATTTTTGTGGTAGACCGGTAACATGTTCCCGCTCTTGACACATAACCAAGATGCAAGTGCTCTATTATTATTTATTTGAACAAAATAAAAAAAATAGTTATTTGTGTATTAAGAGCGTAAAGTGATTCTTTGTTACTCGAGCACGGTAATTGCAGCGCGAACCGAAGGCGAGAGCTGCAATAGTGTAAAAGAAACAAAGACACTTTACGCTCGTGATACACACATAATGTTTTCTACGATTACATCTTAAAATTATTTAAAAACGTATACGTATTAAAAATAAATTCATTCTGTTAACTGACAATATAACAAGTTTCTGTTTTGTTTGAATCCCTGGTAACTTTTGAAATAAACGCGCATTTATTATCTTTTTCGCACGTTGCCATTGGAAACGCGCGCATTTAATGTCTTTTTCGCGTGTTGCCATTGGAGACGCGCAAAAAATATATTTTTCGATTGTTCCACAGAAAACGTGAACTTTACGATGACAAATGAGAGCGTAATTGTCAACTTTTCATAGCAATCGTAGAAAAATAAATATAATAAATAAATACATAATAGTATTTGCTATTGTATTCATAATAACCAATTATATAATTCAATACAGTCGCTGTGATAACCAAATCATGTTTTGTAATACAGAACAAATTGTTAAATACTCCCAATAAATACACTTTTATTTCCTGTACGTAAATAAAAATTAAACTTATCTACAATAGCCAACATTTTTGGACTTTTGTTTTTAAAAATTATATCATAGTCATATTCATCTATCTTTATTTCCCATCTGAGTAGTTTTGAATTTTGATCTTTAAATTTAAACATATAAGTTAGGGGATGGTGGTCAGTTACTTTGGTGAATTTTCGGCCGAATAAATATGGACGAAATTGTTTACATGCCCATACTATAGCTAGTAGCTCTTTTTCAATGGTGGCGTATCGAGTTTCAGTTTCATTTAGTGTTCTCGAAGCGTATGCTATGGGTCTGTCGTTTGGTATTTGTCCTTGTGAAAGAACAGCACCTAACGCAAAGTTGCTTGCGTCAGTTGTTAGTATGAATGGTTTATCAAAGTCGGGATATTTTAATATGGGGTCATTGACTAAGAGTTTCGTTGCATGTGTTGAAACAATCTATGAATTCTTTATTATGCACTACTTTTACATCTTTCTTTAAACATTTAGTCATCGGTTTTGTTATCTTTGCGAAATCTTTAATGAAGCGCCGGTAATATCCTAACAAACCGAGAAAGCTTTTAATATCTCTTTGAGTTTTTGAAATGGGGAAGTTTTTAATAACAGAAATTTTGTCCGGGTTGGGTTTTACGCCTTCGGGAGTAATTACGTGTCCTAAATATTGAACTGATTGTTGCAAGAATTATGACTTATCCAATTGAATTTTGAAGTTACTTTTTCTTAATCTTTCAAATACTGATTTAAGTCGCTCGACGTGTTCTTGTAAGGACGTACTGAATATTATAATGTCCTAGGTAGACTAGACAACTTTCATGTTGTAAACCTCGTAAAACATTTTCCATAACTCTTTGAAAAGTTGATGGAGCATTCTTGAGTCCAAACGGCATGCGTTTGAATTCTTAATGACCGCCTTCAGTTGAGAATGCAGTTTTTTGTACGTCTTCGGGGTTAACTTCTATTTGATGGAAACCGCTTGCAAAGTCAAGTGTTGAAAAATAATTAGCTCTTCCGAGTTTATCTAAGATGTCCGTGATATTAGGAAGGGGGTATTTGTCATCGATTGTGCGTTCGTTTAATGTACGATAATCTATAACAAGTCGCCATTTCCTTTTTCCTGTTGCATCCATTTTTTTGGGTACGATCCATATAGGGCTGGAGCATGGAGTAACGCTATGTTGTATTATACCTTGATCTAACATTTTTGACATTTGTGTTCTAACTACCTGTCTATGAACTTCAGGGAAGCGATATGATTTGACATGTATAGAAATTCATCTTTTAATTTGATTTTATGAGTAATTTCATTTGTAAAACTTAATAAAATATATCTCGATATTCGAAACAAAGTTTTCTAATTGCATCTTTCTCTTCAGAGTTACAATGGTCAACTCTAATATTTTTTAAATTTTGCTTCGATATCAAAGGGTTGACAAATTTTTATCTGAACTGGATTTTCAGTTATATTAGTAACGGTTGTGATAGCAAAGTTATTTGAAACATTGACAAGTGCTTTTGGCATTTCTACGCCATTTCCTAAATTTGTATGATTTAAAATGCCTAGACCATCGTCTAAATATAGTGATATTTTAAAATTGTTCAAAGTTTTAAAATTTACCCTAGGTACAAACATTAAATTTAGTTAAAATTTGATTCTACCATTTAATTTACGTGTGATATGGCTCCAAGTCATTTTTCAACTTGAAACTCGATTTTCTGCGTTATTAGAGTCTGAAACGAACATTTTTCGTTTACTCGTCTAAATACAGTGATATTTAAAAATTGTTTAAACTTTTTAACTTTACCCTAGCTACAAACTATACGTTTAGTTAAAGTGTGATTCTACCATTTAATTTAGGTGAGATATGGCTCCAAGTCGTTATTTCTACTTGAAACACGATTTTCTGCGTTATTTGAGTCTGAAACGTACATTTTTCCTTTACTCGTCGAAATATAGTGATATTTTAAAATTGTTTAAACTTTTTAAATTTACCTTAGGTACAAACATTAAATATAGTTAAAATTTGATTCTACCATTTAATTTAGGTGAGATATGGCTCTAAGTCTTTTTTCAACTTGAAACTCGATTTTCTGCTTTATTAGAGTCTGAAACGAACTTTATTCGTTTACAATTTTAACTTTACCTTAGCTACAAACTATACGTTTAGTTAAAGTGTGATTCTACCATTTAATTTAGGTGAGATATGGCTCCAAGTCTTTTTTCAACTTGAAACTCGATTTTCTGCTTTATTAGAGTCTGAAACGAACATTTTTCGTTTCCTCGTCTGAATATAGTGATATTTTAAAATTGTTTAAACTTTTTAACTTTACCCTACAAACTTTACGTTTAGTTTAACTTTGATTCTACCAACTAATTTAGGTGAGATATGGCTCCAAGTCGTTATTTCAACTTGAAACACGATTTTCTGCGTTATTAGCGTCTAAAACGAACAATTTTCGATTACTCGTATAAATATAGTGCTATTTTAAAATTGTTTAAACTTTTAACCTTATACCGAGGTACAAACATTACGTTTAGTTAAAATTTGATTCTACCATTTAATTTAGGTGAGATATGGCTCCAAAACATTTTTCAACTTGAAACACGATTTTCTGCGTTATTCGAGTCTGAAACGAACATTTTTCGTTTACTCGTCTAAATATAGTGATATTTTAAAATTGTTTAAACTCTTTAACTTTACCCTAGGTACAAACATTACCATTAATTAAAGTGAGATTCTACCATTTAATTTAGGTGAGATATGGCACCAAGTCACTTTTCAACTTGAAACACGATTTTCTGCGTTATTCGAGTCTGAAACGAACATTTTTCGATTACTCGTATAAATATAGTGCTATTTTAAAATTGTTTAAACTTTTAACTTTATACCGAGGTACAAACATTACGTTTAGTTAAAATTTGATTCTACCATTTAATTTAGGTGAGATATGGCTCCAAGACATTTTTCAA
Source organism: Pterostichus niger (assembly GCA_947425015.1). Taxonomy (NCBI): domain Eukaryota; kingdom Metazoa; phylum Arthropoda; class Insecta; order Coleoptera; family Carabidae; genus Pterostichus; species Pterostichus niger. Next base: position 34,477,959 of record OX380334.1, on the reverse strand, counting down.
CTTGAAACACGATTTTCTGCGTTATTCGAGTCTGAAACGAACATTTTTCGTTTACTCGTCTAAATATAGTGATATTTTAAAATTGTTTAAACTTTTTAACTTTACCCTAGGTACAAACATTACCATTAGATAAAGTGTGATTCTACCATTTAATTTAGGTGAGATATTGCTCCAAGTCGTTATTTCAACCTGAAACACGATTCTCTGCGTTATTAGAGTCTGAAACGATCATTTTTCGTTTACTCGTCTAAATATAGTGATATTTTAAAATTGTTTAAACTTTTTAACTTTACCCTAGCTACAAACATTACCATTAATTAAAGTGAGATTCTACCATTTAATTTAGGTGAGATATGACAAAATAGAAGACAATATTTTAGATTTTAAAGGAATCAACGAAAAAATTTGCACACTTCGTTTAAAAGGAAAACACTTTAATATATCCTTTATAAATTGCTACGCATCAACCGAACTTACACGAACCTATGCATCACTACCACGCCATGACATTAAAATAATCCTTGGAGATTTAAACGCAAAAATTGGGAAAGAACAATGCTATATCCCAACAATAGGCAAATATAGCCTACATGAGACATGCAATGGAAATGGCACTCACTTAGTCAATTTTGCAATGGAAAACAACTGCATTATAAGCAGCACCAAGTTCCCACATAAAATAATTCATAAGGGCACATGGAATTCACCAGATGGAACTACTTGCAATCAAATAGACCACATCATTATAAGTAATAGGCATGCATCGTTCATAACTGATGTGCGAAGTCTACGTAGCGCTGATTGCGACACAGATCACTTCCTAGTAAGAGCTAAGTTGCGCATTAAATTATCAACAAATTTTAAAACTAAACCTAAAGATTTAGTAAAATTTAATATCAGTACACTGAAATCAGAACAAATAAGAAACGAATATACAAAATCTTTAAATGCGATGCTTAACTCACTAAGTAGTTCACAACAACAAAACCAAGTAAATATAAATGAGCAAGAAATAGATAAAAAGTGGGAATCATTAAAAGGTGTTATCATAGAGGCAGCCGACAAGAGCATAGGAAGAGAACAACCTACGCGAAAATTCGCTATACCATGGAAAGACGTAGAATTAGAAGAAGCAGAAAAAAAGAAAAGCAATACAAATATCTACTAGAATGAACTGGAATACTTACAGAAACGAACGGAAAACCACGAGTAAATTAAGGCGTAAGAAGAAAAGAGAATACATAAAAGCGCTGATAGACGAAATGGAAGTTTTCAAGCTTTCTAATCAAACAAGATTGTTCTATAAGAGCGTCAAAAGAGTAAAAAATGGATACCAACCAAGATGAGCACGGAAACCTTATCTCAGGTACTACAAAGGTAGCGAAACGATGGAAAGAATATTTCAACGCACTATTAAATCAAAACGAAATAGAATTAGAAGGCAATGTAGAACATAGAACATACGAAACAGCTCAACCGGAAGTTCCCATTCACATTGGAAGAGATCTTAGAACAAGTAAAACGTCTTAAAGATAATAAGGCCTGTGGAAGCGACTATATTCCGGCAGAACTGTACAAGAATGGCAGCGAAATACTCTATACAACATTACATAAATTAATAGAAGAAATATGGGAAAGAGAAAAAATGCCCCAAGAGTGGATCACAAGCATACTAGTACCAGTACACAAAAAGGGGGACAAATTGGATTGTAACAATTATAGAGGTATCTCGCTTTTAAATATAGGATACAAAATACTTAGTGGGATTATATATGATAGATTAAAAGTATATGCGGAAGAAATAATCGGTCTGTATCAAACTGGTTTTAGGAAAAACTGCAGTACTATTGATCAAATATTTAGTATACGACAACTGGAAGAGAAATCATTAGAGTATAATCAAAATCTACATGTACTATATGTAGACTTTAAGCAAGCATTCGACAGTGTAAATAGAGATAAGCTATACTCTATACTAGAGGAATTTGGTATACCTCATAAATATATAAAGCTAATAAACATGACTCTAGCTCACACGATCGCTAGAGTAAAAATTGAAGGTACAATTACAGACCCCTTTGAGCTAAAGAGCGGAGTTCGCCAAGGGGACTGTCTATCACCGCTTATGTTTAATTTTGTGCTGGAGTAGGCTATAAGGAAGATACCAAAAAATGTCTCAGGAGTAATATTAAATGGCAGACATCAAATATTTGCATTTGCAGATGACCTGGCCATAACTGCCAGGAGTAAACGTGGAATTGAAGAGATTCTAGAACATTTGGAAAGAGGTTGCAGAGCGGTAGGCTAAACTTTAAATGAGAAGAAAACAAAATATTCCGTATTATCTAGGGCGGATCAACGAATAAATCCATACGTCAATCTAAATGGACACAGAATTGAAGTTGTTAGACAATTTAAATATTTAGGCTCAATTATTAGCAGCGATAATAATTTAACAGAAGAACTCAAAGCCCGTATCTCGAATGCCACAAAGTGTTTCGCAGCGCTTAAAGATACTCTAAGGTCTAAAGAACTTTCATGGAAGACAAAAATTTGTATTTATAAAACTATAATTAGACCCGTAGTTTTATATGGTAGTGAAACCTGGACCTTAACCACAAAGCAAGAAATGCTCTTGGACACATTTGAAAGAAAAATATTGAGGAAAATATATGGTCCAATCGAAGAAGAATTAAATGTTTGGCGAATTAGAAGAAACGAAGAATTGGAAGAAATATACAACGAACCAAATCTAACGGGAATAATAAAAGGAAACCAGATTCGCTGGCTAGGACATCTCATTCGTATGAGGAAAGACATACCAACTTATAAAATATTTGACGCCAAGCCGCAGGGAACGAGACCACGAGGACGACCCAAGCTTAGATGGCTAGATTCCATGCTAAATGTTCTAAAACAGCTGAAGGTAACAAATTCGAAAGAAAAAGCCAAAAACAGAGTCCAATGGAGGAAGATTGTGGAGTCGGCAAGAGCTCTATAAGGGCCGTAATGCCTACAATGATGATGATGATGATAAGATATGGCACCAAGTCATTTTTCGTTTACGCTATTCGAGCCTGAAACGAACATTTTTCGTTTACTCGTCTAAATATAGTGATATTTTAAAATTGTTTAAACTTTTTAACTTTACCCTAGGTACAAACATTACCATTAGTTAAAGTGTGATTCTACCATTGCATTTAGGTGAGATACTGCTCCAAGTCATGTTTCAACTTGAAACACGATTTTCAGCGTTATTAGAGTCTGAAACGAACATTTTTCGTTTACTCGTCTAAATATAGTGATATTTTAAAATTGTTTAAACTTTTTAACTTTACCCTAGGCACATACTTTACGTTTAGTTGAAGTGTGATTCTACCATTTAATTTAGGTGAGATATGGCTCCATGTCGTTTTTCAACTTGAAACACGATTTTCAGCGTTATTAGAGTCTGAAACGAATATTTTACGTTTACTCGTCTAAATACAGTGATATTTGAAAATTGTTTAAACTTTTTAACTTTACCCTAGGTACAAACATTACGACTACTTAAAGGGTGATTCTACCAATTAATTTAGATGAGATATGGTCCCAAGTCGTTTTTCAACTTGAAACACGATTTTCTGCGTTATTACTGTCTGAAACGAACATTTTTCGTTTACTCGTCTAAATACAGTGATATTTGAAAATTGTTTAAACTTATTAACTTTACTCTAGGTACAAACCTTACGTTTAGTTAAAGTGTGATTCTACCATTTAATTTAGGTGAGATTTGGCTCCATGTGCTTTTTAAACTTGAAACACGGTTTTCTGCGTTATTACAGTCTGAAACGAACATTTTTCGTTTACTCGTCTAAATATAGTGATAGTTTAAAATTGTTTAAACTTTTTAACTTTACCCTAGGTACAAACATTACCATTAGTTAAAGTGTGATTCTACCATTGCATTTAGGTGAGATACTGCTCCAAGTCATGTTTCAACTTGAAACACGATTTTCAGCGTTATTAGAGTCTGAAACGAACATTTTACGTTTACTCATCTAAATACAGTGATATTTGAAAATTGTTTAAACTTATTAACTTTACCCTAGGTACAAACATTACGTTTAGTTAAAATGTGATTCTACCTTTTAATTTACGTGAGATATGGCTCCAATCATTTATCAACTTGAAACACGATTTTCTGCATTATTAGAGTCTGAAACGAACATTTTTCGTTTACTCGTCTAAATAAAGTAATATTTGAAAATTGTTTATACTTATTAACTTTACCCTAGGTACAAACATTACGTTTAGTTAAAGTGTGATTCTACCAGTTAATTTAGATGAGATATGGTCCCAAGTCGTTTTTCAACTTAAAACACGATTTTCTGCATTATTAGAGTCTGAAGCGAACATTTTTCGTTTACTCGTCTAAATACAGTGATTTTTGAAAATTGTTTAAACTTATTAACTTTACCCTAGGTACAAATATTCATCATCATCATCGGCTCAACTATCCAAGCAGGATATGCGCCTCCCTAATCATAGGGGCCGGACACACCGAGCCGCAGTTTTTACACTGCCGTACTGCCGGTTTCTTTTTTTTTAAGTCAGATTATTTAAGGCGTATAAGTGACTAGCTTATAGCGCCCGAGTGTGATAGATACATGTAACTGTATTTTTATATTTAACGACAAATCACACATTGTCGACAGGCGGATTCGAACTGACGAACCTTGGCTCGGGTGACGTCACAGTATGCTAAGAGATGTGCCTTAACACGCTCGGCCACCGCGCCTTCAGGTACAAACATTACGTTTACTTAAAGTGTGATTCTACCAATTAATTTAGATGAGATATGGTCCCAAGTCGTTTTTCAACTTAAAACACGATTTTCTGCGTTATTACAGTCTGAAACGAACATTTTTCGTTTTCTCGTCTAAATACAGTGATATTTGAAAATTGTTTAAACTTATTAACTTTACCCTAGGTACAAACATAACGTTTAGTTAAAGTTTGATTCTACCATTTAATTTAGGTGAGATATGGCTCCAAGTCGTTTTTAATTTGAAACACGATTTTCTGCGTTATTACAGTCTGAAACGAACATTTTTCGTTTACTCGTATAAATACAGTGATATTTGAAAATTGTTTAAACTTATTAACTTTACCCTAGGTACAAACATTACGTTTACTTAAAGTATGATTCTACCAATTAATTTAGATGAGATATGGTCCCAAGTCGTTTTTCAACTTAAAACACGATTTTCTGCGTTATTACAGTCTGAAACGAACATTTTTCGTTTACTCGTCTAAATACAGTGATATTTGAAAATTGTTTAAACTTATTAACTTTACCCTAGGTACTAACATTACGTTTAGTTAAAGTGTGATTCTACCATTTAATTTACGTGAGATATGGCTCCAAGTCATTTTTCAACTTGAAGCACGATTTTCTGCATTATTAGAGTCTGAAACGAACATTTTTCGTTTTCTCGTCTAAATACATTGATATTTGAAAATTGTTTAAACTTATTAATTTTACCCTAGGTATAAACATAACGTTTACTTAAAGTGTGATTCTACCAATTAATTTAGATGAGATATGGTCCCAAGTCGTTTTTCAACTTAAAACAAGATTTTCTGCGTTATTACAGTCTGAAACGAACATTTTTCGTTTACTCGTCTAAATACAGTGATATTTGAAAATTGTTTAAACTTATTAACTTTACCCTAGGTACAAACATAACGTTTAGTTAAAGTTTGATTCTACCATTTAATTTAGGTGAGATATGGCTCCAAGTCGTTTTTAATTTGAAACACGATTTTCTGCATTATTAGAGTCTGAAACGAACATTTTTCGTTTACTCGTTTAAATATAGTGATATTTTAAAATTGTTTATACTCTTTAACTTTACCGTAGGCCATACTTTACGTTTAGTTAAAGTTTGATTCTACCATTTAATTTAGGTTAAATATGGCTCCATGTCGTTTTTTAACATGAAACACGATTTTCTGCATTATTAGAGTCTGAAACGAACATTTTTCGTTTACTCGTCTAAATACAGTGATATTTGAAAATTGTTTAAACTTATTAACTTTACCCTAGGTACAAACATTACGTTTAGTTAAAGTGTGATTCTACCAATTAATTTAGATGAGATATGGCTCCATGTCGTTTTTCAACTTGAAACACGATTTTCTGCGTTATTACAGTCTGAAACGAACATTTATCGTTTACTCGTCTAAATACAGTGATATTTGAAAATTGTTTATACTCTTTAACTTTACCGTAGGCCATACTTTACGTTTAGTTAAAGTTTGATTCTACCATTTAATTTAGGTTAAATATGGCTCCATGTCGTTTTTAACTTGAAACACGATTTTCTACATTATTAGAGTCTGAAACGAACATTTATCGTTTACTCGTCTAAATACAGTGATATTTGAAAATTGTTTAAACTTATTAACTTTACCCTAGGTACTAACATTACGTTTAGTTAAAGTGTGATTCTACCATTTAATTTACGTGAGATATGGCTCCAAGTCATTTTTCAACTTGAAACACGATTTTCTGCGTTATTACAGTCTGAAACGAACATTTATCGTTTACTCGTCTAAATACAGTGATATTTGAAAATTGTTTAAACTTATTAACTTTGCCCTAGGTACAAACATTACGTGTAGTTAAAGTGTGATTCTACCATTTAATTTAGGTGAGATATGGCTCCATGTCGTTTTTCAACTTGAAACACGATTTTCTGCATTATTAGAGTCTGAAACGAACATTTTTCGTTTACTCGTCTAAATACATTGATATTTGAAAATTGTTTAAATTTATTAACTTTACCCTAGGTACAAACATAACGTTTACTTAAAGTGTGATTCTACCAATTAATTTAGATGAGATATGCCTCCATGTCGTTTTTCAACTTAAAACACGATTTTCTGCGTTATTACAGTCTGAAACGAACATTTTTCGTTTACTCGTCTAAATACAGTGATATTTGAAAATTGTTTAATCTTATTAACTTTACCCTAGGTACAAACATAACGTTTAGTTAAAGTTTGATTCTACCATTTAATTTAGGTGAGATATGGCTCCAAGTCGTTTTTAATTTGAAACACGATTTTCTGCATTATTAGAGTATGAAACGAACATTTTCCATTTACTCGTCTAAATATAGTGATATTTTAAAATTGTTTATACTCTTTAACTTTACCCCAGGCCATACTTTACGTTTAGTTAAAGTTTGATTCTACTATTTAATTTAGGTTAAATATGGCTCCATGTCGTTTTTTAACTTGAAATACGATTTTCTGCATTATTAGAGTCTGAAACGAACAATTTTCGTTTACTCGTGTAAATACACTGATATTTGAAAATTGTTTAAACTTATTAACTTTACCCTAGGTACAAACATAACGTTTACTTAAAGTGTGATTCTACCAATTAATTTAGCTGAGATATGGCTCCAAGTCATTTTTCAACTTAAAACACGATTTTCTGCGTTATTACAATCTGAAACGAACATTTATCGTTTACTCGTCTAAATACAGTGATATTTGAAAATTGTTTAAACTTATTAACTTTACCCTAGGTACAAACATTACGTTTAGTTAGAGTGTGATTCTACCATTTAATTTAGGTGAGATATGGCTCCATGTCGTTTTTCAACTTGAAACACGATTTTCTGCATTATTAGAGTCTGAAACGAACATTTTTCGTTTACTCGTCTAAATACATTGATATTTTAAAATTGTTTAAACTTATTAACTTTACCCTAGGTACAAACATAACGTTTACTTAAAATGTGATTCTACCAAATTATTTAGATGAGATATGGCTCCATGTCGTTTTTCAACTTAAAACACGATTTTCTGCGTTATTACAGTCTGAAACGAACATTTGTCGTTTACTCGTCTAAATATAGTGATATTTGAAAATTGTTTAAACTTTTTAACTTTACCCTAGGCTCAAACCTTACGTTTACTTAAAGTTTGATTCTACCATTTAATTTAGGTGAGATATGGCTCCATGTCGTTTTTCAACTTAAAACACGATTTTCTGCGTTATTACAGTCTGAAACGAACATTTGTCGTTTACTCGTCTAAATATAGTGATATTTGAAAATTGTTTAAACTTTTTAACTTTACCCTAGGCTCAAACATTACGTTTACTTAAAGTTTGATTCTACCATTTAATTTAGGTTAAATATGGCTCCAAGCCGTTTTTCAACTTAAAACACGATTTTCAGCGTTATTAGAGTCTGAAACGAACATTTTTCGTTTACTCGTCTAAATACAGTGATATTTGAAAATTGTTTAAACTTATTAACTTTACCCTAGGTACAAACATTACGTTTAGTTAAAGTGTGATTCTACCATTTAATTTAGGTGAGATATGGCTCCATGTCGTTTTTCAACTTAAAACACGATTTTCTGCGTTATTACAGTCTGAAACGAACATTTTTCGTTTACTTGTCTAAATACAGTGATATTTGAAAATTGTTTAAACTTATTAACTTTACCCTAGGTACAAACCTTACGTTTAGTTAAAGTGTGATTCTACCATTTAATTTAGGTGAGATATGGCTCCATGTCGTTTTTCAACTTAAAACACGATTTTCTGCGTTATTACAGTCTGAAACGAACATTTTTCGTTTACTCGTCTAAAAATAGTGATATTTGAAAATTGTTTAAACTTTTTAACTTTACCCTAGGCGCAAACATTACGTTTACTTAAAGTTTGATTCTACCATTTAATTTAGGTTAAATATGGCTCCAAGCCGTTATTCAATTTGAAACACGATTTTCAGTGTTATTAGAGTCTGAAAAGAACATTTTTCGTTTTATATACGTTATCAATGCTTTTTTAAAGCTTTTTACCGGAATTATACCCCTTAGAACATCATTTAATCTGTTGTATTCTAAAATACAGTTGTTGTATGTTGACTGGTATGCTTTAAAGGTATTACATTTGAATAATCTTAAATTATTTGAATGCCTAGTAGTTATATCAAAAATATCATATTGAATATTATATATTTGAAAATTGTTTAAACTTTTTAACTTTATCCTAGGTACAAACATTACGATTACTTAAAGGGTGATTCTACCAATTAATTTAGATAAGATATGGCTCCAATCATTTATCAACTTGAAACACGATTTTCTTTATTATTAGAGTCTGAAACGAACATTTTTCGTTTACTCGTCTAAATAAAGTAATATTTGAAAATTGTTTAAACTTATTAACTTTACCCTAGGCACAAACAATACGTTTACTTAAAGTTTGAATCTACTATTTAATTTAGGTTAAGTATGGCTCCAAGCCGTTTTTCAACTTGAAACACGATTTTCAGCGTTATTAGAGTCTGAAACGAACATTTTTCGTTTACTCGTATAAATACAGTGATATTTGAAAATTGTTTAAATTTATTAACTTTACCCTAGGTACAAACATTACGATTACTTAAAGGGTGATTCTACCAATTAATTTAGGTGAGATATGGCTCCATGTCGTTTTTCAACTTGAAACACGATTTTCTGCATTATTAGAGTCTGAAACGAACATTTGTCGTTTACTCGTCTAAATATAGTGATATTTGAAAATTGTTTAAACTTTTTAACTTTACCCTAGGCACAAACATTACGTTTACTTAAAGTTTGATTCTACCATTTAATTTAGGTTAATTATGGCTCCAAGCCGTTTTTCAACTTGAAACACGATTTTCAGCGTTATTAGAGTCTGAAACGAATATTTTTCGTTTTCTCGTCTAAATACAGTGATATTTGAAAATTGTTTAAACTTATTAACTTTACCCTAGGTACTAACATTACGTTTAGTTAAAGTGTGATTCTACCATTTAATTTACGTGAGATATGGCTCCAAGTCATTTTTCAACTTGAAACACGATTTTCTGCGTTATTACAGTCTGAAACGAACATTTATCGTTTACTCGTCTAAATACAGTGATATTTGAAAATTGTTTATACTCTTTAACTTTACCGTAGGCCATACTTTACGTTTAGTTAAAGTTTGATTCTACCATTTAATTTAGGTTAAATATGGCTCCATGTCGTTTTTTAACTTGAAACACGATTTTCTACATTATTAGAGTCTGAAACGAACATTTATCGTTTACTCGTCTAAATACAGTGATATTTGAAAATTGTTTAAACTTATTAACTTTACCCTAGGTACTAACATTACGTTTAGTTAAAGTGTGATTCTACCATTTAATTTACGTGAGATATGGCTCCAAGTCATTTTTCAACTTGAAACACGATTTTCTGCGTTATTACAGTCTGAAACGAACATTTATCGTTTACTCGTCTAAATACAGTGATATTTGAAAATTGTTTAAACTTATTAACTTTACCCTAGGTACAAACATTACGTGTAGTTAAAGTGTGATTCTACCATTTAATTTAGGTGAGATATGGCTCCATGTCGTTTTTCAACTTGAAACACGATTTTCTGCATTATTAGAGTCTGAAACGAACATTTTTCGTTTACTCGTCTAAATACATTGATATTTGAAAATTGTTTAAACTTATTAACTTTACCCTAGGTACAAACATAACGTTTACTTAAAGTGTGATTCTACCAATTAATTTAGATGAGATATGGCTCCATGTCGTTTTTCAACTTAAAACACGATTTTCTGCGTTATTACAGTCTGAAACGAACATTTTTCGTTTACTTGTCTAAATACAGTGATATTTGAAAATTGTTTAAACTTATTAACTTTACCCTAGGTACAAACATTACGTTTAGTTAAAGTGTGATTCTACCATTTAATTTAGGTGAGATATAGCTCCATGTCGTTTTTCAACTTAAAACACGATTTTCTGCGTTATTACAGTCTGAAACGAACATTTGTCGTTTACTCGTCTAAATATAGTGATATTTGAAAATTGTTTAAACTTTTTAACTTTACCCTAAGCACAAACATTACGTTTACTTAAAGTTTGATTCTACCATTTAATTTAGGTTAATTATGGCTCCATGTCGTTTTTCAACTTAAAACACGATTTTCTGCGTTATTACAGTCTGAAACGAACATTTTTCGTTTACTTGTCTAAATACAGTGATATTTGAAAATTGTTTAAACTTATTAACTTTACCCTAGGTACAAACATTACGTTTAGTTAAATTGTGATTCTACCATTTAATTTAGGTGAGATATGGCTCCATGTCGTTTTTCAACTTAAAACACGATTTTCTGCGTTATTACAGTCTGAAACGAACATTTGTCGTTTACTCGTCTAAATATAGTGATATTTGAAAATTGTTTAAACTTTTTTACTTTACCCTAGGTACAAACATTACGATTACTTAAAGGGTGATTATACCAATTAATTTAGATGAGATATGGCTCCAATCATTTATCAACTTGAAACACGATTTTCTGCATTATTAGAGTCTGAAACGAACATTTTTCGTTTACTCGTCTAAATAAAGTAATATTTGAAAATTGTTTAAACTTATTAACTTTACCCTAGGTACAAACATTACGTTTACTTAAAGTGTGATTCTACCAATTAATTTAGATGAGATATGACTCCATGTCGTTTTTCAACGTGAAACACGATTTTCTGCATTATTAGAGTCTGAAACGAACATTATTCGTTTACTCGTCTAAATATAGTGATATTTAAAAATTGTTTGAATCTTTAAACTTTACCCTAGCTACATACTTTACGCTTAGTTAAGGTTTGATTCTACCATTTGATTTAGGTGAGATATGGTCCCAAGTCATTTTTCAATGAAACACGACTTTCTGCGTTATTAGAGTCTGAAACGAACATTTGTCGTTTACTCGTCTAAATACAGTGATATTTGAAAATTGTTTAAACTTTTTAACTTTACCCTAGGTACAAACATTACGTTTAGTTAAAGTTTGATTCTACAATTTAATTTAGGTGAGAATGGCTCCAAGTCGTTTTTAATTTGAAACACGATTTTCTGCATTATTAGGGTCTGAAACTAACATTTTTCGTTTACTCGTCTAAATACAGTGATATTTGAAAATTGTTTAAACTTATTAACTTTACCCTAGGCACAAACAATACGTTTACTTAAAGTTTGAATCTACTATTTAATTTAGGTTAAGTATGGCTCCAAGCCGTTTTTCAACTTGAAACACGATTTTCAGCGTTATTAGAGTCTGAAACGAACATTTTTCGTTTACTCGTATAAATACAGTGATATTTGAAAATTGTTTAAATTTATTAACTTTACCCTAGGTACAAACATTACGATTACTTAAAGGGTGATTCTACCAATTAATTTAGGTGAGATATGGCTCCATGTCGTTTTTCAACTTGAAACACGATTTTCTGCATTATTAGAGTCTGAAACGAACATTTGTCGTTTACTCGTCTAAATATAGTGATATTTGAAAATTGTTTAAACTTTTTAACTTTACCCTAGGCACAAACATTACGTTTACTTAAAGTTTGATTCTACCATTTAATTTAGGATAATTATGGCTCCAAGCCGTTTTTCAACTTGAAACACGATTTTCAGCGTTATTAGAGTCTGAAACGAATATTTTTCGTTTACTCGTCTAAATACAGTGATATTTGAAAATTGTTTAAACTTATTAACTTTACCCTAGGTACTAACATTACGTTTAGTTAAAGTGTGATTCTACCATTTAATTTACGTGAGATATGGCTCCAAGTCATTTTTCAACTTGAAACACGATTTTCTGCGTTATTACAGTCTGAAACGAACATTTATCGTTTACTCGTCTAAATACAGTGATATTTGAAAATTGTTTATACTCTTTAACTTTACCGTAGGCCATACTTTACGTTTAGTTAAAGTTTGATTCTACCATTTAATTTAGGTTAAATATGGCTCCATGTCGTTTTTTAACTTGAAACACGATTTTCTACATTATTAGAGTCTGAAACGAACATTTATCGTTTACTCGTCTAAATACAGTGATATTTGAAAATTGTTTAAACTTATTAACTTTACCCTAGGTACTAACATTACGTTTAGTTAAAGTGTGATTCTACCATTTAATTTACGTGAGATATGGCTCCAAGTCATTTTTCAACTTGAAACACGATTTTCTGCGTTATTACAGTCTGAAACGAACATTTATCGTTTACTCGTCTAAATACAGTGATATTTGAAAATTGTTTAAACTTATTAACTTTACCCTAGGTACAAACATTACGTGTAGTTAAAGTGTGATTCTACCATTTAATTTAGGTGAGATATGGCTCCATGTCGTTTTTCAACTTGAAACACGATTTTCTGCATTATTAGAGTCTGAAACGAACATTTTTCGTTTACTCGTCTAAATACATTGATATTTGAAAATTGTTTAAACTTATTAACTTTACCCTAGGTACAAACATAACGTTTACTTAAAGTGTGATTCTACCAATTAATTTAGATGAGATATGGCTCCATGTCGTTTTTCAACTTAAAACACGATTTTCTGCGATATTACAGTCTGAAACGAACATTTTTCGTTTACTTGTCTAAATACAGTGATATTTGAAAATTGTTTAAACTTATTAACTTTACCCTAGGTACAAACATTACGTTTAGTTAAAGTGTGATTCTACCATTTAATTTAGGTGAGATGTGGCTCCATGTCGTTTTTCAACTTAAAACACGATTTTCTGCGTTATTACAGTCTGAAACGAACATTTGTCGTTTACTCGTCTAAATATAGTGATATTTGAAAATTGTTTAAACTTTTTAACTTTACCCTAAGCACAAACATTACGTTTACTTAAAGTTTGATTCTACCATTTAATTTAGGTTAATTATGGCTCCAAGCCGTTTTTCAACTTGAAACACGATTTTCAGCGTTATTAGAGTCTGAAACGAATATTTTTCGTTTACTCGTCTAAATACAGTGATATTTGAAAATTGTTTAAACTTTTTTACTTTACCCTAGGTACAAACATTACGATTACTTAAAGGGTGATTATACCAATTAATTTAGATGAGATATGGCTCCAATCATTTATCAACTTGAAACACGATTTTCTGCATTATTAGAGTCTGAAACGAACATTTTTCGTTTACTCGTCTAAATAAAGTAATATTTGAAAATTGTTTAAACTTATTAACTTTACCCTAGGTACAAACATTACGTTTAGTTAAAGTGTGATTCTACCAGTTAATTTAGATGAGATATGGTCCCAAGTCGTTTTTCAACTTAAAACACGATTTTCTGCATTATTAGAGTCTGAAACGAACATTTTTCGTTTACTCGTCTAAATACAGTGATATTTGAAAATTGTTTAAACTTATTAACTTTACCCTAGGTACTAACATTACGTTTAGTTAAAGTGTGATTCTACCATTTAATTTACGTGAGATATGGCTCCAAGTCATTTTTCAGCTTGAAACACGATTATCTGCGTTATTACTGTCTGAAACGAACATTTATCGTTTACTCGTCTAAATACAGTGATATTTGAAAATTGTTTAAACTTATTAACTTTACCTTAGGTACAAACATTACGTTTAGTTAAAGTGTGATTCTACCAATTAATTTAGATGAGATATGGCTCCATGTCGTTTTTCAACTTGAAACACGATTTTCTGCGTTATTACAGTCTGAAACGAACATTTATCGTTTACTCGTCTAATTACAGTGATATTTGAAAATTGTTTATACTCTTTAACTTTACCGTAGGCCATACTTTACGTTTAGTTAAAGTTTGATTCTACCATTTAATTTAGGTTAAATATGGCTCCATGTCGTTTTTTAACTTGAAACACGATTTTCTACATTATTAGAGTCTGAAACGAACATTTATCGTTTACTCGTCTAAGTACAGTGATATTTGAAAATTGTTTAAACTTATTAACTTTACCCTAGGTACTAACATTACGTTTAGTTAAAGTGTGATTCTACCATTTAATTTACGTGAGATATGGCTCCAAGTCATTTTTCAACTTGAAACACGATTTTCTGCGTTATTACAGTCTGAAACGAACATTTATCGTTTACTCGTCTAAATACAGTGATATTTGAAAATTGTTTAAACTTATTAACTTTACCCTAGGTACAAACATTACGTGTAGTTAAAGTGTGATTCTACCATTTAATTTAGGTGAGATATGGCTCCATGTCGTTTTTCAACTTGAAACACGATTTTCTGCATTATTAGAGTCTGAAACGAACATTTTTCGTTTACTCGTCTAAATACATTGATATTTGAAAATTGTTTAAATTTATTAACTTTACCCTAGGTACAAACATAACGTTTACTTAAAGTGTGATTCTACCAATTAATTTAGATGAGATATGGCTCCATGTCGTTTTTCAACTTAAAACACGATTTTCTGCGTTATTACAGTCTGAAACGAACATTTTTCGTTTACTCGTCTAAATACAGTGATATTTGAAAATTGTTTAATCTTATTAACTTTACCCTAGGTACAAACATAACGTTTAGTTAAAGTTTGATTCTACCATTTAATTTAGGTGAGATATGGCTCCAAGTCGTTTTTAATTTGAAACACGATTTTCTGCATTATTAGAGTATGAAACGAACATTTTCCATTTACTCGTCTAAATATAGTGATATTTTAAAATTGTTTATACTCTTTAACTTTACCCCAGGCCATACTTTACGTTTAGTTAAAGTTTGATTCTACCATTTAATTTAGGTTAAATATGGCTCCATGTCGTTTTTTAACTTGAAATACGATTTTCTGCATTATTAGAGTCTGAAACGAACAATTTTCGTTTACTCGTGTAAATACACTGATATTTGAAAATTGTTTAAACTTATTAACTTTACCCTAGGTACAAACATAACGTTTACTTAAAGTGTGATTCTACCAATTAATTTAGATGAGATATGGCTCCAAGTCATTTTTCAACTTAAAACACGATTTTCTGCGTTATTACAATCTGAAACGAACATTTATCGTTTACTCGTCTAAATACAGTGATATTTGAAAATTGTTTAAACTTATTAACTTTACCCTAGGTACAAACATTACGTTTAGTTAGAGTGTGATTCTACCATTTAATTTAGGTGAGATATGGCTCCATGTCGTTTTTCAACTTGAAACACGATTTTCTGCATTATTAGAGTCTGAAACGAACATTTTTCGTTTACTCGTCTAAATACATTGATATTTTAAAATTGTTTAAACTTATTAACTTTACCCTAGGTACAAACATAACGTTTACTTAAAATGTGATTCTACCAAATTATTTAGATGAGATATGGCTCCATGTCGTTTTTCAACTTAAAACACGATTTTCTGCGTTATTACAGTCTGAAACGAACATTTGTCGTTTACTCGTCTAAATACAGTGATATTTGAAAATTGTTTAAACTTTTTAACTTTACCCTAGGCTCAAACATTACGTTTACTTAAAGTTTGATTCTACCATTTAATTTAGGTTAAATATGGCTCCAAGCCGTTTTTCAACTTAAAACACGATTTTCAGCGTTATTAGAGTCTGAAACGAACATTTTTCGTTTACTCGTCTAAATACAGTGATTTTTGAAAATTGTTTAAACTTATTAACTTTACCCTAGGTACAAACATTACGTTTAGTTAAAGTGTGATTCTACCATTTAATTTAGGTGAGATATGGCTCCATGTCGTTTTTCAACTTAAAACACGATTTTCTGCGTTATTACAGTCTGAAACGAACATTTTTCGTTTACTTGTCTAAATACAGTGATATTTGAAAATTGTTTAAACTTATTAACTTTACCCTAGGTACAAACATTACGTTTAGTTAAAGTGTGATTCTACCATTTAATTTAGGTGATATATGGCTCCATGTCGTTTTTCAACTTAAAACACGATTTTCTGCGTTATTACAGTCTGAAACGAACATTTTTCGTTTACTCGTCTAAAAATAGTGATATTTGAAAATTGTTTAAACTTTTTAACTTTACCCTAGGCGCAAACATTACGTTTACTTAAAGTTTGATTCTACCATTTAATTTAGGTTAAATATGGTTCCAAGCCGTTATTCAATTTGAAACACGATTTTCAGTGTTATTAGAGTCTGAAAAGAACATTTTTCGTTTTATATACGTTATCAATGCTTTTTTAAAGCTTTTTACCGGAATTATACCCCTTAGAACATCATTTAATCTGTTGTATTCTAAAATACAGTTGTTGTATGTTGACTGGTATGCTTTAAAGGTATTACATTTGAATAATCTTAAATTATTTGAATGCCTAGTAGTTATATCAAAAATATCATATTGAATATTATATATTTGAAAATTGTTTAAACTTTTTAACTTTACCCTAGGTACAAACATTACGATTACTTAAAGGGTGATTCTACCAATTAATTTAGATAAGATATGGCTCCAATCATTTATCAACTTGAAACACGATTTTCTTTATTATTAGAGTCTGAAACGAACATTTTTCGTTTACTCGTCTAAATAAAGTAATATTTGAAAATTGTTTAAACTTATTAACTTTACCCTAGGTACAAACATTACGTTTACTTAAAGTGTGATTCTACCAATTAATTTAGATGAGATATGGCTCCATGTCGTTTTTCAACTTGAAACACGATTTTCTGCATTATTAGAGTCTGAAACGAACATTTTTCGTTTACTCGTCTAAATATAGTGATATTTAAAAATTGTTTGAATTTTTAAACTTTACCCTAGCTACATACTTTACGCTTAGTTAAGGTTTGATTCTACCATTTGATTTAGGTGAGATATGGTCCCAAGTCATTTTTCAATGAAACACGACTTTCTGCGTTATTAGAGTCTGAAACGAACATTTGTCGTTTACTCGTCTAAATACAGTGATATTTGAAAATTGTTTAAACTTTTTAACTTTACCCTAGGTACAAACATTACGTTTAGTTAAAGTTTGATTCTACAATTTAATTTAGGTGAGAATGGCTCCAAGTCGTTTTTAATTTGAAACACGATTTTCTGCATTATTAGGGTCTGAAACTAACATTTTTCGTTTACTCGTCTAAATACAGTGATATTTGAAAATTGTTTAAACTTATTAACTTTACCCTAGGCACAAACAATACGTTTACTTAAAGTTTGAATCTACTATTTAATTTAGGTTAAGTATGGCTCCAAGCCGTTTTTCAACTTGAAACACGATTTTCAGCGTTATTAGAGTCTGAAACGAACATTTTTCGTTTACTCGTATAAATACAGTGATATTTGAAAATTGTTTAAATTTATTAACTTTACCCTAGGTACAAACATTACGATTACTTAAAGGGTGATTCTACCAATTAATTTAGGTGAGATATGGCTCCATGTCGTTTTTCAACTTGAAACACGATTTTCTGCATTATTAGAGTCTGAAACGAACATTTGTCGTTTAGTCGTCTAAATATAGTGATATTTGAAAATTGTTTAAACTTTTTAACTTTACCCTAGGCACAAACATTACGTTTACTTAAAGTTTGATTCTACCATTTAATTTAGGTTAATTATGGCTCCAAGCCGTTTTTCAACTTGAAACACGATTTTCAGCGTTATTAGAGTCTGAAACGAATATTTTTCGTTTACTCGTCTAAATACAGTGATATTTGAAAATTGTTTAAACTTTTTTACTTTACCCTAGGTACAAACATTACGATTACTTAAAGGGTGATTATACCAATTAATTTAGATGAGATATGGCTCCAATCATTTATCAACTTGAAACACGATTTTCTGCATTATTAGAGTCTGAAACAAACATTTTTCGTTTACTCGTCTAATTACATTGATATTTGAAAATTGTTTAAACTTATTAACTTTACCCTAGGTACAAACATAACGTTTACTTAAAGTGTGATTCTACCAATTAATTTAGATGAGATATGGCTCCATGTCGTTTTTCAACTTAAAACACGATTTTCTGCGTTATTACAGTCTGAAACGAACATTTTTCGTTTACTCGTCTAAATACAGTGATATTTGAAAATTGTTTAATCTTATTAACTTTACCCTAGGTACAAACATAACGTTTAGTTAAAGTTTGATTCTACCATTTAATTTAGGTGAGATATGGCTCCAAGTCGTTTTTAATTTGAAACACGATTTTCTGCATTATTAGAGTATGAAACGAACATTTTCCGTTTACTCGTCTAAATATAGTGATATTTTAAAATTGTTTATACTCTTTAACTTTACCCCAGGCCATACTTTACGTTTAGTTAAAGTTTGATTCTACCATTTAATTTAGGTTAAATATGGCTCCATGTCGTTTTTTAACTTGAAATACGATTTTCTGCATTATTAGAGTCTGAAACGAACAATTTTCGTTTACTCGTGTAAATACACTGATATTTGAAAATTGTTTAAACTTATTAACTTTACCCTAGGTACAAACATAACGTTTACTTAAAGTGTGATTCTACCAATTAATTTAGATGAGATATGGCTCCAAGTCATTTTTCAACTTAAAACACGATTTTCTGCGTTATTACAATCTGAAACGAACATTTATCGTTTACTCGTCTAAATACAGTGATATTTGAAAATTGTTTAAACTTATTAACTTTACCCTAGGTACAAACATTACGTTTAGTTAGAGTGTGATTCTACCATTTAATTTAGGTGAGATATGGCTCCATGTCGTTTTTCAACTTGAAACACGATTTTCTGCATTATTAGAGTCTGAAACGAACATTTTTCGTTTACTCGTCTAAATACATTGATATTTGTAAATTGTTTAAACTTATTAACTTTACCCTAGGTACAAACATTACGTTTAGTTAAAGTGTGATTCTACCATTTAATTTAGGTGAGATATGGCTCCATGTCGTTTTTCAACTTAAAACACGATTTTCTGCGTTATTACAGTCTGAAACGAACATTTTTCGTTTACTTGTCTAAATACAGTGATATTTGAAAATTGTTTAAACTTTTTAACTTTACCCTAGGCACAAACATTACGTTTACTTAAAGTTTGATTCTACCATTTAATTTAGGTTAATTATGGCTCCAAACCGTTTTTCAACTTGAAACACGATTTTCAGCGTTATTAGAGTCTGAAACGAATATTTTTCGTTTACTCGTCTAAATACAGTGATATTTGAAAATTGTTTAAACTTTTTTACTTTACCCTAGGTACAAACATTACGATTACTTAAAGGGTGATTATACCAATTAATTTAGATGAGATATGGCTCCAATCATTTATCAACTTGAAACACGATTTTCTGCATTATTAGAGTCTGAAACAAACATTTTTCGTTTACTCGTCTAAATACATTGATATTTGAAAATTGTTTAAACTTATTAACTTTACCCTAGGTACAAACATAACGTTTACTTAAAGTGTGATTCTACCAATTAATTTAGATGAGATATGGCTCCATGTCGTTTTTCAACTTAAAACACGATTTTCTGCGTTATTACAGTCTGAAACGAACATTTTTCGTTTACTCGTCTAAATACAGTGATATTTGAAAATTGTTTAATCTTATTAACTTTACCCTAGGTACGAACATAACGTTTAGTTAAAGTTTGATTCTACCATTTAATTTAGGTGAGATATGGCTCCAAGTCGTTTTTAATTTGAAACACGATTTTCTGCATTATTAGAGTATGAAACGAACATTTTCCGTTTACTCGTCTAAATATAGTGATATTTTAAAATTGTTTATACTCTTTAACTTTACCCCAGGCCATACTTTACGTTTAGTTAAAGTTTGATTCTACCATTTAATTTAGGTTAAATATGGCTCCATGTCGTTTTTTAACTTGAAATACGATTTTCTGCATTATTAGAGTCTGAAACGAACAATTTTCGTTTACTCGTGTAAATACACTGATATTTGAAAATTGTTTAAACTTATTAACTTTACCCTAGGTACAAACATAACGTTTACTTAAAGTGTGATTCTACCAATTAATTTAGATGAGATATGGCTCCAAGTCATTTTTCAACTTAAAACACGATTTTCTGCGTTATTACAATCTGAAACGAACATTTATCGTTTACTCGTCTAAATACAGTGATATTTGAAAATTGTTTAAACTTATTAACTTTACCCTAGGTACAAACATTACGTTTAGTTAGAGTGTGATTCTACCATTTAATTTAGGTGAGATATGGCTCCATGTCGTTTTTCAACTTGAAACACGATTTTCTGCATTATTAGAGTCTGAAACGAACATTTTTCGTTTACTCGTCTAAATACATTGATATTTGTAAGTTGTTTAAACTTATTAACTTTACCCTAGGTACAAACATTACGTTTAGTTAAAGTGTGATTCTACCATTTAATTTAGGTGAGATATGGCTCCATGTCGTTTTTCAACTTAAAACACGATTTTCTGCGTTATTACAGTCTGAAACGAACATTTTTCGTTTACTTGTCTAAATACAGTGATATTTGAAAATTGTTTAAACTTATTAACTTTACCCTAGGTACAAACATTACGTTTAGTTAAAGTATGATTCTACCATTTAATTTAGGTGAGATATGGCTCCATGTCGTTTTTCAACTTAAAACACGATTTTCTGCGTTATTACAGTCTGAAACGAACATTTTTCGTTTACTCGTCTAAAAATAGTGATATTTGAAAATTGTTTAATCTTTTTAACTTTACCCTAGGCGCAAACATTACGTTTACTTAAAGTTTGATTCTACCATTTAATTTAGGTTAAATATGGCTCCGAGCCGTTATTCAATTTGAAACACGATTTTCAGTGTTATTAGAGTCTGAAAAGAACATTTTTCGTTTTATATACGTTATCAATGCTTTTTTAAAGCTTTTTACCGGAATTATACCCCTTAGAACATCATTTAATCTGTTGTATTCTAAAATACAGTTGTTGTATGTTGACTGGTATGCTTTAAAGGTATTACATTTGAATAATCTTAAATTATTTGAATGCCTAGTAGTTATATCAAAAATATCATATTGAATATTATATATTTGAAAATTGTTTAAACTTTTTAACTTTATCCTAGGTACAAACATTACGATTACTTAAAGGGTGATTCTACCAATTAATTTAGATAAGATATGGCTCCAATCATTTATCAACTTGAAACACGATTTTCTTTATTATTAGAGTCTGAAACGAACATTTTTCGTTTACTCGTCTAAATAAAGTAATATTTGAAAATTGTTTAAACTTATTAACTTTACCCTAGGTACAAACATTACGTTTACTTAAAGTGTGATTCTACCAATTAATTTAGATGAGATATGGCTCCATGTCGTTTTTCAACTTGAAACACGATTTTCTGCATTATTAGAGTCTGAAACGAACATTTTTCGTTTACTCGTCTAAATATAGTGATATTTAAAAATTGTTTGAATTTTTAAACTTTACCCTAGCTACATACTTTACGCTTAGTTAAGGTTTGATTCTACCATTTGATTTAGGTGAGATATGGTCCCAAGTCATTTTTCAATGAAACACGACTTTCTGCGTTATTAGAGTCTGAAACGAACATTTGTCGTTTACTCGTCTAAATACAGTGATATTTGAAAATTGTTTAAACTTTTTAACTTTATCCTAGGTACAAACATTACGTTTAGTTAAAGTTTGATTCTACCATTTAATTTAGGTGAGAATGGCTCCAAGTCGTTTTTAATTTGAAACACGATTTTCTGCATTATTAGGGTCTGAAACTAACATTTTTCGTTTACTCGTCTAAATACAGTGATATTTGAAAATTGTTTAAACTTATTAACTTTACCCTAGGCACAAACAATACGTTTACTTAAAGTTTGAATCTACTATTTAATTTAGGTTAAGTTTGGCTCCAAGCCGTTTTTCAACTTGAAACACGATTTTCAGCGTTATTAGAGTCTGAAACGAACATTTTTCGTTTACTCGTATAAAAACAGTGATATTTGAAAATTGTTTAAATTTATTAACTTTACCCTAGGTACAAACATTACGATTACTTAAAGGGTGATTCTACCAATGAATTTAGGTGAGATATGGCTCCATGTCGTTTTTCAACTTGAAACACGATTTTCTGCATTATTAGAGTCTGAAACGAACATTTGTCGTTTACTCGTCTAAATATAGTGATATTTGAAAATTGTTTAAACTTTTTAACTTTACCCTAGGCACAAACATTACGTTTACTTAAAGTTTGATTCTACCATTTAATTTAGGTTAATTATGGCTCCAAGCCGTTTTTCAACTTGAAACACGATTTTCTGCGTTATTAGAGTCTGAAACGAATATTTTTCGTTTACTCGTCTAAATACAGTGATATTTGAAAATTGTTTAAACTTTTTTACTTTACCCTAGGTACAAACATTACGATTACTTAAAGGGTGATTCTACCAATTAATTTAGATGAGATATGGCTCCAATCATTTATCAACTTGAAACACGATTTTCTGCATTATTAGAGTCTGAAACGAACATTTTTCGTTTACTCGTCTAAATAAAGTAATATTTGAAAATTGTTTAAACTTATTAACTTTACCCTAGGTACAAACATTACGTTTAGTTAAAGTGTGATTCTACCAGTTAATTTAGATGAGATATGGTCCCAAGTTGTTTTTCAACTTAAAACACGATTTTCTGCATTATTAGAGTCTGAAACGAACAATTTTCGTTTACTCGTCTAAATACAGTGATATTTGAAAATTGTTTAAACTTATTAACTTTACCCTAGGTACTAACATTACGTTTAGTTAAAGTGTGATTCTACCATTTAATTTACGTGAGATATGGCTCCAAGTCATTTTTCAACTTGAAACACGATTATCTGCGTTATTACAGTCTGAAACGAACATTTATCGTTTACTCGTCTAAATACAGTGATATTTGAAAATTGTTTAAACTTATTAACTTTACCCTAGGTACAAACATTACGTTTAGTTAAAGTGTGATTCTACCAATTAATTTAGATGAGATATGGCTCCATGTCGTTTTTCAACTTGAAACACGATTTTCTGCGTTATTACAGTCTGAAACGAACATTTATCGTTTACTCGTCTAAATACAGTGATATTTGAAAATTGTTTATACTCTTTAACTTTACCGTAGGCCATACTTTACGTTTAGTTAAAGTTTGATTCTACCATTTAATTTAGGTTAAATATGGCTCCATGTCGTTTTTTAACTTGAAACACGATTTTCTACATTATTAGAGTCTGAAACGAACATTTATCGTTTACTCGTCTAAATACAGTGATATTTGAAAATTGTTTAAACTTATTAACTTTACCCTAGGTACTAACATTACGATTAGTTAAAGTGTGATTCTACCATTTAATTTACGTGAGATATGGCTCCAAGTCATTTTTCAACTTGAAACACTATTTTCTGCGTTATTACAGTCTGAAACGAACATTTATCGTTTACTCGTCTAAATACAGTGATATTTGAAAATTGTTTAAACTTATTAACTTTACCCTAGGTACAAACATTACGTGTAGTTAAAGTGTGATTCTACCATTTAATTTAGGTGAGATATGGCTCCATGTCGTTTTTCAACTTGAAACACGATTTTCTGCATTATTAGAGTCTGAAACGAACATTTTTCGTTTACTCGTCTAAATACATTGATATTTGAAAATTGTTTAAACTTATTAACTTTACCCTAGGTACAAACATAACGTTTACTTAAAGTGTGATTCTACCAATTAATTTAGATGAGATATGGCTCCATGTCGTTTTTCAACTTAAAACACGATTTTCTGCGTTATTACAGTCTGAAACGAACATTTTTCGTTTACTCGTCCAAATACAGTGATATTTGAAAATTGTTTAATCTTATTAACTTTACCCTAGGTACAAACATAACGTTTAGTTAAAGTTTGATTCTACCATTTAATTTAGGTGAGATATGGCTCCAAGTCGTTTTTAATTTGAAACACGATTTTCTGCATTATTAGAGTATGAAACGAACATTTTCCGTTTACTCGTCTAAATATAGTGATATTTTAAAATTATTTATACTCTTTAACTTTACCCCAGGCCATACTTTACGTTTAGTTAAAGTTTGATTCTACCATTTAATTTAGGTTAAATATGGCTCCATGTCGTTTTTTAACTTGAAATACGATTTTCTGCATTATTAGAGTCTGAAACGAACAATTTTCGTTTACTCGTATAAATACACTGATATTTGAAAATTGTTTAAACTTATTAACTTTACCCTAGGTACAAACATAACGTTTACTTAAAGTGTGATTCTACCAATTAATTTAGATGAGATATGGCTCCAAGTCATTTTTCAACTTAAAACACGATTTTCTGCGTTATTACAATCTGAAACGAACATTTATCGTTTACTCGTCTAAATACAGTGATATTTGAAAATTGTTTAAACTTATTAACTTTACCCTAGGTACAAACATTACGTTTAGTTAGAGTGTGATTCTACCATTTAATTTAGGTGAGATATGGCTCCATGTCGTTTTTCAACTTGAAACACGATTTTCTGCATTATTAGAGTCTGAAACGAACATTTTTCGTTTACTCGTCTAAATACATTGATATTTTAAAATTGTTTAAACTTATTAACTTTACCCTAGGTACAAACATAACGTTTACTTAAAGTGTGATTCTACCAAATTATTTAGATGAGATATGGTTCCATGTCGTTTTTCAACTTAAAACACGATTTTCTGCGTTATTACAGTCTGAAACGAACATTTGTCGTTTACTCGTCTAAATATAGTGATATTTGAAAATTGTTTAAACTTTTTAACTTTACCCTAGGCTCAAACATTACGTTTACTTAAAGTTTGATTCTACCATTTAATTTAGGTGAGATATGGCTCCATGTCGTTTTTCAACTTAAAACACGATTTTCTGCGTTATTACAGTCTGAAACTAACATTTGTCGTTTACTCGTCTAAATATAGTGATATTTGAAAATTGTTTAAACTTTTTAACTTTACCCTAGGCTCAAACATTACGTTTACTTAAAGTTTGATTCTACCATTTAATTTAGGTTAAATATGGCTCCAAGCCGTTTTTCAACTTAAAACACGATTTTCAGCGTTATTAGAGTCTGAAACGAACATTTTTCGTTTACTCGTCTAAATACAGTGATATTTGAAAATTGTTTAAACTTATTAACTTTACCCTAGGTACAAACATTACGTTTAGTTAAAGTGTGATTCTACCATTTAATTTAGGTGAGATATGGCTCCATGCGTTTTTCAACTTAAAACACGATTTTCTGCGTTATTACAGTCTGAAACGAACATTTTTCGTTTACTTGTCTAAATACAGTGATATTTGAAAATTGTTTAAACTTATTAACTTTACCCTAGGTACAAACATTACGTTTAGTTAAAGTGTGATTCTACCATTTAATTTAGGTGAGATATGGCTCCATGTCGTTTTTCAACTTAAAACACGATTTTCTGCGTTATTACAGTCTGAAACGAACATTTTTCGTTTACTCGTCTAAAAATAGTGATATTTGAAAATTGTTTAAACTTTTTAACTTTACCCTAGGCGCAAACATTACGTTTACTTAAAGTTTGATTCTACCATTTAATTTAGGTTAAATATGGCTCCAAGCCGTTATTCAATTTGAAACACGATTTTCAGTGTTATTAGAGTCTGAAAAGAACATTTTTCGTTTTATATACGTTATCAATGCTTTTTTAAAGCTTTTTACCGGAATTATACCCCTCAGAACATCATTTAATCTGTTGTATTCTAAAATACAGTTGTTGTATGTTGACTGGTATGCTTTAAAGGTATTACATTTGAATAATCTTAAATTATTTGAATGCCTAGTAGTTATATCAAAAATATCATATTGAATATTATATATTTGAAAATTGTTTAAACTTTTTAACTTTATCCTAGGTACAAACATTACGATTACTTAAAGGGTGATTCTACCAATTAATTTAGATAAGATATGGCTCCAATCATTTATCAACTTGAAACACGATTTTCTTTATTATTAGAGTCTGAAACGAACATTTTTCGTTTACTCGTCTAAATAAAGTAATATTTGAAAATTGTTTAAACTTATTAACTTTACCCTAGGTACAAACATTACGTTTACTTAAAGTGTGATTCTACCAATTAATTTAGATGAGATATGGCTCCATGTCGTTTTTCAACTTGAAACACGATTTTCTGCATTATTAGAGTCTGAAACGAACATTTTTCGTTTACTCGTCTAAATATAGTGATATTTAAAAATTGTTTGAATTTTTAAACTTTACCCTAGCTACATACTTTACGCTTAGGTAAGGTTTGATTCTACCATTTGATTTAGGTGAGATATGGTCCCAAGTCATTTTTCAATGAAACACGACTTTCTGCGTTATTAGAGTCTGAAACGAACATCTTTCGTTTACTCGTCTAAATACAGTGATATTTGAAAATTGTTTAAAATTAATAACTTTACCCTAGGTACAAACATTACGATTACTTAACGAGTGATTCTATTAGTTAATTTAGATGAGATATGGTCCAAGTCGTTTTTCAACTTGAAACACGATTTTCTGCGTTATTACAGTCTGAAACGAACATCTTTCGTTTACTCGTCTAAATACAGTGATATTTGAAAATTGTTTAAACTTATCAACTTTACCTTAGGTACAAACATTACGTTTAGTTAAAGTTTGATTCTACCATTTAATTTAGGTGAGAATGGCTCCAAGTCGTTTTTAATTTGAAACACGATTTTCTGCATTATAAGAGTCTGAAACTAACATTTTTCGTTTACTCGTCTAAATACAGTGATATTTGAAAATTGTTTAAAATTATTAACTTTACCCTAGGTACAAACATTACGATTACTGAAAGAGTGATTCTATTAGTTAATTTAGATGAGATATGGTCCAAGTCGTTTTTCAACTTGAAACACGATTTTCAGCGTTATTACAGTCTGAAACGAACATTTTTCGTTTACTCGTCTAAATACAGTGATATTTGAAAATTGTTTAAACTTATCAACTTTACCCTAGGTACAAACATTACGTTTAGTTAAAGTTTGATTCTACCATTTAATTTAGGTGAGAATGGCTCCAAGTCGTTTTTAATTTGAAACACGCTTTTCTGCATTATTAGAGTCTGAAACGAACATTTGTCGTTTACTCGTCTAAATATAGTGATATTTGAAAATTGTTTAAACTTTTTAACTTTACCCTAGGCACAAACATTACGTTTACTTAAAGTTTGATTCTACCATTTAATTTAGGTTAATTATGGCTCCAAGCCGTTTTTCAACTTGAAACACGATTTTCAGCGTTGTTAGAGTCTGAAACGAATATTTTTCGTTTACTCGTCTAAATACAGTGATATTTGAAAATTGTTTAAACTTTTTTACTTTACCCTAGGTACAAACATTACGATTACTTAAAGGGTGATTCTACCAATTAATTTAGATGAGATATGGCTCCAATCATTTATCAACTTGAAACACGATTTTCTGCATTATTAGAGTCTGAAACGAACATTTTTCGTTTACTCGTCTAAATAAAGTAATATTTGAAAATTGTTTAAACTTATTAAATTTACCCTAGGTACAAACATTACGATTACTTAAAGGGTGATTCTACCAATTAATTTAGATGAGATATGGCTCCAATCATTTATCAACTTGAAACACGATTTTCTGCATTATTAGAGTCTGAAACGAACATTTTTCGTTTACTCGTCTAAATACAGTGATATTTGAAAATTGTTTAAACTTATTAACTTTACTCTAGGTACAAACATAAAGTTTAGTTAAAGTGTGATTCTACCATTTAATTTAGGTGAGAATGGCTCTAAGTCGTTTTTAATTTTAAACACGATTTTCTGCATTATTAGAGTCTGAAACGAACATTTTTCATTTACTCGTCTAAATAAAGTAATATTTGAAAATTGTTTAAACTTATTAACTTTACTCTAGGTACAAACATAACGTTTAGTTAAAGTTTGATTCTACCATTTAATTTAGGTGAGAATGGCTCTAAGTCGTTTTTAATTTTAAACACGATTTTCTGCATTATTAGAGTCTGAAACTAACATTTTTCGTTTACTCGTCTAAATACAGTGATATTTGAAAATTGTTTAAGCTTATTAACTTTACCCTAGGCACAAACATTACGTTTACTTAAAGTTTGATTCTACTATTTAATTTAGGTTAAGTATGGCTCCAAGCCGTTTTTCAACTTGTAACACGATTTTCAGCGTTATTAGAGTCTGAAACGAACATTTTTCGTTTACTCGTCTAAATACAGTGATATTTGAAAATTGTTTAAAATTATTAACTTTACCCTAGGTACAAACATTACGATTACTTAACGAGTGATTCTATTAGTTAATTTAGATGAGATATGGTCCAAGTCGTTTTTCAACTTCAAACACGATTTTCTGCGTTATTACAGTCTGAAACGAACATATTTCGTTTACTCGTCTAAATACAGTGATATTTGAAAATTGTTTAAATTTATCAACTTTACCCTAGGTACAAACATTACGTTTAGTTAAAGTTTGATTCTACCATTTAATTTAGGTGAGAATGGCTCCAAGTCGTTTTTAATTTGAAACACGATTTTCTGCATTATTAGAGTCTGAAACTAACATTTTTCGTTTACTCGTCTAAATACAGTGATATTTGAAAATTGTTTAAAATTATTAACTTTACCCTAGGTACAAACATTACGATTACTGAAAGAGTGATTCTATTAGTTAATTTAGATGAGATATGGTCCAAGTCGTTTTTCAACTTGAAACACGATTTTCAGCGTTATTACAGTCTGAAACGAACATTTTTCGTTTACTCGTCTAAATACAGTGATATTTGAAAATTGTTTAAACTTATCAACTTTACCCTAGGTACAAACATTACATTTAGTAAAAGTGTGATTCTACCAGTTAATTTAGATTAGATATGGTCCCAAGTAGTTTTTCAACTTAAAACACGATTATCTGCATTATTAGAGTCTGAAACGAACATTTTTCGTTTACTCGTCTAAATACAGTGATATTTGAATATTGTTTAAACTTATCAACTTTACCCTAGGTACAAACATTACGTTTAGTTAAAGTTTGATTCTACCATTTAATTTAGGTGAAAATGGCTCCAAGTCGTTTTTAATTTGAAACACGATTTTCTGCATTATTAGAGTCTGAAACTAACATTTTTCGTTTACTCGTCTAAATACAGTGATATTTGAAAATTGTTTAAAATTATAATTTTACCCTAGGTACAAACATTACGATTACTTAAAGAGTGATTCTATTAGTTAATTTAGATGAGATATGGTCCAAGTCGTTTTTCAACTTGAAACACGATTTTCAGCGTTATTACAGTCTGAAACTAACATTTTTCGTTCACTCGTCTAAATACAGTGATAATTGAAAATTGTTTAAACTTATTAACTTTACCCTAGGCACAAACATTACGTTTACTTAAAGTTTGATTCTACCATTTAATTTAGGTTAAATATGGCTCCAAGCC
Organism: Pterostichus niger; assembly: GCA_947425015.1. Lineage (NCBI taxonomy): Eukaryota > Metazoa > Arthropoda > Insecta > Coleoptera > Carabidae > Pterostichus > Pterostichus niger. Next base: position 34,447,606 of record OX380334.1, on the reverse strand, counting down.
GTTTTTCAACTTGAAACACGATTTTCAGCGTTATTAGAGTCTGAAACGAATATTTTTCGTTTACTCGTCTAAATACAGTGATATTTGAAAATTGTTTAAACTTTTTTACTTTACCCTAGGTACAAACATTACGATTACTTAAAGGGTGATTCTACCAATTAATTTAGGTGAGATATGGCTCCATGTCGTTTTTCAACTTGAAACACGATTTTCTGCATTATTAGAGTCTGAAACGAACATTTTACGTTTACTCGTCTAAATACAGTGATATTTGAAAATTGTTTAAACTTATTAACTTTACCCTAGGTACAAAGATTACGTTTAGTTACAGTTTGATTCTACTATTTAATTTAGGTGAGATATGGCTCCAAGTCGTTTTTAATTTTAAACACGGTTTTCTTCATTATTAGAGTCTGAAACGAACATTTTTTGTTTACTCGTCTAAATACAGTGATATTTGAAAATTGTTTAAACTTATTAACTTTACCCTAGGTACAAACATAACGTTTAGTTAAAGTTTGATTCTACCATTTAATTTAGGTGAGAATGGCTCCAAGTCGTTTTTAATTTGAAACACGATTTTCTGCATTATTATAGTCTGAAACGAACATTTTTCGTTTACTCGTCTAAATACAGTGATATTTGAAATTTGTTTAAAATTATTAACTTTACCCTAGGTACAAACATTACGATTACTTAAAGAGTGTTTCTTTTAGTTAATTTAGATGAGATATGGTCCAAGTCGTTTTTCAACTTGAAACACGATTTTCTGCGTTATTACAGTCTGAAACGAACATTTTTCGTTTACTCGTCTAAATACAGTGATATTTGAAAATTGTTTAAACTTATCAACTTTACCCTAGGTACAAACATTACGTTTAGTTAAAGTTTGATTCTACCATTTAATTTAGGTGAGATATGGCTCCAAGTCGTTTTTAATTTGAAACACGATTTTCTGCATTATTAGAGTCTGAAACAAACATTTTTCGTTTACTCGTCTAAATACATTGATATTTGAAAATTGTTTAAACTTATTAACTTTACCCTAGGTACAAACATAACGTTTACTTAAAGTGTGATTCTACCAATTAATTTAGATGAGATATGGCTCCATGTCGTTTTTCAACTTAAAACACGATTTTCTGCGTTATTACAGTCTGAAACGAACATTTTTCGTTTACTCGTCTAAATACAGTGATATTTGAAAATTGTTTAATCTTATTAACTTTACCCTAGGTACAAACATAAGGTTTAGTTAAAGTTTGATTCTACCATTTAATTTAGGTGAGATATGGCTCCAAGTCGTTTTTAATTTGAAACACGATTTTCTGCATTATTAGAGTATGAAACGAACATTTTCCGTTTACTCGTCTAAATATAGTGATATTTTAAAATTATTTATACTCTTTAACTTTACCCCAGGCCATACTTTACGTTTAGTTAAAGTTTGATTCTACCATTTAATTTAGGTGAGAATGGCTCCAAGTCATTTTTAATTTGAAACACGATTTTCTGCATTATTAGAGTCTGAAACAAACATTTTTCGTTTACTCGTCAAAATACAGTGATAATTGAAAATTGTTTAAACTTATTAACTTTACCCTAGGCACAAACATTACGTTTACTTAAAGTTTGATTCTACCATTTAATTTAGGTTAAATATGGCTCCAAGCCGTTTTTCAACTTGAAACACGATTTTCAGCGTTATTAGAGTCTGAAACGAACATTTTTCATTTACTCGTCTAAATACAGTGACATTTGAAAATTGTTTAAACTTTTTTCCTTTACCCAAGGTACAAACATTACGATTACTTAAAGGGTGATTCTACCAATTAATTTAGATGAGATATGGCTCTATGTCGTTTTTCAACTTGAAACACGATTTTCTGCATTATTAGAGTCTGAAACGAACATTTGTCGTTTACTCGTCTAAATATAGTGATATTTGAAAATTGTTTAAACTTTTTAACTTTACCCTAGGCACAAACATTACGTTTACTTAAAGTTTGATTCTACCATTTAATTTAGGTTAAATATGGCTCCAAGCCGTTTTTCAACTTGAAACACGATTTTCAGCGTTATTAGAGTCTGAAACGAATATTTTTCGTTTACTCGCCTAAATACAGTGATATTTGAAAATTGTTTAAACTTTTTTACTTTACCCTAGGTACAAACATTACGATTACTTAAAGGGTGATTCTACCAAATAATTTAGGTGAGATATGGCTCCATGTCGTTTTTCAACTTGAAACACGATTTTCTGCATTATTAGAATCTGACACGAACACTTTTTGTTTACTCGTCTAAATACAGTGATATTTGAAAATTGTTTAAACTTATTACCTTTACCCTAGGTACAAACATTACGTTTAGTTAAAGTGTGATTCTACCAGTTAATTTAGATGAGATATGGTCCCAAGTCGTTTTTCAACTTAAAACACGATTTTCTGTTTACTTTACCGTAGGTACAAACATTACGATTACTTAAAGAGTGATTCTATTAGTTAATTTAGATGAGATATGGTCCAAGTCGTTTTTCAACTTGAAACACGATTTTCTGCGTTATTACAGTCTGAAACGAACATGTTTCGTTTACTCGTCTAAATACAGTGATATTTGAAAATTGTTTAAAATTATTAACTTTACCCTAGGTACAAACATTACGAATACTTAAAGAGTGATTCTATTAGTTAATTTAGATGAGATATGGTCCAAGTCTTTTTTCAACTTGAGACACGATTTTCTGCGTTATTACAGTCTGAAACGAACATTTTTCGTTTACTCGTCTAAATACAGTGATATTTGAAAATTGTTTAAAATTAATAACTTTACCCTAGGTACAAACATTACGATTACTTAACGAGTGATTCTATTAGTTAATTTAGATGAGATATGGTCCAAGTCGTTTTTCAACTTGAAACACGATTTTCTGCGTTATTACAGTCTGAAACGAACATCTTTCGTTTACTCGTCTAAATACAGTGATATTTGAAAATTGTTTAAAATTAATAACTTTACCCTAGGTACAAACATTACGATTACTTAACGAGTGATTCTATTAGTTAATTAAGATGAGATATGGTCCAAGTCGTTTTTCAACTTGAAACACGATTTTCTGCGTTATTACAGTCTGAAACGAACATCTTTCGTTTACTCGTCTAAATACAGTGATATTTGAAAATTGTTTAAACTTATCAACTTTACCTTAGGTACAAACATTACGTTTAGTTAAAGTTTGATTCTACCATTTAATTTAGGTGAGAAAGGCTCCAAGTCGTTTTTAATTTGAAACACGATTTTCTGCATTATAAGAGTCTGAAACTAACATTTTTCGTTTACTCGTCTAAATACAGTGATATTTGAAAATTGTTTAAAATTATTAACTTTACCCTAGGTACAAACATTACGATTACTGAAAGAGTGATTCTATTAGTTAATTTAGATGAGATATGGTCCAAGTCGTTTTTCAACTTGAAACACGATTTTCAGCGTTATTACAGTCTGAAACGAACATTTTTCGTTTACTCGTCTAAATACAGTGATATTTGAAAATTGTTTAAACTTATCAACTTTACCCTAGGTACAAACATTACGTTTAGTTAAAGTTTGATTCTACCATTTAATTTAGGTGAGAATGGCTCCAAGTCGTTTTTAATTTGAAACACGCTTTTCTGCATTATTAGAGTCTGAAACGAACATTTTTCGTTTACTCGTCTAAATAAAGTAATATTTGAAAATTGTTTAAACTTATTAAATTTACCCTAGGTACAAACATTACGTTTAGTTAAAGTGTGATTCTACCAGTTAATTTAGATGAGATATGGTCCCAAGTCGTTTTTCAACTTAAAACACGATTTTCTGCATTATTAGAGTCTGAAACGAACATTTTTCGTTTACTCGTCTAAATACAGTGATATTTGAAAATTGTTTAAACTTATTAACTTTACTCTAGGTACAAACATAAAGTTTAGTTAAAGTGTGATTCTACCATTTAATTTAGGTGAGAATGGCTCCAAGTCGTTTTTAATTTTAAACACGATTTTCTGCATTATTAGAGTCTGAAACGAACATTTTTCATTTACTCGTCTAAATAAAGTAATATTTTAAAATTGTTTAAACTTATTAACTTTACCCTAGGTACAAACATAACGTTTAGTTAAAGTTTGATTCTACCATTTAATTTAGGTGAGAATGGCTCTAAGTCGTTTTTAATTTTAAACACGATTTTCTGCATTATTAGAGTCTGAAACTAACATTTTTCGTTTACTCGTCTAAATACAGTGATATTTGAAAATTGTTTAAGCGTATTAACTTTACCCTAGGCACAAACATTACGTTTAGTTAAAGTTTGATTCTACTATTTAATTTAGGTTAAGTATGGCTCCAAGCCGTTTTTCAACTTGTAACACGATTTTCAGCGTTATTAGAGTCTGAAACGAACATTTTTCGTTTACTCGTCTAAATACAGTGATATTTGAAAATTGTTTAAAATTATTAACTTTACCCTAGGTACAAACATTACGATTACTTAACGAGTGATTCTATTAGTTAATTTAGATGAGATATGGTCCAAGTCGTTTTTCAACTTGAAACACGATTTTCTGCGTTATTACAGTCTGAAACGAACATCTTTCGTTTACTCGTCTAAATACAGTGATATTTGAAAATTGTTTAAATTTATCAACTTTACCCTAGGTACAAACATTACGTTTAGTTAAAGTTTGATTCTACCATTTAATTTAGGTGAGAATGGCTCCAAGTCGTTTTTAATTTGAAACACGATTTTCTGCATTATTAGAGTCTGAAACTAACATTTTTCGTTTACTCGTCAAAATACAGTGATAATTGAAAATTGTTTAAACTTATTAACTTTACCCTAGGCACAAACATTACGTTTACTTAAAGTTTGATTCTACCATTTAATTTAGGTTAAATATGGCTCCAAGCCGTTTTTCAACTTGAAACACGATTTTCAGCGTTATTAGAGTCTGAAACGAACATTTTTCATTTACTCGTCTAAATACAGTGATATTTGAAAATTGTTTAAACTTTTTTCCTTTACCCAAGGTACAAACATTACGATTACTTAAAGGGTGATTCTACCAATTAATTTAGATGAGATATGGCTCTATGTCGTTTTTCAACTTGAAACACGATTTTCTGCATTATTAGAGTCTGAAACGAACATTTGTCGTTTACTCGTCTAAATATAGTGATATTTGAAAATTGTTTAAACTTTTTAACTTTACCCTAGGCACAAACATTACGTTTACTTGAAGTTTGATTCTACCATTTAATTTAGGTTAAATATGGCTCCAAGCCGTTTTTCAACTTGAAACACGATTTTCAGCGTTATTAGAGTCTGAAACGAATATTTTTCGTTTACTCGCCTACATACAGTGATATTTGAAAATTGTTTAAACTTTTTTACTTTACCCTAGGTACAAACATTACGATTACTTAAAGGGTGATTCTACCAAATAATTTAGGTGAGATATGGCTCCATGTCGTTTTTCAACTTGAAACACGATTTTCTGCATTATTAGAATCTGACACGAACACTTTTTGTTTACTCGTCTAAATACAGTGATATTTGAAAATTGTTTAAACTTATTACCTTTACCCTAGGTACAAACATTACGTTTAGTTAAAGTGTGATTCTACCAGTTAATTTAGATGAGATATGGTCCCAAGTCGTTTTTCAACTTAAAACACGATTTTCTGTTTACTTTACCGTAGGTACAAACATTACGATTACTTAAAGAGTGATTCTATTAGTTAATTTAGATGAGATATGGTCCAAGTCGTTTTTCAACTTGAAACACGATTTTCTGCGTTATTACAGTCTGAAACTAACATTTTTCGTTTACTCGTCTAAATACAGTGATATTTGAAAATTGTTTAAAATTATTAACTTTACCCTAGGTACAAACATTACGAATACTTAAAGAGTGATTCTATTAGTTAATTTAGATGAGATATGGTCCAAGTCTTTTTTCAACTTGAAACACGATTTTCAGCGTTATTACAGTCTGAAACGAACATTTTTCGTTTACTCGTCTAAATACAGTGATATTTGAAAATTGTTTAAACTTATTAACTTTACCCTAGGTACAAACATAACCTTTAGTTAAAGTTTGATTCTACCATTTAATTTAGGTGAGAATGGCTCCAAGTCGTTTTTAATTTGAAACACGATTTTCTGCATTATTATAGTCTGAAACGAACATTTTTCGTTTACTCGTCTAAATACAGTGATATTTGAAATTTGTTTAAAATTATTAACTTTACCCTAGGTACAAACATTACGATTACTTAAAGAGTGTTTCTTTTAGTTAATTTAGATGAGATATGGTCCGAGTCGTTTTTCAACTTGAAACACGATTTTCAGCGTTATTACAGTCTGAAACGAACATTTTTCGTTTACTCGTCTAAATACAGTGATATTTGAAAATTGTTTAAACTTATCAACTTTACCCTAGGTACAAACATTACGTTTAGTTAAAGTTTGATTCTACCATTTAATTTAGGTGAGAATGGCTCCAAGTCATTTTTAATTTGAAACACGATTTTCTGCATTATTAGAGTCTGAAACTAACATTTTTCGTTTACTCGTCAAAATACAGTGATAATTGAAAATTGTTTAAACTTATTAACTTTACCCTAGGCACAAACATTACGTTTACTTAAAGTTTGATTCTACCATTTAATTTAGGTTAAATATGGCTCCAAGCCGTTTTTCAACTTGAAACACGATTTTCAGCGTTATTAGAGTCTGAAACGAACATTTTTCATTTACTCGTCTAAATACAGTGATATTTGAAAATTGTTTAAACTTTTTTCCTTTACCCTAGGTACAAACATTACGATTACTTAAAGGGTGATTCTACCAATTAATTTAGATGAGATATGGCTCCATGTCGTTTTTCAACTTGAAACACGATTTTCTGCATTATTAGAGTCTGAAACGAACATTTGTCGTTTACTCGTCTAAATATAGTGATATTTGAAAATTGTTTAAACTTTTTAACTTTACCCTAGGCACAAACATTACGTTTACTTAAAGTTTGATTCTACCATTTAATTTAGGTTAAATATGGCTCCAAGCCGTTTTTCAACTTGAAACACGATTTTCAGCGTTATTAGAGTCTGAAACGAATATTTTTCGTTTACTCGTCTAAATACAGTGATATTTGAAAATTGTTTAAACTTTTTTACTTTACCCTAGGTACAAACATTACGATTACTTAAAGGGTGATTCTACCAAATAATTTAGGTGAGATATGGCTCCATGTCGTTTTTCAACTTGAAACACGATTTTCTGCATTATTAGAGTCTGACACGAACACTTTCTGTTTACTCGTCTAAATACAGTGATATTTGAAAATTGTTTAAACTTATTACCTTTACCCTAGGTACAAACATTACGTTTAGTTAAAGTGTGATTCTACCAGTTAATTTAGATGAGATATGGTCCCAAGTCGTTTTTCAACTTAAAACACGATTTTCTGCATTATTAGAGTCTGAAACGAACATTTTTCGTTTAATCGTCTAAATACAGTGAAATTTGAAAATTGTTTAAACTTATTAACTTTACCCTAGGTACAAAGTTTACGTTTAGTTAAAGTTTGATTCTACTATTTAATTTAGGTGAGATATGGCTCCAAGTCGTTTTTAATTTTAAACACGGTTTTCTGCATTATTAGAGTCCGAAACGAACATTTTTTGTTTACTCGTCTAAATACAGAGGTATTTGAAAATTGTTTAAACTTATTAACTTTACCCTAGGTACAAACATAACGTTTAGTTATAGTTTGATTCTACCATTTAATTTAGGTGAGAATGGCTCCAAATCGTTTTTAATTTGAAACACGATTTTCTGCATTATTAGAGTCTGAAACGAACATTTTTCGTTTACTCGTCTAAATAAAGTAATATTTGAAAATTGTTTAAACTTATTAACTTTACCCTAGGTACAAACATTACGTTTAGTTAAAGTGTGATTCTACCAGTTAATTTAGATGAGATATGGTCCCAAGTCGTTTTTCAACTTAAAACACGATTTTCAGCATTATTAGAGTCTGAAACGAACATTTTTCGTTTACTCGTCTAAATACAGTGAAATTTGAAAATTGTTTAAACTTATTAACTTTACCCTAGGTACAAAGATTACGTTTAGTTAAAGTTTGATTCTACTATTTAATTTAGGTGAGATATGGCTCCAAGTCGTTTTTCAACTTGAAACACGATTTTCTGCGTTATTACAGTCTGAAACGAACATGTTTCGTTTACTTGTCTAAATACAGTGATATTTGAAAATTGTTTAAAATTATTAACTTTACCCTAGGTACAAACATTACGAATACTTAAAGAGTGATTCTATTAGTTAATTTAGATGAGATATGGTCCAAGTCGTTTTTCAACTTGAAACACGATTTACTGCGTTATTACAGTCTGAAACGAACATTTTTCGTTTACTCGTCTAAATACAGTGATATTTGAAAATTGTTTAAACTTATTAACTTTACCCTAGGTACAAACATAACGTTTAGTTATAGTTTGATTCTACCATTTAATTTAGGTGAGATATGGCTCCATGTCGTTTTTCAACTTGAAACACGATTTTCTGCATTATTAGAGTCTGACACGAACACTTTTTGTTTACTCGTCTAAATACAGTGATATTTGAAAATTGTTTAAAATTATTAACTTTACCCTAGGTACAAACATTACGATTACTTAAAGAATGATTCTATTAGTTAATTTAGATGAGATATGGTCCAAGTAGTTTTTCAACTTGAAACACGATTTTCTGCGTTATTACAGTCTGAAACGATCATTTTTCGTTTACTCGTCTAAATACAGTGATATTTGAAAATTGTTTAAACTTATCAACTTTACCCTAGGTACAAACATTACGTTTAGTTAAAGTTTGATTCTACCATTTAATTTAGGTGAGAATGGCTCCAAGTCGTTTTTAATTTGAAACACGATTTTCTGCATTATTAGAGTCTGAAACTAACATTTTTCGTTTACTCGTCTAAATACAGTGATATTTGAAAATTGTTTAAAATTATTAACTTTACCCTAGGTACAAACATTAAGATTACTTAAAGAGTGATTCTATTAGTTAATTTAGATGAGATATGGTCCAAGTCGTTTTTCTACTTGAAACACGATTTTCTGCGTTATTACAGTCTGAAACGAACATTTTTCGTTTACTCGTCTAAATACAGTGATATTTAAAAATTGTTTAAACTTATCAACTTTACCCTAGGTACAAACATTACGTTTAGTTAAAGTTTGATTCTACCATATAATTTAGGTGAGAATGGCTCCAAGTCGTTTTTAATTTGAAACACGATTTTCTGCATTATTAGAGTCTGAAACTAACATTTATCGTTTACTCGTCTAAATACAGTGATAATTGAAAATTGTTTAAACTTATTAACTTTACCCTAGGCACAAACATTACGTTTACTTAAAGTTTGATTCTACCATTTAATTTAGGTTAAATATGGCTACAAGCCGTTTTTCAACTTGAAACACGATTTTCAGCGTTATTAGAGTCTGAAACTAACATTTTTCGTTTACTCGTCTAATTACAGTGATATTTGAAAATTGTTTAAACTTTTTTACTTTACCCTAGGTACAAACATTACGATTACTTAAAGGGTGATTCTACCAATTAATTTAGATGAGTTATGGCTCCAATCATTTATCAACTTGAAACACGATTTTCTGCATTATTAGAGTCTGAAACGAACATTTTTCGTTTACTCGTCTAAATAAAGTAATATTTAAAAATTGTTTAAACTTATTAACTTTACCCTAGGTACAAACATTACGTTTAGTTAAAATGTGATTCTACCAGTTAATTTAGATGATATATGGTCCCAAGTCGTTTTTCAACTTAAAACACGATTTTCTGCATTATTAGAGTCTGCAACGAACATTTTTCGTTTACTCGTCTAAATACAGTGATATTTGAAAATTGTTTAAACTTATCAACTTTACCCTAGGTACAAACATTACGTTTAGTTAAAGTTTGATTCTACTATTTAATTTAGGTGAGATATGGCTCCAAGTCGTTTTTAATTTTAAACACGATTTTCTGCATTATTAGAGTCTGAAACGAACATTTTTCGTTTACTCGTCTAAATACAGTGATATTTGAAAATTGTTTAAACTTATCAACTTTACCCTAGGTACAAACATTACGATTACTTAAAGAGTGATTCTATTAGTTAATTTAGATGAGATATGGTCCAAGTCGTTTTTCAACTTGAAACACGATTTTCTGCGTTATTACAGTCTGAAACGAACATTTTTCGTTTACTCGTCTAAATACAGTGATATTTGAAAATTGTTTAAACTTATCAACTTTACCCTAGGTACAAACATTACGATTACTTAAAGAGTGATTCTATTAGTTAATTTAGATGAGATATGGTCCAAGTCGTTTTTCAACTTGAAACACGATTTTCAGCGTTATTACAGTCTGAAACAAACATTTTTCGTTTACTCGTCAAAATACAGTGATATTTGAAAATTGTTTAAACTTATTAACTTTACCCTAGATACAAAGATTACGTTTAGTTAAAGTTTGATTCTACTATTTAATTTAGGTGAGATATGGCTTCAAGTCATTTCGAATTTTAAACACGGTTTTCTGCATTATTAGAGTCCGAAACGAACATTTTTTGTTTACTCGTCTAAATACAGAGATATTTGAAAATTGTTTAAACTTATTAACTTTACCCTATTTACAAACATAACGTTTAGTTATAGTTTGATTCTACCATTTAATTTAGGTGAGAATGGCTCCAAGTCGTTTTTAATTTGAAACACGATTTTCTGCAATATTATAGTCAGAAACGAACATTTTTCGTTTACTCGTCTAAATACAGTGATATTTGAAAATTGTTTAAAATTATTAACTTTACCCTAGGTACAAACATTACGATTACTTAAAGAGTGATTCTATTAGTTAATTTAGATGAGATATGGTCCAAGTCGTTTTTCTACTTGAAACACGATTTTCTGCGTTATTACAGTCTGAAACGAACATTTTTCGTTTACTCGTCTAAATACAGTGATATTTAAAAATTGTTTAAACTTATCAACTTTACCCTAGGTACAAACATTACGTTTAGTTAAAGTTTGATTCTACCATATAATTTAGGTGAGAATGGCTCCAAGTCGTTTTTAATTTGAAACACGATTTTCTGCATTATTAGAGTCTGAAACTAACATTTATCGTTTACTCGTCTAAATACAGTGATAATTGAAAATTGTTTAAACTTATTAACTTTACCCTAGGCACAAACATTACGTTTACTTAAAGTTTGATTCTACCATTTAATTTAGGTTAAATATGGTCCAAGTCGTTTTTCAACTTGAAACACGATTTTCTGCGTTATTACAGTCTGAAACGAACATGTTTCGTTTACTCGTCTAAATACAGTGATATTTGAAAATTGTTTAAAATTATTAACTTTACCCTAGGTACAAACATTACGAATACTTAAAGAGTGATTCTATTAGTTAATTTAGATGAGATATGGTCCAAGTCTTTTTTCAACTTGAGACACGATTTTCTGCGTTATTACAGTCTGAAACGAACATTTTTCGTTTACTCGTCTAAATACAGTGATATTTGAAAATTGTTTAAACTTATTAACTTTACCCTAGGTACAAACATAACGTTTAGTTAAAGTTTGATTCTACCATTTAATTTAGGTGAGAATGGCTCCAAGTCGTTTTTAATTTGAAACACGATTTTCTGCATTATTATAGTCTGAAACGAACATTTTTCGTTTACTCGTCTAAATACAGTGATTTTTGAAATTTGTTTAAAATTATTAACTTTACCCTAGGTACAAACATTACGATTACTTATAGAGTGTTTCTTTTAGTTAATTTAGATGAGATATGGTCCGAGTCGTTTTTCAACTTGAAACACGATTTTCAGCGTTATTACAGTCTGAAACGAACATTTTTCGTTTACTCGTCTAAATACAGTGATATTTGAAAATTGTTTAAACTTATCATCTTTACCCTAGGTACAAACATTACGTTTAGTTAAAGTTTGATTCTACCATTTAATTTAGGTGAGAATGGCTCCAAGTCATTTTTAATTTGAAACACGATTTTCTGCATTATTAGAGTCTGAAACTAACATTTTTCGTTTACTCGTCTAAATACAGTGATATTTGAAAATTGTTTAAAATTATTAACTTTTCCGTAGGTACAAACATTACGATTACTTAAAGAGTGATTCTATTAGTTAATTTAGATGAGATATGGTCCAAGTCGTTTTTCAACTTGAAACACGATTTTCTGCGTTATTACAGTCTGAAACGAACATTTTTCGTTTACTCGTCTAAATACAGTGATATGTAAAAATTGTTTAAACTTATCAACTTTACCCTAGGTACAAACATTACGTTTAGTTAAAGTTTGATTCTACCATTTAATTTAGGTGAGAATGGCTCCAAGTCGTTTTTAATTTGAAACACGATTTTCTGCATTATTAGAGTCTGAAACTAACATTTTTCGTTTACTCGTCTAAATACAGTGATATTTGAAAATTGTTTAAAATTATTAACTTTACCCTAGGTACAAACATTACGATTACTTAAAGAGTGATTCTATTAGTTAATTTAGATGAGATATGGTCCAAGTCGTTTTTCAACTTGAAACACGATTTTCTGCGTTATTACAGTCTGAAACGAACATTTTTCGTTTACTCGTCTAAATACAGTGATATTTGAAAATTGTTTAAACTTATCAACTTTACCCTAGGTACAAACATTACGTTTAGTTAAAGTTTGATTCTACCATTTAATTTAGGTGAGAATGGCTCCAAGTCGTTTTTAATTTGAAACACGATTTTCTGCATTAATAGAGTCTGAAACTAACATTTTTCGTTTACTCGTCTAAATACAGTGATAATTGAAAATTGTTAAAACTTATTAACTTTACCCTAGGCACAAACATTATGTTTACTTAAAGTTAGATTCTACCATTTAATTTAGGTTAAATATGGCTCCAAGTCGTTTTCAATTTTAAACACGATTTTCTGCATTATTGAGTCAGAAACGAACATTTTTCGTTTACTCGTCTAAATACAGTGATATTTGAAAATTGTTTAAACTTATTAACTTTACTCTAGGTACAAACATAACGTTTAGTTAAAATTTGATTCTACCATTTAATTTAGGTGAGAATGGCTCCAAGTCGTTTTTAATTTGAAACACGATTTTCTGCATTATTAGAGTCTGAAACTAACATTTTTCGTTTACTCGTCTAAATACAGTGATATTTGAAACTTGTTTAAAATTATTAACTTTACCCTAGGTACAAACATTACGATTACTTAAAGAGTGATTCTATTAGTTAATTTAGATGAGATATGGTCCAAGTCGTTTTTCAACTTGAAACACGATTTTCTGCGTTATTTCAGTCTGAAACGAACATTTTTCGTTTACTCGTCTAAATACAGTGATATTTGAAAATTGTTTAAACTTATCAACTTTACCCTAGGTACAAACATTACGTTTAGTTAAAGTTTGATTCTACCATTTAATTTAGGTGAGAATGGCTCCAAGTCGTTTTTAATTTGAAACACGATTTTCTGCATTATTAGAGTCTGAAACTAACATTTTTCGTTTACTCGTCTAAATACAGTGATATTTGAAAATTGTTTAAAATTATTAACTTTACCCTAGGTACAAACATTACGATTACTTAAAGAGTGTTTCTATTAGTTAATTTAGATGAGATATGGTCCAAGTCGTTTTTCAACTTGAAACACGATTTTCTGCGTTATTACAGTCTGAAACGGACATTTTTCGTTTATTCGTCTAAATACAGTGATATTTGAAAATTGTTTAAACTTATCAACTTTACCCTAGGTACAAACATTACGTTTAGTTAAAGTTTGAATCTACCATTTAATTTAGGTGAGAATGGCTCCAAGTCGTTTTTAATTTGAAACACGATTTTCTGCATTATTAGAGTCTGAAACTAACATTTTTCGTTTACTCGTCTAAATACAGTGATAATTGAAAATTGTTTAAATTTATTAACTTTACCCTAGGCACAAACATTATGTTTACTTAAAGTTTGATTCTACCATTTAATTTAGGTTAAATATGGCTCCAAGTCGTTTTTAATTTTAAACACGATTTTCTGCATTATTGAGTCTGAAACGAACATTTTTCGTTTACTTGTCTAAATACAGTGATATTTGAAAATTGTTTAAACTTATTAACTTTACCCTAGGTACAAACATAACGTTTAGTTAAAGTTTGATTCTACCATTTAATTTAGGTGAGAATGGCTCCAAGTCGTTTTTAATTTGAAACACGATTTTCTGCATTATTAGAGTCTGAAACTAACATTTTTCGTTTACTCGTCTAAATACAGTGATATTTGAAAATTGTTTAAAATTATTTACTTTACCCTAGGTACAAACATTACGATTACTTAAAGAGTGATTCTATTAGTTAATTTAGATGATATATGGTCCAAGTCGTTTTTCAACTTGAAGCACGATTTTCTGCGTTATTACAGTCTGAAACGAACATTTTTCGTTTACTCGTCTAAATACAGTGATATTTGAAAATTGTTTAAAATTATTAACTTTACCCTAGATACAAACATTACGATTACTTAAAGAGTGATTCTATTAGTTAATTTAGATGAGATATAGTCCAAGTCGTTTTTCAACTTGAAACACGATTTTCTGCGTTATTACAGTCTGAAACGAACATTTTTCGTTTACTCGTCTAAATACAGTGATATTTGAAAATTGTTTAAACTTATCAACTTTACCCTAGGTACAAACATTACGTTTAGTTAAAGTTTGATTCTACCATTTAATTTAGGTGAGAATGGCTCCAAGTCGTTTTTAATTTGAAACACGATTTTCTGCATTATTAGAGTCTGAAACTAACATTTTTCGTTTACTCGTCTAAATACAGTGATATTTGAAAATTGTTTAAAATTATTTACTTTACCCTAGGTACAAACATTACGATTACTTAAAGAGTGATTCTATTAGTTAATTTAGATGAGATATGGGCCAAGTCGTTTTTCAACTTGAAACACGATTTTCTGCGTTATTACAGTCTGAAACGAACATTTTTCGTTTACTCGTCTAAATACAGTGATATTTGAAAATTGTTTAAACTTATCAACTTTACCCTAGGTACAAACATTACGTTTAGTTAAAGTTTGATTCTACCATTTAATTTAGGTGAGAATGGCTCCAAGTCTTTTTCAACTTAAAACACGATTTTCTGCATTATTAGAGTCTGAAACGAACATTTTTCGTTTACTCGTCTAAATACAGTGATATTTGAAAATTGTTTAAAATTATTTACTTTACCGTAGGTACAAACATTACGATTACTTAAAGAGTGATTCTATTAGTTAATTTAGATGAGATATGGTCCAAGTCGTTTTTCAACTTGAAACACGATTTTCTGCGTTATTACAGTCTAAAACGAACATTTTTCGTTTACTCGTCTAAATACAGTGATATTTGAAAATTGTTTAAACTTATCAACTTTACCCTAGGTACAAACATTACGTTTAGTTAAAGTTTGATTCTACCATTTAATTTAGGTGAGAAAGGCTCCAAGTCGTTTTTAATTTGAAACACGATTTTCTGCATTATTAGAGTCTGAAACTAACATTTTTCGTTTACTCATCTAAATACAGTGATATTTGAAACTTGTTTAAAATTATTAACTTTACCCTAGGTACAAACATTACGATTACTTAAAGAGTGTTTCTATTAGTTAATTTAGATGAGATATGGTCCAAGTCGTTTTTCAACTTGAAACACGATTTTCTGCGTTATTACAGTCTGAAACGGACATTTTTCGTTTATTCGTCTAAATACAGTGATATTTGAAAATTGTTTAAACTTATCAACTTTACCCTAGGTACAAACATTACGTTTAGTTAAAGTTTGAATCTACCATTTAATTTAGGTGAGAATGGCTCCAAGTCGTTTTTAATTTGAAACACGATTTTCTGCATTATTAGAGTCTGAAACTAACATTTTTCGTTTACTCGTCTAAATACAGTGATAATTGAAAATTGTTTAAATTTATTAACTTTACCCTAGGCACAAACATTATGTTTACTTAAAGTTTGATTCTACCATTTAATTTAGGTTAAATATGGCTCCAAGTCGTTTTTAATTTTAAACACGATTTTCTGCATTATTGAGTCTGAAACGAACATTTTTCGTTTACTTGTCTAAATACAGTGATATTTGAAAATTGTTTAAACTTATCAACTTTACCCTAGGTACAAACATTACGTTTAGTTAAAGTTTGATTCTACCATTTAATTTAGGTGAGAATGGCTCCAAGTCTTTTTCAACTTAAAACACGATTTTCTGCATTATTAGAGTCTGAAACGAACATTTTTCGTTTACTCGTCTAAATACAGTGATATTTGAAAATTGTTTAAAATTATTTACTTTACCGTAGGTACAAACATTACGATTACTTAAAGAGTGATTCTATTAGTTAATTTAGATGAGATATGGTCCAAGTCGTTTTTCAACTTGAAACACGATTTTCTGCGTTATTACAGTCTAAAACGAACATTTTTCGTTTACTCGTCTAAATACAGTGATATTTGAAAATTGTTTAAACTTATCAACTTTACCCTAGGTACAAACATTACGTTTAGTTAAAGTTTGATTCTACCATTTAATTTAGGTGAGAAAGGCTCCAAGTCGTTTTTAATTTGAAACACGATTTTCTGCATTATTAGAGTCTGAAACTAACATTTTTCGTTTACTCATCTAAATACAGTGATATTTGAAACTTGTTTAAAATTATTAACTTTACCCTAGGTACAAACATTACGATTACTTAAAGAGTGATTCTATTAGTTAATTTAGATGAGATATGGTCCAAGTCGTTTTTCAACTTGAAACACGATTTTCTGCGTTATTACAGTCTGAAACGAACATTTTTCGTTTACTCGTCTAAATACAGTGATATTTGAAAGTTGTTTAAACTTATCAACTTTACCCTAGGTACAAACATTACGTTTAGTTAAAGTTTGATTCTACCATTTAATTTAGGTGAGAATGGCTCCAAGTCGTTTTTAATTTGAAACACGATTTTCTGCATTATTAGAGTCTGAAACTAACATTTTTCGTTTACTCGTCTAAATACAGTGATATTTGAAAATTGTTTAAAATTATTTACTTTACCCTAGGTACAAACATTACGATTACTTAAAGAGTGATTCTATTAGTTAATTTAGATGAGATATGGTCCAAGTCGTTTTTCAACTTGATACACGATTTTCTGCGTTATTACAGTCTGAAACGAACATTTTTCGTTTACTCGTCTAAATACAGTGATATTTGAAAATTGTTTAAACTTATCAACTTTACCCTAGGTACAAACATTACGTTTAGTTAAAGTTTGATTCTACCATTTAATTTAGGTGAGAATGGCTCCAAGTCGTTTTTAATTTGAAACACGATTTTCTGCATTATTAGAGTCTGAAACTAACATTTTTCGTTTACTCGTCTAAATACAGTGATATTTGAAAATTGTTTAAAATTATTAACTTTACCCTAGGTACAAACATTACGATTACTTAAAGAGTGATTCTATTAGTTAATTTAGATGAGATATGGTCCAAGTCGTTTTTCAACTTGAAACACGATTTTCTGCGTTATTACAGTCTGAAACGAACATTTTTCGTTTACTCGTCTAAATACAGTGATATTTGAAAATTGTTTAAAATTATTAACTTTACCCTAGCTACAAACATTACGATTACTTAAAGGGTGATTCTACCAATTAATTCAGATGAGATATGGCTCCAATCATTTATCAACTTGAAACACGATTTTCTGCATTATTAGAGTCTGCAACGAACATTTTTCGTTTACTCGTCTAAATAAAGTAATATTTGAAAATTGTTTAAACTTATTAACTTTACCCTAGGTACAAACATTACGTTTAGTTAAAGTGTGATTCTACCAGTTAATTTAGATGAGATATGGTCCCAAGTCGTTTTTCATCTTAAAACACGATTTTCTGTATTATTAGAGTCTGAAACGAACATTTTTCGTTTACTCGTCTAAATACAGTGATATTTGAAAATTGTTTAAACTTATTAACTTTACCCTAGGTACAAACATTACGTTCAGTTAAAGTTTGATTCTACTATTTAATTTAGGTGAGATATGGCTCCAAGTCGTTTTTAATTTTAAACACGATTTTCTGCATTTTTAGAGTCTGAAACGAACATTTTTCGTTTACTCGTCTAAATACAGTGATATTTGAAAATTGTTTAAACTTATTAACTTTACCCTAGGTACAAACATTACGTTTAGTTAAAGTTTGATTCTACTATTTAATTTAGGTGAGATATGGCTCCAAGTCGTTTTTAATATTAAACACGATTTTCTGCATTTTTAGAGTCTGAAACGAACATTTTTCGTTTACTCGTCTAAATACAGTGATATTTGAAAATTGTTTAAACTTATCAACTTTACCCTAGGTACAAACATTACGTTTAGTTAAAGTTTGATTCTACCATTTAATTTAGGTGAGAAAGGCTCCAAGTCGTTTTTAATTTGAAACACGATTTTCTGCATTATTAGAGTCTGAAACTAACATTTTTCGTTTACTCGTCTAAATACAGTGATATTTGAAAATTGTTTAAAATTATTTACTTTACCCTAGGTACAAACATTACGATTACTTAAAGAGTGATTCTATTAGTTAATTTAGATGAGATATGGTCCAAGTCGTTTTTCAACTTGAAACACGATTTTCTGCGTTATTACAGTCTAAAACGAACATTTTTCGTTTACTCGTCTAAATACAGTGATATTTGAAAATTGTTTAAACTTATCAACTTTACCCTAGGTACAAACATTACGTTTAGTTAAAGTTTGATTCTACCATTTAATTTAGGTGAGAAAGGCTCCAAGTCGTTTTTAATTTGAAACACGATTTTCTGCATTATTAGAGTCTGAAACTAACATTTTTCGTTTACTCATCTAAATACAGTGATATTTGAAAATTGTTTAAAATTATTAACTTTACCCTAGGTACAAACATTACGATTACTTAAAGAGTGATTCTATTAGTTAATTTAGATGAGATATGGTCCAAGTCGTTTTTCAACTTGAAACACGATTTTCTGCGTTATTACAGTCTGAAACGAACATTTTTCGTTTACTCGTCTAAATACAGTGATATTTGAAAATTGTTTAAAATTATTAACTTTACCCTAGCTACAAACATTACGATTACTTAAAGGGTGATTCTACCAATTAATTCAGATGAGATATGGCTCCAATCATTTATCAACTTGAAACACGATTTTCTGCATTATTAGAGTCTGCAACGAACATTTTTCGTTTACTCGTCTAAATAAAGTAATATTTGAAAATTGTTTAAACTTATTAACTTTACCCTAGGTACAAACATTACGTTTAGTTAAAGTGTGATTCTACCAGTTAATTTAGATGAGATATGGTCCCAAGTCGTTTTTCATCTTAAAACACGATTTTCTGCATTATTAGAGTCTGAAACGAACATTTTTCGTTTACTCGTCTAAATACAGTGATATTTGAAAATTGTTTAAACTTATTAACTTTACCCTAGGTACAAACATTACGTTCAGTTAAAGTTTGATTCTACTATTTAATTTAGGTGAGATATGGCTCCAAGTCGTTTTTAATTTTAAACACGATTTTCTGCATTTTTAGAGTCTGAAACGAACATTTTTCGTTTACTCGTCTAAATACAGTGATATTTGAAAATTGTTTAAACTTATTAACTTTACCCTAGGTACAAACATTACGTTTAGTTAAAGTTTGATTCTACTATTTAATTTAGGTGAGATATGGCTCCAAGTCGTTTTTAATATTAAACACGATTTTCTGCATTTTTAGAGTCTGAAACGAACATTTTTCGTTTACTCGTCTAAATACAGTGATATTTGAAAATTGTTTAAACTTATCAACTTTACCCTAGGTACAAACATTACGTTTAGTTAAAGTTTGATTCTACCATTTAATTTAGGTGAGAAAGGCTCCAAGTCGTTTTTAATTTGAAACACGATTTTCTGCATTATTAGAGTCTGAAACTAACATTTTTCGTTTACTCGTCTAAATACAGTGATATTTGAAAATTGTTTAAAATTATTTACTTTACCCTAGGTACAAACATTACGATTACTTAAAGAGTGATTCTATTAGTTAATTTAGATGAGATATGGTCCAAGTCGTTTTTCAACTTGAAACACGATTTTCTGCGTTATTACAGTCTAAAACGAACATTTTTCGTTTACTCGTCTAAATACAGTGATATTTGAAAATTGTTTAAACTTATCAACTTTACCCTAGGTACAAACATTACGTTTAGTTAAAGTTTGATTCTACCATTTAATTTAGGTGAGAAAGGCTCCAAGTCGTTTTTAATTTGAAACACGATTTTCTGCATTATTAGAGTCTGAAACTAACATTTTTCGTTTACTCATCTAAATACAGTGATATTTGAAACTTGTTTAAAATTATTAACTTTACCCTAGGTACAAACATTACGATTACTTAAAGAGTGATTCTATTAGTTAATTTAGATGAGATATGGTCCAAGTCGTTTTTCAACTTGAAACACGATTTTCTGCGTTATTACAGTCTGAAACGAACATTTTTCGTTTACTCGTCTAAATACAGTGATATTTGAAAGTTGTTTAAACTTATCAACTTTACCCTAGGTACAAACATTACGTTTAGTTAAAGTTTGATTCTACCATTTAATTTAGGTGAGAATGGCTCCAAGTCGTTTTTAATTTGAAACACGATTTTCTGCATTATTAGAGTCTGAAACTAACATTTTTCGTTTACTCGTCTAAATACAGTGATATTTGAAAATTGTTTAAAATTATTTACTTTACCCTAGGTACAAACATTACGATTACTTAAAGAGTGATTCTATTAGTTAATTTAGATGAGATATGGTCCAAGTCGTTTTTCAACTTGATACACGATTTTCTGCGTTATTACAGTCTGAAACGAACATTTTTCGTTTACTCGTCTAAATACAGTGATATTTGAAAATTGTTTAAACTTATCAACTTTACCCTAGGTACAAACATTACGTTTAGTTAAAGTTTGATTCTACCATTTAATTTAGGTGAGAATGGCTCCAAGTCGTTTTTAATTTGAAACACGATTTTCTGCATTATTAGAGTCTGAAACTAACATTTTTCGTTTACTCGTCTAAATACAGTGATATTTGAAAATTGTTTAAAATTATTAACTTTACCCTAGGTACAAACATTACGATTACTTAAAGAGTGATTCTATTAGTTAATTTAGATGAGATATGGTCCAAGTCGTTTTTCAACTTGAAACACGATTTTCTGCGTTATTACAGTCTGAAACGAACATTTTTCGTTTACTCGTCTAAATACAGTGATATTTGAAAATTGTTTAAAATTATTAACTTTACCCTAGCTACAAACATTACGATTACTTAAAGAGTGATTCTATTAGTTAATTTAGATGAGATATGGTCCAAGTCGTTTTTCAACTTGAAACACGATTTTCTGCGTTATTACAGTCTGAAACGAACATTTTTCGTTTACTCGTCTAAATACAGTGATATTTGAAAATTGTTTAAACTTCTCAACTTTACCCTAGGTACAAACATTACGTTTAGTTAAAGTATGATTCTACCATTTAATTTAGGTGAGAATGGCTCCAAGTCGTTTTTAATTTGAAACACGATTTTCTGCATTATTAGAGTCTGAAACTAACATTTTTCGTTTACTCGTCTAATTACAGTGATATTTGAAAATTGTTTAAATTTAGTAACTTTACCGTAGGTACAAACATTACGATTACTTAAAGAGTGATTCTATTAGTTAATTTAGATGAGATATGGTCCAAGTCGTTTTTCAACTTGAAACACGATTTTCTGCGTTATTACAGTCTGAAACGAACATTTTTCGTTTACTCTTCTAAATACAGTGATATTTGAAAATTGTTTAAACTTATCAACTTTACCCTAGGTACAAACATTACGTTTAGTTAAAGTTTGATTCTACCAATTAATTCAGATGAGATATGGCTCCAATCATTTATCAACTTGAAACACGATTTTCTGCATTATTAGAGTCTGAAACGAACATTTTTCGTTTACTCGTCTAAATAAAGTAATATTTGAAAATTGTTTAAACTTATTAACTTTACCCTAGGTACAAACATTACGTTTAGTTAAAGTGTGATTCTACCAGTTAATTTAGATGAGATATGGTCCCAAGTCTTTTTCAACTTAAAACACGATTTTCTGCATTATTAGAGTCTGAAACGAACATTTTTCGTTTACTCGTCTAAATACAGTGATATTTGAAAATTGTTTAAACTTATCAACTTTACCCTAGGTACAAACATTACGTTTAGTTAAAGTTTGATTCTACCATTTAATTTAGGTGAGAATGGCTCCAAGTCGTTTTTAATTTGAAACACGATTTTCTGCATTAATAGAGTCTGAAACTAACATTTTTCGTTTACTCGTCTAAATACAGTGAAAATTGAAAATTGTTTAAACTTATTAACTTTACCCTAGGCACAAACATTATGTTTACTTAAAGTTTGATTCTACCATTTAATTTAGGTTAAATATGGCTCCAAGTCGTTTTTAATTTTAAACACGATTTTCTGCATTATTGAGTCTGAAACCAACATTTTTCGTTTACTCGTCTAAATACAGTGATATTTGAAAATTGTTTAAACTTATTAACTTTACCCTAGGTACAAACATAACGTTTAGTTAAAGTTTGATTCTACCATTTAATTTAGGTGAGAATGGCTCCAAGCCGTTTTTAATTTGAAACACGATTTTCTGCATTATTAGAGTCTGAAACTAACATTTTTCGTTTACTCGTCTAAATACAGTGATATTTTAAACTTGTTTAAAATTATTAACTTTACCCTAGGTACAAACATTACGATTACTTAAAGAGTGATTCTATTAGTTAATTTAGATGAGATATGGTCCAAGTCGTTTTTCAACTTGAAACACGATTTTCTGCGTTATTACAGTCTGAAACGAACATTTTTCGTTTACTCGTCTAAATACAGTGATATTTGAAAATTGTTTAAACTTATTTACTTTACCCTAGGTACAAACATTACAATTACTTAAAGGGTGATTCTACCAATTAATTCAGATGAGATATGGCTCCAATCATTTATCAACTTGAAACACGATTTTCTGCATTATTAGAGTCTGCAACGAACATTTTTCGTTTACTCGTCTAAATAAAGTAATATTTGAAAATTGTTTAAACTTATTAACTTTACCCTAGGTACAAACATTACGTTTAGTTAAAGTGTGATTCTACCAGTTAATTTAGATGAGATATGGTCCCAAGTCGTTTTTCATCTTAAAACACGATTTTCTGCATTATTAGAGTCTGAAACGAACATTTTTCGTTTACTCGTCTAAATACAGTGATATTTGAAAATTGTTTAAACTTATTAACTTTACCCTAGGTACAAACATTACGTTTAGTTAAAGTTTGATTCTACTATTTAATTTAGGTGAGATATGGCTCCAAGTCGTTTTTAATTTTAAACACGATTTTCTGCATTTTTAGAGTCTGAAACGAACATTTTTCGTTTACTCGTCTAAATACAGTGATATTTGAAAATTGTTTAAACTTATTAACTTTACCCTAGGTACAAACATAACGTTTAGTTAAAGTTTGATTCTACCATTTAATTTAGGTGAGAATGGCTCCAAGTCGTTTTTAATTTTAAACACGATTTTCTGCATTATTAGAGTCTGAAACGAACATTTTTCGTTTACTCGTCTAAATACAGTGATATTTGAAAATTGTTTAAAATTATTTACTTTACCGTAGGTACAAACATTACGATTACTTAAAGAGTGATTCTATTAGTTAATTTAGATGAGATATGGTCCAAGTCGTTTTTCAACTTGAAAAACGATTTTCTGCGTTATTACAGTCTAAAACGAACATTTTTCGTTTACTCGTCTAAATACAGTGATATTTGAAAATTGTTTAAACTTATAAACTTTACCCTAGGTACAAACATTACGTTTAGTTAAAGTTTGATTCTACCATTTAATTTAGGTGAGAAAGGCTCCAAGTCGTTTTTAATTTGAAACACGATTTTCTGCATTATTAGAGTCTGAAACTAACATTTTTCGTTTACTCATCTAAATACAGTGATATTTGAAACTTGTTTAAAATTATTAACTTTACCCTAGGTACAAACATTACGATTACTTAAAGAGTGATTCTATTAGTTAATTTAGATGAGATATGGTCCAAGTCGTTTTTCATCTTAAAACACGATTTTCTGCATTATTAGAGTCTGAAACGAACATTTTTCGTTTACTCGTCTAAATACAGTGATATTTGAAAATTGTTTAAACTTATTAACTTTACCCTAGGTACAAACATTACGTTTAGTTAAAGTTTGATTCTACTATTTAATTTAGGTGAGATATGGCTCCAAGTCGTTTTTAATTTTAAACACGATTTTCTGCATTTTTAGAGTCTGAAACGAACATTTTTCGTTTACTCGTCTAAATACAGTGATATTTGAAAATTGTTTAAACTTATTAACTTTACCCTAGGTACAAACATAACGTTTAGTTAAAGTTTGATTCTACCATTTAATTTAGGTGAGAATGGCTCCAAGTCGTTTTTAATTTGAAACACGATTTTCTGCATTATTAGAGTCTGAAACGAACATTTTTCGTTTACTCGTCTAAATACAGTGATATTTGAAAATTGTTTAAAATTATTTACTTTACCGTAGGTACAAACATTACGATTACTTAAAGAGTGATTCTATTAGTTAATTTAGATGAGATATGGTCCAAGTCGTTTTTCAACTTGAAAAACGATTTTCTGCGTTATTACAGTCTAAAACGAACATTTTTCGTTTACTCGTCTAAATACAGTGATATTTGAAAATTGTTTAAACTTATAAACTTTACCCTAGGTACAAACATTACGTTTAGTTAAAGTTTGATTCTACCATTTAATTTAGGTGAGAAAGGCTCCAAGTCGTTTTTAATTTGAAACACGATTTTCTGCATTATTAGAGTCTGAAACTAACATTTTTCGTTTACTCATCTAAATACAGTGATATTTGAAACTTGTTTAAAATTATTAACTTTACCCTAGGTACAAACATTACGATTACTTAAAGAGTGATTCTATTAGTTAATTTAGATGAGATATGGTCCAAGTCGTTTTTCAACTTGAAACACGATTTTCTGCGTTATTACAGTCTGAAACGAACATTTTTCGTTTACTCGTCTAAATACAGTGATATTTGAAAGTTGTTTAAACTTATCAACTTTACCCTAGGTACAAACATTACGTTTAGTTAAAGTTTGATTCTACCATTTAATTTAGGTGAGAATGGCTCCAAGTCGTTTTTAATTTGAAACACGATTTTCTGCATTATTAGAGTCTGAAACTAACATTTTTCGTTTACTCGTCTAAATACAGTGATATTTGAAAATTGTTTAAAATTATTTACTTTACCCTAGGTACAAACATTACGATTACTTAAAGAGTGATTCTATTAGTTAATTTAGATGAGATATGGTCCAAGTCGTTTTTCAACTTGATACACGATTTTCTGCGTTATTACAGTCTGAAACGAACATTTTTCGTTTACTCGTCTAAATACAGTGATATTTGAAAATTGTTTAAACTTATCAACTTTACCCTAGGTACAAACATTACGTTTAGTTAAAGTTTGATTCTACCATTTAATTTAGGTGAGAATGGCTCCAAGTCGTTTTTAATTTGAAACACGATTTTCTGCATTATTAGAGTCTGAAACTAACATTTTTCGTTTACTCGTCTAAATACAGTGATATTTGAAAATTGTTTAAAATTATTAACTTTACCCTAGGTACAAACATTACGATTACTTAAAGAGTGATTCTATTAGTTAATTTAGATGAGATATGGTCCAAGTCGTTTTTCAACTTGAAACACGATTTTCTGCGTTATTACAGTCTGAAACGAACATTTTTCGTTTACTCGTCTAAATACAATGATATTTGAAAATTGTTTAAAATTATTAACTTTACCCTAGCTACAAACATTACGATTACTTAAAGAGTGATTCTATTAGTTAATTTAGATGAGATATGGTCCAAGTCGTTTTTCAACTTGAAACACGATTTTCTGCGTTATTACAGTCTGAAACGAACATTTTTCGTTTACTCGTCTAAATACAGTGATATTTGAAAATTGTTTAAACTTCTCAACTTTACCCTAGGTACAAACATTACGTTTAGTTAAAGTATGATTCTACCATTTAATTTAGGTGAGAATGGCTCCAAGTCGTTTTTAATTTGAAACACGATTTTCTGCATTATTAGAGTCTGAAACTAACATTTTTCGTTTACTCGTCTAATTACAGTGATATTTGAAAATTGTTTAAATTTAGTAACTTTACCGTAGGTACAAACATTACGATTACTTAAAGAGTGATTCTATTAGTTAATTTAGATGAGATATGGTCCAAGTCGTTTTTCAACTTGAAACACGATTTTCTGCGTTATTACAGTCTGAAACGAACATTTTTCGTTTACTCTTCTAAATACAGTGATATTTGAAAATTGTTTAAACTTATCAACTTTACCCTAGGTACAAACATTACGTTTAGTTAAAGTTTGGTTCTACCAATTAATTCAGATGAGATATGGCTCCAATCATTTATCAACTTGAAACACGATTTTCTGCATTATTAGAGTCTGAAACGAACATTTTTCGTTTACTCGTCTAAATAAAGTAATATTTGAAAATTGTTTAAACTTATTAACTTTACCCTAGGTACAAACATTACGTTTAGTTAAAGTGTGATTCTACCAGTTAATTTAGATGAGATATGGTCCCAAGTCTTTTTCAACTTAAAACACGATTTTCTGCATTATTAGAGTCTGAAACGAACATTTTTCGTTTACTCGTCTAAATACAGTGATATTTGAAAATTGTTTAAACTTATCAACTTTACCCTAGGTACAAACATTACGTTTAGTTAAAGTTTGATTCTACCATTTAATTTAGGTGAGAATGGCTCCAAGTCGTTTTTAATTTGAAACACGATTTTCTGCATTAATAGAGTCTGAAACTAACATTTTTCGTTTACTCGTCTAAATACAGTGAAAATTGAAAATTGTTTAAACTTATTAACTTTACCCTAGGCACAAACATTATGTTTACTTAAAGTTTGATTCTACCATTTAATTTAGGTTAAATATGGCTCCAAGTCGTTTTTAATTTTAAACACGATTTTCTGCATTATTGAGTCTGAAACGAACATTTTTCGTTTACTCGTCTAAATACAGTGATATTTGAAAATTGTTTAAACTTATTAACTTTACCCTAGGTACAAACATAACGTTTAGTTAAAGTTTGATTCTACCATTTAATTTAGGTGAGAATGGCTCCAAGCCGTTTTTAATTTGAAACACGATTTTCTGCATTATTAGAGTCTGAAACTAACATTTTTCGTTTACTCGTCTAAATACAGTGATATTTTAAACTTGTTTAAAATTATTAACTTTACCCTAGGTACAAACATTACGATTACTTAAAGAGTGATTCTATTAGTTAATTTAGATGAGATATGGTCCAAGTCGTTTTTCAACTTGAAACACTATTTTCTGCGTTATTACAGTCTGAAACGAACATTTTTCGTTTACTCGTCTAAATACAGTGATATTTGAAAATTGTTTAAACTTATTTACTTTACCCTAGGTACAAACATTACAATTACTTAAAGGGTGATTCTACCAATTAATTCAGATGAGATATGGCTCCAATCATTTATCAACTTGAAACACGATTTTCTGCATTATTAGAGTCTGCAACGAACATTTTTCGTTTACTCGTCTAAATAAAGTAATATTTGAAAATTGTTTAAACTTATTAACTTTACCCTAGGTACAAACATTACGTTTAGTTAAAGTGTGATTCTACCAGTTAATTTAGATGAGATATGGTCCCAAGTCGTTTTTCATCTTAAAACACGATTTTCTGCATTATTAGAGTCTGAAACGAACATTTTTCGTTTACTCGTCTAAATACAGTGATATTTGAAAATTGTTTAAACTTATTAACTTTACCCTAGGTACAAACATTACGTTTAGTTAAAGTTTGATTCTACTATTTAATTTAGGTGAGATATGGCTCCAAGTCGTTTTTAATTTTAAACACGATTTTCTGCATTTTTAGAGTCTGAAACGAACATTTTTCGTTTACTCGTCTAAATACAGTGATATTTGAAAATTGTTTAAACTTATTAACTTTACCCTAGGTACAAACATAACGTTTAGTTAAAGTTTGATTCTACCATTTAATTTAGGTGAGAATGGCTCCAAGTCGTTTTTAATTTGAAACACGATTTTCTGCATTATTAGAGTCTGAAACGAACATTTTTCGTTTACTCGTCTAAATACAGTGATATTTGAAAATTGTTTAAAATTATTTACTTTACCGTAGGTACAAACATTACGATTACTTAAAGAGTGATTCTATTAGTTAATTTAGATGAGATATGGTCCAAGTCGTTTTTCAACTTGAAAAACGATTTTCTGCGTTATTACAGTCTAAAACGAACATTTTTCGTTTACTCGTCTAAATACAGTGATATTTGAAAATTGTTTAAACTTATAAACTTTACCCTAGGTACAAACATTACGTTTAGTTAAAGTTTGATTCTACCATTTAATTTAGGTGAGAAAGGCTCCAAGTCGTTTTTAATTTGAAACACGATTTTCTGCATTATTAGAGTCTGAAACTAACATTTTTCGTTTACTCATCTAAATACAGTGATATTTGAAACTTGTTTAAAATTATTAACTTTACCCTAGGTACAAACATTACGATTACTTAAAGAGTGATTCTATTAGTTAATTTAGATGAGAAATGTTCCAAGTCGTTTTTCAACTTGAAACACGATTTTCTGCGTTATTACAGTCTGAAACGAACATTTTTCGTTTACTCGTCTAAATACTGTGATATTTAAAAATTGTTTAAACTTATCAACTTTACCCTAGGTACAAACATTACGTTTAGTTAAAGTTTGATTCTACCATTTAATTTAGGTGAGAATGGCTCCAAGTCGTTTTTAATTTGAAACACGATTTTCTGCATTATTAGAGTCTGAAACTAACATTTTTCGTTTACTCGTCTAAATACAGTGATATTTGAAAATTGTTTAAAATTATTAACTTTACCCTAGGTACAAACATTACGATTACTTAAAGAGTGATTCTATTAGTTAATTTAGATGAGATATGGTCCAAGTCGTTTTTCAACTTGAAACACGATTTTCTGCGTTATTACAGTCTGAAACGAACATTTTTCGTTTACTCGTCTAAATACAGTGATATTTGAAAGTTGTTTAAACTTATCAACTTTACCCTAGGTACAAACATTACGTTTAGTTAAAGTTTGATTCTACCATTTAATTTAGGTGAGAATGGCTCCAAGTCGTTTTTAATTTGAAACACGATTTTCTGCATTATTAGAGTCTGAAACTAACATTTTTCGTTTACTCGTCTAAATACAGTGATATTTGAAAATTGTTTAAAATTATTTACTTTACCCTAGGTACAAACATTACGATTACTTAAAGAGTGATTCTATTAGTTAATTTAGATGAAATATGGTCCAAGTCGTTTTTCAACTTGATACACGATTTTCTGCGTTATTACAGTCTGAAACGAACATTTTTCGTTTACTCGTCTAAATACAGTGATATTTGAAAATTGTTTAAACTTATCAACTTTACCCTAGGTACAAACATTACGTTTAGTTAAAGTTTGATTCTACCATTTAATTTAGGTGAGAATGGCTCCAAGTCGTTTTTAATTTGAAACACGATTTTCTGCATTATTAGAGTCTGAAACTAACATTTTTCGTTTACTCGTCTAAATACAGTGATATTTTAAAATTGTTTAAAATTATTAACTTTACCCTAGGTACAAACATTACGATTACTTAAAGAGTGATTCTATTAGTTAATTTAGATGAGATATGGTCCAAGTCGTTTTTCAACTTGAAACACGATTTTCTGCGTTATTACAGTCTGAAACGAACATTTTTCGTTTACTCGTCTAAATACAGTGATATTTGAAAATTGTTTAAAATTATTAACTTTACCCTAGCTACAAACATTACGATTACTTAAAGAGTGATTCTATTAGTTAATTTAGATGAGATATGGTCCAAGTCGTTTTTCAACTTGAAACACGATTTTCTGCGTTATTACAGTCTGAAACGAACATTTTTCGTTTACTCGTCTAAATACAGTGATATTTGAAAATTGTTTAAACTTCTCAACTTTACCCTAGGTACAAACATTACGTTTAGTTAAAGTATGATTCTACCATTTAATTTAGGTGAGAATGGCTCCAAGTCGTTTTTAATTTGAAACACGATTTTCTGCATTATTAGAGTCTGAAACTAACATTTTTCGTTTACTCGTCTAACTACAGTGATATTTGAAAATTGTTTAAATTTAGTAACTTTACCGTAGGTACAAACATTACGATTACTTAAAGAGTGATTCTATTAGTTAATTTAGATGAGATATGGTCCAAGTCGTTTTTCAACTTGAAACACGATTTTCTGCGTTTTTACAGTCTGAAACGAACATTTTTCGTTTACTCTTCTAAATACAGTGATATTTGAAAATTGTTTAAACTTATCAACTTTACCCTAGGTACAAACATTACGTTTAGTTAAAGTTTGATTCTACCAATTAATTCAGATGAGATATGGCTCCAATCATTTATCAACTTGAAACACGATTTTCTGCATTATTAGAGTCTGAAACGAACATTTTTCGTTTACTCGTCTAAATAAAGTAATATTTGAAAATTGTTTAAACTTATTAACTTTACCCTAGGTACAAACATTACGTTTAGTTAAAGTGTGATTCTACCAGTTAATTTAGATGAGATATGGTCCCAAGTCTTTTTCAACTTAAAACACGATTTTCTGCATTATTAGAGTCTGAAACGAACATTTTTCGTTTACTCTTCTAAATACAGTGATATTTGAAAATTGTTTAAACTTATCAACTTTACCCTAGGTACAAACATTACGTTTAGTTAAAGTTTGATTCTACCAATTAATTCAGATGAGATATGGCTCCAATCATTTATCAACTTAAAACACGATTTTCTGCATTATTAGAGTCTGAAACGAACATTTTTCGTTTACTCGTCTAAATAAAGTAATATTTGAAAATTGTTTAAACTTATTAACTTTACCCTAGGTACAAACATTACGTTTAGTTAAAGTGTGATTCTACCATTTAATTTAGGTGAGAATGGCTCCAAGTCGTTTTTAATTTGAAACACGATTTTCTGCATTAATAGAGTCTGAAACTAACATTTTTCGTTTACTCGTCTAAATACAGTGAAAATTGAAAATTGTTTAAACTTATTAACTTTACCCTAGGCACAAATATTATGTTTACTTAAAGTTTGATTCTACCATTTAATTTAGGTTAAATATGGCTCCAAGTCGTTTTTAATTTTAAATACGATTTTCTGCATTATTGAGTCTGAAACGAACATTTTTCGTTTACTCGTCTAAATACAGTGATATTTGAAAATTGTTTAAACTTATTAACTTTACCCTAGGTACAAACATAACGTTTAGTTAAAGTTTGATTCTACCATTTAATTTAGGTGAGAATGGCTCCAAGTCGTTTTTAATTTGAAACACGATTTTCTGCATTATTAGAGTCTGAAACTAACATTTTTCGTTTACTCGTCTAAATACAGTGATATTTGAAAATTGTTTAAAATTATTTACTTTACCCTAGGTACAAACATTACAATTACTTAAAGGGTGATTCTACCAATTAATTCAGATGAGATTTGGCTCCAATCATTTATCAACTTGAAACACGATTTTCTGCATTATTAGAGTCTGCAACGAACATTTTTCGTTTACTCGTCTAAATAAAGTAATATTTGAAAATTGTTTAAACTTATTAACTTTACCCTAGGTACAAACATTACGTTTAGTTAAAGTGTGATTCTACCAGTTCATTTAGATGAGATATGGTCCCAAGTCGTTTTTCATCTTAAAACACGATTTTCTGCATTATTAGAGTCTGAAACGAACATTTTTCGTTTACTCGTCTAAATACAGTGATATTTGAAAATTGTTTAAACTTATTAACTTTACCCTAGGTACAAACATTACGTTTAGTTAAAGTTTGATTCTACTATTTAATTTAGGTGAGATATGGCTCCAAGTCGTTTTTAATTTTAAACACGATTTTCTGCATTTTTAGAGTCTGAAACGAACATTTTTCGTTTACTCGTCTAAATACAGTGATATTTGAAAATTGTTTAAACTTATTAACTTTACCCTAGGTACAAACATTACGTTTAGTTAAAGTTTGATTCTACTATTTAATTTAGGTGAGATATGGCTCCAAGTCGTTTTTAATTTTAAACACGATTTTCTGCATTTTTAGAGTCTGAAACGAACATTTTTCGTTTACTCGTCTAAATACAGTGATATTTGAAAATTGTTTAAACTTATCAACTTTACCCTAGGTACAAACATTACGTTTAGTTAAAGTTTGATTCTACCATTTAATTTAGGTGAGAAAGGCTTCAAGTCGTTTTTAATTTGAAACACGATTTTCTGCATTATTAGAGTCTGAAACTAACATTTTTCGTTTACTCGTCTAAATAAAGTAATATTTGAAAATTGTTTAAACTTATTAACTTTACCCTAGGTACAAACATTACGTTTAGTTAAAGTTTGATTCTACTATTTAATTTAGGTGAGATATGGCTCCAAGTCGTTTTTAATTTTAAACACGATTTTCTGCATTTTTAGAGTCTGAAACGAACATTTTTCGTTTACTCGTCTAAATACAGTGATATTTGAAAATTGTTTAAACTTATCAACTTTACCCTAGGTACAAACATTACGTTTAGTTAAAGTTTGATTCTACCATTTAATTTAGGTGAGAAAGGCTTCAAGTCGTTTTTAATTTGAAACACGATTTTCTGCATTATTAGAGTCTGAAACGAACATTTTTCGTTTACTCGTCTAAATACAGTGAAAATTGAAAATTGTTTAAACTTATTAACTTTACCCTAGGCACAAATATTATGTTTACTTAAAGTTTGATTCTACCATTTAATTTAGGTTAAATATGGCTCCAAGTCGTTTTTAATTTTAAATACGATTTTCTGCATTATTGAGTCTGAAACGAACATTTTTCGTTTACTCGTCTAAATACAGTGATATTTGAAAATTGTTTAAACTTATTAACTTTACCCTAGGTACAAACATAACGTTTAGTTAAAGTTTGATTCTACCATTTAATTTAGGTGAGAATGGCTCCAAGTCGTTTTTAATTTGAAACACGATTTTCTGCATTATTAGAGTCTGAAACTAACATTTTTCGTTTACTCGTCTAAATACAGTGATATTTGAAAATTGTTTAAAATTATTTACTTTACCCTAGGTACAAACATTACAATTACTTAAAGGGTGATTCTACCAATTAATTCAGATGAGATTTGGCTCCAATCATTTATCAACTTGAAACACGATTTTCTGCATTATTAGAGTCTGCAACGAACATTTTTCGTTTACTCGTCTAAATAAAGTAATATTTGAAAATTGTTTAAACTTATTAACTTTACCCTAGGTACAAACATTACGTTTAGTTAAAGTGTGATTCTACCAGTTCATTTAGATGAGATATGGTCCCAAGTCGTTTTTCATCTTAAAACACGATTTTCTGCATTATTAGAGTCTGAAACGAACATTTTTCGTTTACTCGTCTAAATACAGTGATATTTGAAAATTGTTTAAACTTATTAACTTTACCCTAGGTACAAACATTACGTTTAGTTAAAGTTTGATTCTACTATTTAATTTAGGTGAGATATGGCTCCAAGTCGTTTTTAATTTTAAACACGATTTTCTGCATTTTTAGAGTCTGAAACGAACATTTTTCGTTTACTCGTCTAAATACAGTGATATTTGAAAATTGTTTAAACTTATTAACTTTACCCTAGGTACAAACATTACGTTTAGTTAAAGTTTGATTCTACTATTTAATTTAGGTGAGATATGGCTCCAAGTCGTTTTTAATTTTAAACACGATTTTCTGCATTTTTAGAGTCTGA
Source organism: Pterostichus niger (assembly GCA_947425015.1). NCBI lineage: Eukaryota > Metazoa > Arthropoda > Insecta > Coleoptera > Carabidae > Pterostichus > Pterostichus niger. The sequence continues at coordinate 34,413,341 of OX380334.1, read as the reverse complement.
AACGAACATTTTTCGTTTACTCGTCTAAATACAGTGATATTTGAAAATTGTTTAAACTTATCAACTTTACCCTAGGTACAAACATTACGTTTAGTTAAAGTTTGATTCTACCATTTAATTTAGGTGAGAAAGGCTTCAAGTCGTTTTTAATTTGAAACACGATTTTCTGCATTATTAGAGTCTGAAACTAACATTTTTCGTTTACTCATCTAAATACAGTGATATTTGAAACTTGTTTATAATTATTAACTTTACCCTAGGTACAAACATTACGATTACTTAAAGAGTGATTCTATTAGTTAATTTAGATGAGATATGTTCCAAGTCGTTTTTCAACTTGAAACACGATTTTCTGCGTTATTACAGTCTGAAACGAACATTTTTCGTTTACTCGTCTAAATACAGTGATATGTAAAAATTGTTTAAACTTATCAACTTTACCCTAGGTACAAACATAACGTTTAGTTAAAGTTTGATTCTACCATTTAATTTAGGTGAGAATGGCTCCAAGTCGTTTTTAATTTGAAACACGATTTTCTGCATTATTAGAGTCTGAAACGAACATTTTTCGTTTACTCGTCTAAATACAGTGATATTTGAAAATTGTTTAAAATTATTTACTTTACCGTAGGTACAAACATTACGATTACTTAAAGAGTGATTCTATTAGTTAATTTAGATGAGATATGGTCCAAGTCGTTTTTCAACTTGAAAAACGATTTTCTGCGTTATTACAGTCTAAAACGAACATTTTTCGTTTACTCGTCTAAATACAGTGATATTTGAAAATTGTTTAAACTTATAAACTTTACCCTAGGTACAAACATTACGTTTAGTTAAAGTTTAATTCTACCATTTAATTTAGGTGAGAAAGGCTCCAAGTCGTTTTTAATTTGAAACACGATTTTCTGCATTATTAGAGTCTGAAACTAACATTTTTCGTTTACTCATCTAAATACAGTGATATTTGAAACTTGTTTAAAATTATTAACTTTACCCTAGGTACAAACATTACGATTACTTAAAGAGTGATTCTATTAGTTAATTTAGATGAGAAATGTTCCAAGTCGTTTTTCAACTTGAAACACGATTTTCTGCGTTATTACAGTCTGAAACGAACATTTTTCGTTTACTCGTCTAAATACAGTGATATTTAAAAATTGTTTAAACTTATCAACTTTACCCTAGGTACAAACATTACGTTTAGTTAAAGTTTGATTCTACCATTTAATTTAGGTGAGAATGGCTCCAAGTCGTTTTTAATTTGAAACACGATTTTCTGCATTATTAGAGTCTGAAACTAACATTTTTCGTTTACTCGTCTAAATACAGTGATATTTGAAAATTGTTTAAAATTATTAACTTTACCCTAGGTACAAACATTACGATTACTTAAAGAGTGATTCTATTAGTTAATTTAGATGAGATATGGTCCAAGTCGTTTTTCAACTTGAAACACGATTTTCTGCGTTATTACAGTCTGAAACGAACATTTTTCGTTTACTCGTCTAAATACAGTGATATTTGAAAGTTGTTTAAACTTATCAACTTTACCCTAGGTACAAACATTACGTTTAGTTAAAGTTTGATTCTACCATTTAATTTAGGTGAGAATGGCTCCAAGTCGTTTTTAATTTGAAACACGATTTTCTGCATTATTAGAGTCTGAAACTAACATTTTTCGTTTACTCGTCTAAATACAGTGATATTTGAAAATTGTTTAAAATTATTTACTTTACCCTAGGTACAAACATTACGATTACTTAAAGAGTGATTCTATTAGTTAATTTAGATGAAATATGGTCCAAGTCGTTTTTCAACTTGATACACGATTTTCTGCGTTATTACAGTCTGAAACGAACATTTTTCGTTTACTCGTCTAAATACAGTGATATTTGAAAATTGTTTAAACTTATCAACTTTACCCTAGGTACAAACATTACGTTTAGTTAAAGTTTGATTCTACCATTTAATTTAGGTGAGAATGGCTCCAAGTCGTTTTTAATTTGAAACACGATTTTCTGCATTATTAGAGTCTGAAACTAACATTTTTCGTTTACTCGTCTAAATACAGTGATATTTTAAAATTGTTTAAAATTATTAACTTTACCCTAGGTACAAACATTACGATTACTTAAAGAGTGATTCTATTAGTTAATTTAGATGAGATATGGTCCAAGTCGTTTTTCAACTTGAAACACGATTTTCTGCGTTATTACAGTCTGAAACGAACATTTTTCGTTTACTCGTCTAAATACAGTGATATTTGAAAATTGTTTAAAATTATTAACTTTACCCTAGCTACAAACATTACGATTACTTAAAGAGTGATTCTATTAGTTAATTTAGATGAGATATGGTCCAAGTCGTTTTTCAACTTGAAACACGATTTTCTGCGTTATTACAGTCTGAAACGAACATTTTTCGTTTACTCGTCTAAATACAGTGATATTTGAAAATTGTTTAAACTTCTCAACTTTACCCTAGGTACAAACATTACGTTTAGTTAAAGTATGATTCTACCATTTAATTTAGGTGAGAATGGCTCCAAGTCGTTTTTAATTTGAAACACGATTTTCTGCATTATTAGAGTCTGAAACTAACATTTTTCGTTTACTCGTCTAACTACAGTGATATTTGAAAATTGTTTAAATTTAGTAACTTTACCGTAGGTACAAACATTACGATTACTTAAAGAGTGATTCTATTAGTTAATTTAGATGAGATATGGTCCAAGTCGTTTTTCAACTTGAAACACGATTTTCTGCGTTATTACAGTCTGAAACGAACATTTTTCGTTTACTCTTCTAAATACAGTGATATTTGAAAATTGTTTAAACTTATCAACTTTACCCTAGGTACAAACATTACGTTTAGTTAAAGTTTGATTCTACCAATTAATTCAGATGAGATATGGCTCCAATCATTTATCAACTTGAAACACGATTTTCTGCATTATTAGAGTCTGAAACGAACATTTTTCGTTTACTCGTCTAAATAAAGTAATATTTGAAAATTGTTTAAACTTATTAACTTTACCCTAGGTACAAACATTACGTTTAGTTAAAGTGTGATTCTACCAGTTAATTTAGATGAGATATGGTCCCAAGTCTTTTTCAACTTAAAACACGATTTTCTGCATTATTAGAGTCTGAAACGAACATTTTTCGTTTACTCGTCTAAATACAGTGATATTTGAAAATTGTTTAAACTTATCAACTTTACCCTAGGTACAAACATTACGTTTAGTTAAAGTTTGATTCTACCATTTAATTTAGGTGAGAATGGCTCCAAGTCGTTTTTAATTTGAAACACGATTTTCTGCATTAATAGAGTCTGAAACTAACATTTTTCGTTTACTCGTCTAAATACAGTGAAAATTGAAAATTGTTTAAACTTATTAACTTTACCCTAGGCACAAACATTATGTTTACTTAAAGTTTGATTCTACCATTTAATTTAGGTTAAATATGGCTCCAAGTCGTTTTTAATTTTAAATACGATTTTCTGCATTATTGAGTCTGAAACGAACATTTTTCGTTTACTCGTCTAAATACAGTGATATTTGAAAATTGTTTAAACTTATTAACTTTACCCTAGGTACAAACATAACGTTTAGTTAAAGTTTGATTCTACCATTTAATTTAGGTGAGAATGGCTCCAAGTCGTTTTTAATTTGAAACACGATTTTCTGCATTATTAGAGTCTGAAACTAACATTTTTCGTTTACTCGTCTAAATACAGTGATATTTGAAAATTGTTTAAAATTATTTACTTTACCCTAGGTACAAACATTACAATTACTTAAAGGGTGATTCTACCAATTAATTCAGATGAGATTTGGCTCCAATCATTTATCAACTTGAAACACGATTTTCTGCATTATTAGAGTCTGCAACGAACATTTTTCGTTTACTCGTCTAAATAAAGTAATATTTGAAAATTGTTTAAACTTATTAACTTTACCCTAGGTACAAACATTACGTTTAGTTAAAGTGTGATTCTACCAGTTCATTTAGATGAGATATGGTCCCAAGTCGTTTTTCATCTTAAAACACGATTTTCTGCATTATTAGAGTCTGAAACGAACATTTTTCGTTTACTCGTCTAAATACAGTGATATTTGAAAATTGTTTAAACTTATTAACTTTACCCTAGGTACAAACATTACGTTTAGTTAAAGTTTGATTCTACTATTTAATTTAGGTGAGATATGGCTCCAAGTCGTTTTTAATTTTAAACACGATTTTCTGCATTTTTAGAGTCTGAAACGAACATTTTTCGTTTACTCGTCTAAATACAGTGATATTTGAAAATTGTTTAAACTTATTAACTTTACCCTAGGTACAAACATTACGTTTAGTTAAAGTTTGATTCTACTATTTAATTTAGGTGAGATATGGCTCCAAGTCGTTTTTAATTTTAAACACGATTTTCTGCATTTTTAGAGTCTGAAACGAACATTTTTCGTTTACTCGTCTAAATACAGTGATATTTGAAAATTGTTTAAACTTATCAACTTTACCCTAGGTACAAACATTACGTTTAGTTAAAGTTTGATTCTACCATTTAATTTAGGTGAGAAAGGCTTCAAGTCGTTTTTAATTTGAAACACGATTTTCTGCATTATTAGAGTCTGAAACTAACATTTTTCGTTTACTCATCTAAATACAGTGATATTTGAAACTTGTTTAAAATTATTAACTTTACCCTAGGTACAAACATTACGATTACTTAAAGAGTGATTCTATTAGTTAATTTAGATGAGATATGTTCCAAGTCGTTTTTCAACTTGAAACACGATTTTCTGCGTTATTACAGTCTGAAACGAACATTTTTCGTTTACTCGACTAAATACAGTGATATGTAAAAATTGTTTAAACTTATCAACTTTACCCTAGGTACAAACATTACGTTTAGTTAAAGTTTGATTCTACCATTTAATTTAGGTGAGAATGGCTCCAAGTCGTTTTTAATTTGAAACACGATTTTCTGCATTATTAGAGTCTGAAACTAACATTTTTCGTTTACTCGTCTAAATACAGTGATATTTGAAAATTGTTTAAAATTATTAACTTTACCCTAGGTACAAACATAACGATTACTTAAAGAGTGATTCTATTAGTTAATTTAGATGAGATATGGTCCAAGTCGTTTTTCAACTTGAAACACGATTTTCTGCGTTATTACAGTCTGAAACGAACATTTTTCGTTTACTCGTCTAAATACAGTGATATTTGATAATTGTTTAATCTTATCAACTTTACACTAGGTACAAACATTACGATTACTTAAAGAGTGATTCTATTAGTTAATTTAGATGATATATGGTCCAAGTCCTTTTTCAACTTGAAGCACGATTTTCTGCGTTATTACAGTCTGAAACGAACATTTTTCGTTTACTCGTCTAAATACAGTGATATTAGAAAATTGTTTAAAATTATTAACTTTACCCTAGGTACAAACATTACGATTACTTAAAGAGTGATTCTATTAGTTAATTTAGATGAGATATGGTCCAAGTCGTTTTTCAACTTGAAACACGATTTTCTGCGTTATTACAGTCTGAAACGAACATTTTTCGTTTACTCGTCTAAATACAGTGATATTTGAAAATTGTTTAAACTTATCAACTTTACCCTAGGTACAAACATTACGATTACTTAAAGAGTGATTCTATTAGTTAATTTAGATGAGATATGGTCCAAGTCGTTTTTCAACTTGAAACACGATTTTCTGCGTTATTACAGTCTGAAACGAACATTTTTCGTTTACTCGTCTAAATACAGTGATATTTGAAAATTGTTTAAACTTCTCAACTTTACCCTAGGTACAAACATTACGTTTAGTTAAAGTATGATTCTACCATTTAATTTAGGTGAGAATGGCTCCAAGTCGTTTTTAATTTGAAACACGATTTTCTGCATTATTAGAGTCTGAAACTAACATTTTTCGTTTACTCGTCTAAATACAGTGATATTTGAAAATTGTTTAAAATTATTAACTTTACCCTAGGTACAAACATAACGATTACTTAAAGAGTGATTCTATTAGTTAATTTAGATGAGATATGGTCCAAGTCGTTTTTCAACTTGAAACACGATTTTCTGCGTTATTACAGTCTGAAACGAACATTTTTCGTTTACTCTTCTAAATACAGTGATATTTGAAAATTGTTTAAACTTATCAACTTTACCCTAGGTACAAACATTACGTTTAGTTAAAGTTTGATTCTACCAATTAATTCAGATGAGATATGGCTCCAATCATTTATCAACTTGAAACACGATTTTCTGCATTATTAGAGTCTGAAACGAACATTTTTCGTTTACTCGTCTAAATAAAGTAATATTTGAAAATTGTTTAAACTTATTAACTTTACCCTAGGTACAAACATTACGTTTAGTTAAAGTGTGATTCTACCAGTTAATTTAGATGAGATATGGTCCCAAGTCTTTTTCAACTTAAAACACGATTTTCTGCATTATTAGAGTCTGAAACGAACATTTTTCGTTTACTCGTCTAAATACAGTGATATTTGAAAATTGTTTAAAATTATTTACTTTACCGTAGGTACAAACATTACGATTACTTAAAGAGTGATTCTATTAGTTAATTTAGATGAGATATGGTCCAAGTCGTTTTTCAACTTGAAACACGATTTTCTGCGTTATTACAGTCTAAAACGAACATTTTTCGTTTACTCGTCTAAATACAGTGATATTTGAAAATTGTTTAAACTTATCAACTTTACCCTAGGTACAAACATTACGTTTAGTTAAAGTTTGATTCTACCATTTAATTTAGGTGAGAAAGGCTCCAAGTCGTTTTTAATTTGAAACACGATTTTCTGCATTATTAGAGTCTGAAACTAACATTTTTCGTTTACTCATCTAAATACAGTGATATTTGAAACTTGTTTAAAATTATTAACTTTACCCTAGGTACAAACATTACGATTACTTAAAGAGTGATTCTATTAGTTAATTTAGATGAGAAATGTTCCAAGTCGTTTTTCAACTTGAAACACGATTTTCTGCGTTATTACAGTCTGAAACGAACATTTTTCGTTTACTCGTCTAAATACAGTGATATTTAAAAATTGTTTAAACTTATCAACTTTACCCTAGGTACAAACATTACGTTTAGTTAAAGTTTGATTCTACCATTTAATTTAGGTGAGAATGGCTCCAAGTCGTTTTTAATTTGAAACACGATTTTCTGCATTATTAGAGTCTGAAACTAACATTTTTCGTTTACTCGTCTAAATACAGTGATATTTGAAAATTGTTTAAAATTATTTACTTTACCCTAGGTACAAACATTACGATTACTTAAAGAGTGATTCTATTAGTTAATTTAGATGAGATATGGGCCAAGTCTTTTTCAACTTGAAACACGATTTTCTGCGTTATTACAGTCTGAAACGAACATTTTTCGTTTACTCGTCTAAATACAGTGATATTTGAAAATTGTTTAAACTTATCAACTTTACCCTAGGTACAAACATTACGTTTAGTTAAAGTTTGATTCTACCATTTAATTTAGGTGAGAATGGCTCCAAGTCGTTTTTAATTTGAAACACGATTTTCTGCATTAATAGAGTCTGAAACTAACATTTTTCGTTTACTCGTCTAAATACAGTGATAATTGAAAATCGTTTAAACTTATTAACTTTACCCTAGGCACAAACATTATGTTTACTTAAAGTTAGATTCTACCATTTAATTTAGGTTAAATATAGCTCCAAGTCGTTTTTAATTTTAAACACGATTTTCTGCATTATTGAGTCTGAAACGAACATTTTTCGTTTACTCGTCTAAATACAGTGATATTTGAAAATTGTTTAAACTTATTAACTTTACCCTAGGTACAAACATAACGTTTAGTTAAAGTTTGATTCTACCATTTAATTTAGGTGAGAATGGATCCAAGTCGTTTTTAATTTGAAACACGATTTTCTGCATTATTAGAGTCTGAAACTAACATTTTTCGTTTACTCGTCTAAATACAGTGATATTTGAAAATTGTTTAAAATTATTTACTTTACCCTAGGTACAAACATTACGATTACTTAAAGAGTGATTCTATTAGTTAATTTAGATGATATATGGTCCAAGTCCTTTTTCAACTTGAAGCACGATTTTCTGCGTTATTACAGTCTGAAACGAACATTTTTCGTTTACTCGTCTAAATACAGTGATATTTGAAAATTGTTTAAAATTATTAACTTTACCCTAGGTACAAACATTACGATTACTTAAAGAGTGATTCTATTAGTTAATTTAGATGAGATATGGTCCAAGTCGTTTTTCAACTTGAAACACGATTTTCTGCGTTATTACAGTCTGAAACGAACATTTTTCGTTTACTCGTCTAAATACAGTGATATTTGAAAATTGTTTAAACTTATCAACTTTACCCTAGGTACAAACATTACGTTTAGTTAAAGTTTGATTCTACCATTTAATTTAGGTGAGAATGGCTCCAAGTCGTTTTTAATTTGAAACACGATTTTCTGCATTATTAGAGTCTGAAACTAACATTTTTCGTTTACTCGTCTAAATACAGTGATATTTGAAAATTGTTTAAAATTATTAACTTTACCCTAGGTACAAACATTACGATTACTTAAAGAGTGATTCTATTAGTTAATTTAGATGAGATATGGTCCAAGTCGTTTTTCAACTTGAAACACGATTTTCTGCGTTATTACAGTCTGAAACGAACATTTTTCGTTTACTCGTCTAAATACAGTGATATTTGAAAATTGTTTAAACTTATCAACTTTACCCTAGGTACAAACATTACGTTTAGTTAAAGTTTGATTCTACCATTTAATTTAGGTGAGAATGGCTCCAAGTCGTTTTTAATTTGAAACACGATTTTCTGCATTATTAGAGTCTGAAACTAACATTTTTCGTTTACTCGTCTAAATACAGTGATATTTGAAAATTGTTTAAAATTATTTACTTTACCCTAGGTACAAACATTACGATTACTTAAAGAGTGATTCTATTAGTTAATTTAGATGAGATATGGGCCAAGTCTTTTTCAACTTGAAACACGATTTTCTGCGTTATTACAGTCTGAAACGAACATTTTTCGTTTACTCGTCTAAATACAGTGATATTTGAAAATTGTTTAAACTTATCAACTTTACCCTAGGTACAAACATTACGTTTAGTTAAAGTTTGATTCTACCATTTAATTTAGGTGAGAATGGCTCCAAGTCGTTTTTAATTTGACACACGATTTTCTGCATTATTAGAGTCTGAAACGAACATTTTTCGTTTACTCGTCTAAATACAGTGATATTTGAAAATTGTTTAAAATTATTAACTTTTCCGTAGGTACAAACATTACAATTACTTAAAGAGTGTTTCTATTAGTTAATTTAGATGATATATGGTCCAAGTCGTTTTTCAACTTGAAACACGATTTTCTGCGTTATTACAGTCTGAAACGAACATTTTTCGTTTACTCGTCTAAATACAGTGATATTTGAAAATTGTTTAAAATTATTAACTTTACCCTAGGTACAAACATTACGATTACTTAAAGAGTGATTCTATTAGTTAATTTAGATGAGATATGGTCCAAGTCGTTTTTCAACTTGAAACACGATTTTCTGCGTTATTACAGTCTGAAACGAACATTTTTCGTTTACTCGTCTAAATACAGTGATATTTGAAAATTGTTTAAACTTCTCAACTTTACCCTAGGTACAAACATTACGTTTAGTTAAAATTTGATTCTACCATTTAATTTAGGTGAGAATGGCTCCAAGTCGTGTTTAATTTGAAACACGATTTTCTGCATTATTAGAGTCTGAAACTAACATTTTTCGTTTACTCTTCTAAATACAGTGATATTTGAAAATTGTTTAAACTTATCAACTTTAACCTAGGTACAAACATTACGTTTAGTTAAAGGTTGATTCTACCAATTAATTCAGATGAGATATGGCTCCAATCATTTATCAACTTGAAACACGATTTTCTGCATTATTAGAGTCTGAAACGAACATTTTTCGTTTACTCGTCTAAATAAAGTAATATTTGAAAATTGTTTAAACTTATTAACTTTACCCTAGGTACAAACATTACGTTTAGTTAAAGTGTGATTCTACCAGTTAATTTAGATGAGATATGGTCCCAAGTCTTTTTCAACTTAAAACACGATTTTCTGCATTATTAGAGTCTGAAACGAACATTTTTCGTTTTCTCGTCTAAATACAGTGATATTTGAAAATTGTTTAAAAGTATTTACTTTACCGTAGGAACAAACATTACGATTACTTAAAGAGTGATTCTATTAGTTAATTTAGATGAGATATGGTCCAAGTCGTTTTTCAACTTGAAACACGATTTTCTGCGTTATTACAGTCTAAAACGAACATTTTTCGTTTACTCGTCTAAATACAGTGATATTTGAAAATTGTTTAAACTTAACAACTTTACCCTAGTTACAAACATTACGTTTAGTTAAAGTTTGATTCTACCATTTAATTTAGGTGAGAAAGGCTCCAAGTCGTTTTTAATTTGAAACACGATTTTCTGCATTATTAGAGTCTGAAACTAACATTTTTCGTTTACTCATCTAAATACAGTGATATTTGAAACTTGTTTAAAATTATTAACTTTACCCTAGGTACAAACATTACGATTACTTAAAGAGTGATTCTATTAGTTAATTTAGATGAGATATGGTCCAAGTCGTTTTTCAACTTGAAACACGATTTTCTGCGTTATTACAGTCTGAAACGAACATTTTTCGTTTACTCGTCTAAATACAGTGATATTTGAAAGTTGTTTAAACTTATCAACTTTACCCTAGGTACAAACATTACGTTTAGTTAAAGTTTGATTCTACCATTTAATTTAGGTGAGAATGGCTCCAAGTCGTTTTTAATTTGAAACACGATTTTCTGCATTATTAGAGTCTGAAACTAACATTTTTCGTTTACTCGTCTAAATACAGTGATATTTGAAAATTGTTTAAAATTATTTACTTTACCCTAGGTACAAACATTACGATTACTTAAAGAGTGATTCTATTAGTTAATTTAGATGAGATATGGTCCAAGTCGTTTTTCAACTTGAAACACGATTTTCTGCGTTATTACAGTCTGAAACGAACATTTTTCGTTTACTCGTCTAAATACAGTGATATTTGAAAATTGTTTAAACTTATCAACTTTACCCTAGGTACAAACATTACGTTTAGTTAAAGTTTGATTCTACCATTTAATTTAGGTGAGAATGTCTCCAAGTCGTTTTTAATTTGAAACACGATTTTCTGCATTATTAGAGTCTGAAACTAACATTTTTCGTTTACTCGTCTAAATACAGTGATATTTGAAAATTGTTTAAAATTATTAACTTTACCCTAGGTACAAACATTACGATTACTTAAAGAGTGACTCTATTAGTTAATTTAGATGAGATATGGTCCAAGTCGTTTTTCAACTTGAAACACGATTTTCTGCGTTATTACAGTCTGAAACGAACATTTTTCGTTTACTCGTCTAAATACAGTGATATTTGAAAATTGTTTAAAATTATTAACTTTTCCGTAGGTACAAACATTACAATTACTTAAAGAGTGTTTCTATTAGTTAATTTAGATGTTATATGGTCCAAGTCGTTTTTCAACTTGAAACACGATTTTCTGCGTTATTACAGTCTGAAACGAACATTTTTCGTTTACTCGTCTAAATACAGTGATATTTGAAATTTGTTTAAAATTATTAACTTTACCCTAGGTACAAACATTACGATTACTTAAAGAGTGATTCTATTAGTTAATTTAGATGAGATATGGTCCAAGTCGTTTTTCAACTTGAAACACGATTTTCTGCGTTATTACAGTCTGAAACGAACATTTTTCGTTTACTCGTCTAAATACAGTGATATTTGAAAATTGTTTAAACTTCTCAACTTTACCCTAGGTACAAACATTACGTTTAGTTAAAGTTTGATTCTACCATTTAATTTAGGTGAGAATGGCTCCAAGTCGTTTTTAATTTGAAACACGATTTTCTGCATTATTAGAGTCTGAAACTAACATTTTTCGTTTACTCGTCTAACTACAGTGATATTTGAAAATTGTTTAAATTTAGTAACTTAACCGTAGGTACAAACATTACGATTACTTAAAGAGTGATTCTATTAGTTAATTTAGATGAGATATGGTCCAAGTCGTTTTTCAACTTGAAACACGATTTTCTGCGTTATTACAGTCTGAAACGAACATTTTTCGTTTACTCGTCTAAATACAGTGATATTTGAAAATTGTTTAAACTTATTTACTTGACCCTAGGTACAAACATTACAATTACTTAAAGGGTGATTCTACCAATTAATTCAGATGAGATATGGCTCCAATCATTTATCAACTTGAAACACGATTTTCTGCATTATTAGAGTCTGCAACGAACATTTTTCGTTTACTCGTCTAAATAAAGTAATATTTGAAAATTGTTTAAACTTATTAACTTTACCCTAGGTACAAACATTACGTTTAGTTAAAGTGTGATTCTACCAGTTAATTTAGATGAGATATGGTCCCAAGTCGTTTTTCATCATAAAACACGATTTTCTGCATTATTAGAGTCTGAAACGAACATTTTTCGTTTACTCGTCTAAATACAGTGATATTTGAAAATTGTTTAAACTTATTAACTTTACCCTAGGTACAAACATTACGTTTAGTTAAAGTTTGATTCTACTATTTAATTTAGGTGAGATATGGCTCCAAGTCGTTTTTAATTTTAAACACGATTTTCTGCATTTTTAGAGTCTGAAACGAACATTTTTCGTTTACTCGTCTAAATACAGTGATATTTGAAAATTGTTTAAACTTATTAACTTTACCCTAGGTACAAACATAACGTTTAGTTAAAGTTTGATTCTACCATTTAATTTAGGTGAGAATGGCTCCAAGTCGTTTTTAATTTGAAACACGATTTTCTGCATTATTAGAGTCTGAAACGAACATTTTTCGTTTACTCGTCTAAATACATTGATATTTGAAAATTGTTTAAAATTATTTACTTTACCGTAGGTACAAACATTACGATTACTTAAAGAGTGATTCTATTAGTTAATTTAGATGAGATATGGTCCAAGTCGTTTTTCAACTTGAAAAACGATTTTCTGCGTTATTACAGTCTAAAACGAACATTTTTCGTTTACTCGTCTAAATACAGTGATATTTGAAAATTGTTTAAACTTATCAACTTTACCCTAGGTACAAACATTACGTTTAGTTAAAGTTTGATTCTACCATTTAATTTAGGTGAGAAAGGCTCCAAGTCGTTTTTAATTTGAAACACGATTTTCTGCATTATTAGAGTCTGAAACTAACATTTTTCGTTTACTCATCTAAATACAGTGATATTTGAAACTTGTTTAAAATTATTAACTTTACCCTAGGTACAAACATTACGATTACTTAAAGAGTGATTCTATTAGTTAATTTAGATGAGATATGTTCCAAGTCGTTTTTCAACTTGAAACACGATTTTCTGCGTTATTACAGTCTGAAACGAACATTTTTCGTTTACTCGTCTAAATACAGTGATATTTAAAAATTGTTTAAACTTATCAACTTTACCCTAGGAACAAACATTACGTTTAGTTAAAGTTTGATTCTACCATTTAATTTAGGTGAGAATGGCTCCAAGTCGTTTTTAATTTGAAACACGATTTTCTGCATTATTAGAGTCTGAAACTAACATTTTTCGTTTACTCGTCTAAATACAGTGATATTTGAAAATTGTTTAAAATTATTAACTTTACCCTAGGTACAAACATTACGATTACTTAAAGAGTGATTCTATTAGTTAATTTAGGTGAGAATGGCTCCAAGTCGTTTTTAATTTGAAACACGATTTTCTGCATTAATAGAGTCTGAAACTAACATTTTTCGTTTACTCGTCTAAATACAGTGATAATTGAAAATTGTTTAAACTTATTAACTTTACCCTAGGCACAAACATTATTTTTACTTAAAGTTAGATTCTACCATTTAATTTAGGTTAAATATGGCTCCAAGTCGTTTTTAATTTTAAACACGATTTTCTGCATTATTGAGTCTGAAACGAACATTTTTCGTTTACTCGTCTAAATACAGTGATATTTGAAAATTGTTTAAACTTATTAACTTTACCCTAGGTACAAACATAACGTTTAGTTAAAGTTTGATTCTACCATTTAATTTAGGTGAGAATGGCTCCAAGTCGTTTTTAATTTGAAACACGATTTTCTGCATTATTAGAGTCTGAAACTAACATTTTTCGTTTACTCGTCTAAATACAGTGATATTTGAAACTTGTTTAAAATTATTAACTTTACCCTAGGTACAAACATTACGATTACTTAAAGAGTGATTCTATTAGTTAATTTAGATGAGATATGGTCCAAGTCGTTTTTCAACTTGAAACACGATTTTCTGCGTTATTACAGTCTGAAACGGACATTTTTCGTTTACTCGTCTAAATACAGTGATATTTGAAAATTGTTTAAACATATCAACTTTACCCTAGGTACAAACATTACGTTTAGTTAAAGTTTGATTCTACCATTTAATTTAGGTGAGAATGGCTCCAAGTCGTTTTTAATTTGAAACACGATTTTCTGCATTATTAGAGTCTGAAACTAACATTTTTCGTTTACTCGTCTAAATACAGTGATATTTGAAATTTTTTTAAAATTATTTACTTTACCCTAGGTACAAACATTACGATTACTTAAAGAGTGATTCTATTAGTTAATTTAGATGAGATATGGTCCAAGTCGTTTTTCAACTTGAAACACGATTTTCTGCGTTATTACAGTCTGAAACGAACATTTTTCGTTTACTCGTCTAAATACAGTGATATTTGAAAATTGTTTAAAATTATTTACTTTACCCTAGGTACAAACATTACGATTACTTAAAGAGTGATTCTATTAGTTAATTTAGATGAGATATGGTCCAAGTCGTTTTTCAACTTGAAACACGATTTTCTGCGTTATTACAGTCTGAAACGGACATTTTTCGTTTACTCGTCTAAATACAGTGATATTTGAAAATTGTTTAAACTTATCAACTTTACCCTAGGTACAAACATTACGTTTAGTTAAAGTTTGATTCTACCATTTAATTTAGGTGAGAATGGCTCCAAGTCGTTTTTAATTTGAAACACGATTTTCTGCATTATTAGAGTCTGAAACTAACATTTTTCGTTTACTCGTCTAAATACAGTGATAATTGAATATTGTTTAAATTTATTAACTTTACCCTAGGCACAAACATTATGTTTACTTAAAGTTTGATTCTACCATTTAATTTAGGTTAAATATGGCTCCAAGTCGTTTTTAATTTTAAACACGATTTTCTGCATTATTGAGTCTGAAACGAACATTTTTCGTTTACTTGTCTAAATACAGTGATATTTGAAAATTGATTAAACTTATTAACTTTACCCTAGGTACAAACATAACGTTTAGTTAAAGTTTTATTCTACCATTTAATTTAGGTGAGAATGGCTCCAAGTCGTTTTTAATTAGAAACACGATTTTCTGCATTATTAGAGTCTGAAACTAACATTTTTCGTTTACTCGTCTAAATACAGTGATATTTGAAAATTGTTTAAAATTATTTACTTTACCCTAGGTACAAACATTACGATTAGTTAGAGAGTGATTCTATTAGTTAATTTAGATGAGATATGGTCCAAGTCGTTTTTCAACTTGAAACACGATTTTCTGCGTTATTACAGTCTGAAACGAACATTTTTCGTTTACTCGTCTAAATACAGTGATATTTGAAAATTGTTTAAACTTATTTACTTTACCCTAGGTACAAACATTACAATTACTTAAAGGGTGATTCTACCAATTAATTCAGATGAGATATGGCTCCAATCATTTATCAACTTGAAACACGATTTTCTGCATTATTAGAGTCTGCAACGAACATTTTTCGTTTACTCGTCTAAATAAAGTAATATTTGAAAATTGTTTAAACTTATTAACTTTACCCTAGGTACAAACATTACGTTTAGTTAAAGTGTGATTCTACCAGTTAATTTAGATGAGATATGGTCCCAAGTCGTTTTTCATCTTAAAACACGATTTTCTGCATTATTAGAGTCTGAAACGAACATTTTTCGTTTACTCGTCTAAATACAGTGATATTTGAAAATTGTTTAAACTTATTAACTTTACCCTAGGTACAAACATTACGTTTAGTTAAAGTTTGATTCTACTATTTAATTTAGGTGAGATATGGCTCCAAGTCGTTTTTAATTTTAAACACGATTTTCTGCATTTTTAGAGTCTGAAACGAACATTTTTCGTTTACTCGTCTAAATACAGTGATATTTGAAAATTGTTTAAACTTATTAACTTTACCCTAGGTACAAACATAACGTTTAGTTAAAGTTTGATTCTACCATTTAATTTAGGTGAGAATGGCTCCAAGTCGTTTTTAATTTGAAACACGATTTTCTGCATTATTAGAGTCTGAAACGAACATTTTTCGTTTACTCGTCTAAATACATTGATATTTGAAAATTGTTTAAAATTATTTACTTTACCGTAGGTACAAACATTACGATTACTTAAAGAGTGATTCTATTAGTTAATTTAGATGAGATATGGTCCAAGTCGTTTTTCAACTTGAAAAACGATTTTCTGCGTTATTACAGTCTAAAACGAACATTTTTCGTTTACTCGTCTAAATACAGTGATATTTGAAAATTGTTTAAACTTATCAACTTTACCCTAGGTACAAACATTACGTTTAGTTAAAGTTTGATTCTACCATTTAATTTAGGTGAGAAAGGCTCCAAGTCGTTTTTAATTTGAAACACGATTTTCTGCATTATTAGAGTCTGAAACTAACATTTTTCGTTTACTCATCTAAATACAGTGATATTTGAAACTTGTTTAAAATTATTAACTTTACCCTAGGTACAAACATTACGACTACTTAAAGAGTGATTCTATTAGTTAATTTAGATGAGATATGTTCCAAGTCGTTTTTCAACTTGAAACACGATTTTCTGCGTTATTACAGTCTGAAACGAACATTTTTCGTTTACTCGTCTAAATACAGTGATATTTAAAAATTGTTTAAACTTATCAACTTTACCCTAGGTACAAACATTACGTTTAGTTAAAGTTTGATTCTACCATTTAATTTAGGTGAGAATGGCTCCAAGTCGTTTTTAATTTGAAACACGATTTTCTGCATTATTAGAGTCTGAAACTAACATTTTTCGTTTACTCGTCTAAATACAGTGATATTTGAAAATTGTTTAAAATTATTAACTTTACCCTAGGTACAAACATTACGATTACTTAAAGAGTGATTCTATTAGTTAATTTAGATGAGATATGGTCCAAGTCGTTTTTCAACTTGAAACACGATTTTCTGCGTTATTACAGTCTGAAACGAACATTTTTCGTTTACTCGTCTAAATACAGTGATATTTGAAAATTGTTTAAACTTATCAACTTTACCCTAGGTACAAACATTATGTTTAGTTAAAGTTTGATTCTACCATTTAATTTAGGTGAGAATGGCTCCAAGTCGTTTTTAATTTGAAACACGATTTTCTGCATTAATAGAGTCTGAAACTAACATTTTTCGTTTACTCGTCTAAATACAGTGATAATTGAAAATTGTTTAAACTTATTAACTTTACCCTAGGCACAAACATTATTTTTACTTAAAGTTAGATTCTACCATTTAATTTAGGTTAAATATGGCTCCAAGTCGTTTTTAATTTTAAACACGATTTTCTGCATTATTGAGTCTGAAACGAACATTTTTCGTTTACTCGTCTAAATACAGTGATATTTGAAAATTGTTTAAACTTATTAACTTTACCCTAGGTACAAACATAACGTTTAGTTAAAGTTTGATTCTACCATTTAATTTAGGTGAGAATGGCTCCAAGTCGTTTTTAATTTGAAACACGATTTTCTGCATTATTAGAGTCTGAAACTAACATTTTTCGTTTACTCGTCTAAATACAGTGATATTTGAAACTTGTTTAAAATTATTAACTTTACCCTAGGTACAAACATTACGATTACTTAAAGAGTGATTCTATTAGTTAATTTAGATGAGATATGGTCCAAGTCGTTTTTCAACTTGAAACACGATTTTCTGCGTTATTTCAGTCTGAAACGAACATTTTTCGTTTACTCGTCTAAATACAGTGATAATTGAAAATTGTTTAAACTTATCAACTTTACCCTAGGTACAAACATTACGTTTAGTTAAAGTTTGATTCTACCATTTAATTTAGGTGAGAATGGCTCCAAGTCGTTTTTAATTTGAAACACGATTTTCTGCATTATTAGAGTCTGAAACTAACATTTTTCGTTTACTCGTCTAAATACAGTGATATTTGAAAATTGTTTAAAATTATTAACTTTACCCTAGGTACAAACATTACGATTACTTAAAGAGTGATTCTATTAGTTAATTTAGATGAGATATGGTCCAAGTCGTTTTTCAACTTGAAACACGATTTTCTGCGTTATTACAGTCTGAAACGGACATTTTTCGTTTACTCGTCTAAATACAGTGATATTTGAAAATTGTTTAAACATATCAACTTTACCCTAGGTACAAACATTACGTTTAGTTAAAGTTTGATTCTACCATTTAATTTAGGTGAGAATGGCTCCAAGTCGTTTTTAATTTGAAACACGATTTTCTGCATTATTAGAGTCTGAAACTAACATTTTTCGTTTACTCGTCTAAATACAGTGATATTTGAAATTTTTTTAAAATTATTTACTTTACCCTAGGTACAAACATTACGATTACTTAAAGAGTGATTCTATTAGTTAATTTAGATGAGATATGGTCCAAGTCGTTTTTCAACTTGAAACACGATTTTCTGCGTTATTACAGTCTGAAACGAACATTTTTCGTTTACTCGTCTAAATACAGTGATATTTGAAAATTGTTTAAAATTATTTACTTTACCCTAGGTACAAACATTACGATTACTTAAAGAGTGATTCTATTAGTTAATTTAGATGAGATATGGTCCAAGTCGTTTTTCAACTTGAAACACGATTTTCTGCGTTATTACAGTCTGAAACGGACATTTTTCGTTTACTCGTCTAAATACAGTGATATTTGAAAATTGTTTAAACTTATCAACTTTACCCTAGGTACAAACATTACGTTTAGTTAAAGTTTGATTCTACCATTTAATTTAGGTGAGAATGGCTCCAAGTCGTTTTTAATTTGAAACACGATTTTCTGCATTATTAGAGTCTGAAACTAACATTTTTCGTTTACTCGTCTAAATACAGTGATAATTGAATATTGTTTAAATTTATTAACTTTACCCTAGGCACAAACATTATGTTTACTTAAAGTTTGATTCTACCATTTAATTTAGGTTAAATATGGCTCCAAGTCGTTTTTAATTTTAAACACGATTTTCTGCATTATTGAGTCTGAAACGAACATTTTTCGTTTACTTGTCTAAATACAGTGATATTTGAAAATTGATTAAACTTATTAACTTTACCCTAGGTACAAACATAACGTTTAGTTAAAGTTTGATTCTACCATTTAATTTAGGTGAGAATGGCTCCAAGTCGTTTTTAATTTGAAACACGATTTTCTGCATTATTAGAGTCTGAAACTAACATTTTTCGTTTACTCGTCTAAATACAGTGATATTTGAAAATTATTTAAAATTATTTACTTTACCCAAGGTACAAACATTACGATTACTTAAAGAGTGATTCTATTAGTTAATTTAGATGAGATATGGGCCAAGTCGTTTTTCAACTTGAAACACGATTTTCTGCGTTATTACAGTCTGAAACGAACATTTTTCGTTTACTCGTCTAAATACAGTGATATTTGAAAATTGTTTAAACTTATCAACTTTACCCTAGGTACAAACATTACGTTTAGTTAAAGTTTGATTCTACCATTTAATTTAGGTGAGAATGGCTCCAAGTCGTTTTTAATTTGAAACACGATTTTCTGCATTATTAGAGTCTGAAACGAACATTTTTCGTTTACTCGTCTAAATACAGTGATATTTGAAAATTGTTTAAAATTATTAACTTTTCCGTAGGTACAAACATTACAATTACTTAAAGAGTGTTTCTATTAGTTAATTTAGATGATATATGGTCCAAGTCGTTTTTCAACTTGAAACACGATTTTCTGCGTTATTACAGTCTGAAACGAACATTTTTCGTTTACTCGTCTAAATACAGTGATATTTGAAAATTGTTTAAAATTATTAACTTTACCCTAGGTACAAACATTACGATTACTTAAAGAGTGATTCTATTAGTTAATTTAGATGAGATATGGTCCAAGTCGTTTTTCAACTTGAAACACGATTTTCTGCGTTATTACAGTCTGAAACGAACATTTTTCGTTTACTCGTCTAAATACAGTGATATTTGAAAATTGTTTAAACTTCTCAACTTTACCCTAGGTACAAACATTACGTTTAGTTAAAGTTTGATTCTACCATTTAATTTAGGTGAGAATGGCTCCAAGTCGTTTTTAATTTGAAACACGATTTTCTGCATTATTAGAGTCTGAAACTAACATTTTTCGTTTACTCTTCTAAATACAGTGATATTTGAAAATTGTTTAAACTTATCAACTTTACCCTAGGTACAAACATTACGTTTAGTTAAAGTTTGATTCTACCAATTAATTCAGATGAGATATGGCTCCAATCATTTATCAACTTGAAACACGATTTTCTGCATTATTAGAGTCTGAAACGTACATTTTTCGTTTACTCGTCTAAATAAAGTAATATTTGAAAATTGTTTAAACTTATTAACTTTACCCTAGGTACAAACATTACGTTTAGTTAAAGTGTGATTCTACCAGTTAATTTAGATGAGATATGGTCCCAAGTCTTTTTCAACTTAAAACACGATTTTCTGCATTATTAGAGTCTGAAACGAACATTTTTCGTTTACTCGTCTAAATACAGTGATATTTGAAAATTGTTTAAACTTATTAACTTTACCCTAGGTACAAACATTACGTTTAGTTAAAGTTTGATTCTACTATTTAATTTAGGTGAGATATGGCTCCAAGTCGTTTTTAATTTTAAACACGATTTTCTGCATTTTTAGAGTCTGAAACGAACATTTTTCGTTTACTCGTCTAAATACAGTGATATTTGAAAATTGTTTAAACTTATTAACTTCACCCTAGGTACAAACATAACGTTTAGTTAAAGTTTGATTCTACCATTTAATTTAGGTGAGAATGGCTCCAAGTCGTTTTTAATTTGAAACACGATTTTCTGCATTATTAGAGTCTGAAACGAACATTGTTCGTTTACTCGTCTAAATACAGTGATATTTGAAAATTGTTTAAAATTATTTACTTTACCGTAGGTACAAACATTACGATTACTTAAAGAGTGATTCTATTAGTTAATTTAGATGAGATATGGTCCAAGTCGTTTTTCAACTTGAAACACGATTTTCTGCGTTATTACAGTCTAAAACGAACGTTTTTCGTTTACTCCTCTAAATACAGTGATATTTGAAAATTGTTTAAACTTATCAACTTTACCCTAGGTACAAACAATACGTTTAGTTAAAGTTTGATTCTACCATTTAATTTAGGTGAGAAAGGTTCCAAGTCGTTTTTAATTTGAAACACGATTTTCTGCATTATTAGAGTCTGAAACTAACATTTTTCGTTTACTCATCTAAATACAGTGATATTTGAAACTTGTTTAAAATTATTAACTTTACCCTAGGTACAAACATTACGATTACTTAAAGAGTGATTCTATTAGTTAATTTAGATGAGATATGGTCCAAGTCGTTTTTCAACTTGAAACACGATTTTCTGCGTTATTACAGTCTGAAACGAACATTTTTCGTTTACTCGTCTAAATACAGTGATATTTGAAAATTGTTTAAACTTATCAACTTTACCCTAGGTACAAACATTACGTTTAGTTAAAGTTTGATTCTACCATTTAATTTAGGTGAGAATGGCTCCAAGTCGTTTTTAATTTGAAACACGATTTTCTGCATTATTAGAGTCTGAAACTAACATTTTTCGTTTACTCGTCTAAATACAGTGATATTTGAAAATTGTTTAAAATTATTTACTTTACCCTAGGTACAAACATTACGATTACTTAAAGAGTGATTCTATTAGTTAATTTAGATGAGATATGGTCCAAGTCGTTTTTCAACTTGAAACACGATTTTCTGCGTTATTACAGTCTGAAACGAACATTTTTCGTTTACTCGTCTAAATACAGTGATATTTGAAAATTGTTTAAACTTATCAACTTTACCCTAGGTACAAACATTACGTTTAGTTAAAGTTTGATTCTACCATTTAATTTAGGTGAGAATGGCTCCAAGTCGTTGTTAATTTGAAACACGATTTTCTGCATTATTAGAGTCTGAAACTAACATTTTTCGTTTACTCGTCTAAATACAGTGATATTTGAAAATTGTTTAAAATTATTAACTTTACCCTAGGTACAAACATTACGATTACTTAAAGAGTGATTCTATTAGTTAATTTAGATGAGATATGGTCCAAGTCGTTTTTCAACTTGAAACACGATTTTCTGCGTTATTACAGTCTGAAACGAACATTTTTCGTTTACTCGTCTAAATACAGTGATATTTGAAATTTTTTTAAACTTATCAACTTTACCCTAGGTACAAACATTACGTTTAGTTAAAGTTTGATTCTACCATTTAATTTAGGTGAGAATGGCTCCAAGTCGTTTTTAATTTGAAACACGATTTTCTGCATTATTAGAGTCTGAAACGAACATTTTTCGTTTACTCGTCTAAATACAGTGATATTTGAAAATTGTTTAAAATTATTAACTTTTCTGTAGGTACAAACATTACAATTACTTAAAGAGTGTTTCTATTAGTTAATTTAGATGATATATGGTCCAAGTCGTTTTTCAACTTGAAACACGATTTTCTGCGTTATTACAGTCTGAAACGAATATTTTTCGTTTACTCTTCTAAATACAGTGATATTTGAAAATTGTTTAAACTTATCAACTTTACCCTAGGTACAAACATTACGTTTAGTTAAAGTTTGATTCTACCAATTAATTCAGATGAGATATGGCTCCAATCATTTATCAACTTGAAACACGATTTTCTGCATTTTTAGAGTCTGAAACGAACATTTTTCGTTTACTCGTCTAAATACAGTGATATTTGAAAATTGTTTAAACTTATTAACTTCACCCTAGGTACAAACATAACGTTTAGTTAAAGTTTGATTCTACCATTTAATTTAGGTGAGAATGGCTCCAAGTCGTTTTTAATTTGAAACACGATTTTCTGCATTATTAGAGTCTGAAACGAACATTGTTCGTTTACTCGTCTAAATACAGTGATATTTGAAAATTGTTTAAAATTATTTACTTTACCGTAGGTACAAACATTACGATTACTTAAAGAGTGATTCTATTAGCTAATTTAGATGAGATATGGTCCAAGTCGTTTTTCAACTTGAAACACGATTTTCTGCGTTATTACAGTCTAAAACGAACATTTTTCGTTTACTCGTCTAAATACAGTGATATTTGAAAATTGTTTAAACTTATCAACTTTACCCTAGGTACAAACATTACGTTTAGTTAAAGTTTGATTCTACCATTTAATTTAGGTGAGAAAGGCTCCAAGTCGTTTTTAATTTGAAACACGATTTTCTGCATTATTAGAGTCTGAAACTAACATTTTTCGTTTACTCATCTAAATACAGTGATATTTGAAACTTGTTTAAAATTATTAACTTTACCCTAGGTACAAACATTACGATTACTTAAAGAGTGATTCTATTAGTTAATTTAGATGAGATATGGTCCAAGTCGTTTTTCAACTTGAAACACGATTTTCTGCGTTATTACAGTCTGAAACGAACATTTTTCGTTTACTCGTCTAAATACAGTGATATTTGAAAATTGTTTAAACTTATCAACTTTACCCTAGGTACAAACATTACGTTTAGTTAAAGTTTGATTCTACCATTTAATTTAGGTGAGAATGGCTCCAAGTCGTTTTTAATTTGAAACACGATTTTCTGCATTATTAGAGTCTGAAACTAACATTTTTCGTTTACTCGTCTAAATACAGTGATATTTGAAAATTGTTTAAAATTATTTACTTTACCCTAGGTACAAACATTACGATTACTTAAAGAGTGATTCTATTAGTTAATTTAGATGAGATATGGTCCAAGTCGTTTTTCAACTTGAAACACGATTTTCTGCGTTATTACAGTCTGAAACGAACATTTTTCGTTTACTCGTCTAAATACAGTGATATTTGAAAATTGTTTAAACTTATCAACTTTACCCTAGGTACAAACATTACGTTTAGTTAAAGTTTGATTCTACCATTTAATTTAGGTGAGAATGGCTCCAAGTCGTTTTTAATTTGAAACACGATTTTCTGCATTATTAGAGTCTGAAACTAACATTTTTCGTTTACTCGTCTAAATACAGTGATATTTGAAAATTGTTTAAAATTATTAACTTTTCCGTAGGTACAAACATTACAATTACTTAAAGAGTGTTTCCATTAGTTAATTTAGATGATATATGGTCCAAGTCGTTTTTCAACTTGAAACACGATTTTCTGCGTTATTACAGTCTGAAACGAACATTTTTCGTTTACTCGTCTAAATACAGTGATATTTGAAAATTATTTAAAATTATTAACTTTACCCTAGGTACAAACATTACGATTACTTAAAGAGTGATTCTATTAGTTAATTTAGATGAGATATGGTCCAAGTCGTTTTTCAACTTGAAACACGATTTTCTGCGTTATTACAGTCTGAAACGAACATTTTTCGTTTACTCGTCTAAATACAGTGATATTTGAAAATTGTTTAAACTTCTCAACTTTACCCTAGGTACAAACATTACGTGTAGTTAAAGTTTGATTCTACCATTTAATTTAGGTGAGAATGGCTCCAAGTCGTTTTTAATTTGAAACACGATTTTCTGCATTATTAGAGTCTGAAACTAACATTTTTCGTTTACTCGTCTAACTACAGTGATATTTGAAAATTGTTTAAATTTAGTAACTTTACCGTAGGTACAAACATTACGATTACTTAAAGAGTGATTCTATTAGTTAATTTAGATGAGATATGGTCCAAGTCGTTTTTCAACTTGAAACACGATTTTCTGCGTTATTACAGTCTGAAACGAACATTTTTCGTTTACTCTTCTAAATACAGTGATATTTGAAAATTGTTTAAACTTATCAACTTTACCCTAGGTACAAACATTACGTTTAGTTAAAGTTTGATTCTACCAATTAATTCAGATGAGATATGGCTCCAATCATTTATCAACTTGAAACACGATTTTCTGCATTATTAGAGTCTGAAACGAACATTTTTCGTTTACTCGTCTAAATAAAGTAATATTTGAAAATTGTTTAAACTTATTAACTTTACCCTAGGTACAAACATTACGTTTAGTTAAAGTGTGATTCTACCAGTTAATTTAGATGAGATATGGTCCCATGTCTTTTTCAACTTAAAACACAATTTTCTGCATTATTAGAGTCTGAAACGAACATTTTTCGTTTACTCGTCTAAATACAGTGATATTTGAAAATTGTTTAAACTTATTAACTTTACCCTAGGTACAAACATTACGTTTAGTTAAAGTTTGATTCTACTATTTAATTTAGGTGAGATATGGCTCCAAGTCGTTTTTAATTTTAAACACGATTTTCTGCATTTTTAGAGTCTGAAACGAACATTTTTCGTTTACTCGTCTAAATACAGTGATATTTGAAAATTGTTTAAACTTATTAACTTCACCCTAGGTACAAACATAACGTTTAGTTAAAGTTTGATTCTACCATTTAATTTAGGTGAGAATGGCTCCAAGTCGTTTTTAATTTGAAACACGATTTTCTGCATTATTAGAGTCTGAAACGAACATTTTTCGTTTACTCGTCTAAATACAGTGATATTTGAAAATTGTTTAAAATTATTTACTTTACCGTAGGTACAAACATTACGATTACTTAAAGAGTGATTCTATTAGTTAATTTAGATGAGATATGGTCCAAGTCGTTTTTCAACTTGAAACACGATTTTCTGCGTTATTACAGTCTAAACGAACATTTTTCGTTTACTCGTCTAAATACAGTGATATTTGAAAATTGTTTAAACTTATCAACTTTACCCTAGGTACAAACTTTACGTTTAGTTAAAGTTTGATTCTACCATTTAATTTAGGTGAGAAAGGCTCCAAGTCGTTTTTAATTTGAAACACGATTTTCAGCATTATTAGAGTCTGAAACTAACATTTTTCGTTTACTCATCTAAATACAGTGATATTTGAAACTTGTTTAAAATTATTAACTTTACCCTAGGTACAAACATTACGATTACTTAAAGAGTGATTCTATTAGTTAATTTAGATGAGATATGGTCCAAGTCGTTTTTCAACTTGAAACACGATTTTCTGCGTTATTACAGTCTGAAACGAACATTTTTCGTTTACTCGTCTAAATACAGTGATATTTGAAAATTGTTTAAACTTATTAACTTTACCCTAGGTACAAACATAACGTTTAGTTAAAGTTTGATTCTACCATTTAATTTAGGTGAGAATGGCTCCAAGTCGTTTTTAATTTGAAACACGATTTTCTGCATTATTAGAGTCTGAAACTAACATTTTTCGTTTACTCGTCTAAATACAGTGATATTTGAAAATTGTTTAAAATTATTTACTTTACCCTAGGTACAAACATTACGATTACTTAAAGAGTGATTCTATTAGTTAATTTAGATGAGATATGGTCCAAGTCGTTTTTCAACTTGAAACACGATTTTCTGCGTTATTACAGTCTGAAACGAACATTTTTCGTTTACTCGTCTAAATACAGTGATATTTGAAAATTGTTTAAACTTATCAACTTTACCCTAGGTACAAACATTACGTTTAGTTAAAGTTTGATTCTACCATTTAATTTAGGTGAGAATGGCTCCAAGTCGTTGTTAATTTGAAACACGATTTTCTGCATTATTAGAGTCTGAAACTAACATTTTTCGTTTACTCGTCTAAATACAGTGATATTTGAAAATTGTTTAAAATTATTAACTTTACCCTAGGTACAAACATTACGATTACTTAAAGAGTGATTCTATTAGTTAATTTAGATGAGATATGGTCCAAGTCGTTTTTCAACTTGAAACACGATTTTCTGCGTTATTACAGTCTGAAACGAACATTTTTCGTTTACTCGTCTAAATACAGTGATATTTGAAATTTTTTTAAACTTATCAACTTTACCCTAGGTACAAACATTACGTTTAGTTAAAGTTTGATTCTACCATTTAATTTAGGTGAGAATGGCTCCAAGTCGTTTTTAATTTGAAACACGATTTTCTGCATTATTAGAGTCTGAAACGAACATTTTTCGTTTACTCGTCTAAATACAGTGATATTTGAAAATTGTTTAAAATTATTAACTTTTCCGTAGGTACAAACATTACAATTACTTAAAGAGTGTTTCTATTAGTTAATTTAGATGATATATGGTCCAAGTCGTTTTTCAACTTGAAACACGATTTTCTGCGTTATTACAGTCTGAAACGAACATTTTTCGTTTACTCGTCTAAATACAGTGATATTTGAAAATTGTTTAAAATTATTAACTTTACCCTAGGTACAAACATTACGATTACTTAAAGAGTGATTCTATTAGTTAATTTAGATGAGATATGGTCCAAGTCGTTTTTCAACTTGAAACACGATTTTCTGCGTTATTACAGTCTGAAACGAACATTTTTCGTTTACTCGTCTAAATACAGTGATATTTGAAATTTTTTTAAACTTATCAACTTTACCCTAGGTACAAACATTACGTTTAGTTAAAGTTTGATTCTACCATTTAATTTAGGTGAGAATGGCTCCAAGTCGTTTTTAATTTGAAACACGATTTTCTGCATTATTAGAGTCTGAAACGAACATTTTTCGTTTACTCGTCTAAATACAGTGATATTTGAAAATTGTTTAAAATTATTAACTTTTCCGTAGGTACAAACATTACAATTACTTAAAGAGTGTTTCCATTAGTTAATTTAGATGATATATGGTCCAAGTCGTTTTTCAACTTGAAACACGATTTTCTGCGTTATTACAGTCTGAAACGAACATTTTTCGTTTACTCGTCTAAATACAGTGATATTTGAAAATTGTTTAAAATTATTAACTTTACCCTAGGTACAAACATTACGATTACTTAAAGAGTGATTCTATTAGTTAATTTAGATGAGATATGGTCCAAGTCGTTTTTCAACTTGAAACACGATTTTCTGCGTTATTACAGTCTGAAACGAACATTTTTCGTTTACTCGTCTAAATACAGTGATATTTGAAAATTGTTTAAACTTCTCAACTTTACCCTAGGTACAAACATTACGTTTAGTTAAAGTTTGATTCTACCATTTAATTTAGGTGAGAATGGCTCCAAGTCGTTTTTAATTTGAAACACGATTTTCTGCATTATTAGAGTCTGAAACTAACATTTTTCGTTTACTCTTCTAAATACAGTGATATTTGAAAATTGTTTAAACTTATCAACTTTACCCTAGGTACAAACATTACGTTTAGTTAAAGTTTGATTCTACCAATTAATTCAGATGAGATATGGCTCCAATCATTTATCAACTTGAAACACGATTTTCTGCATTATTAGAGTCTGAAACGTACATTTTTCGTTTACTCGTCTAAATAAAGTAATATTTGAAAATTGTTTAAACTTATTAACTTTACCCTAGGTACAAACATTACGTTTAGTTAAAGTGTGATTCTACCAGTTAATTTAGATGAGATATGGTCCCAAGTCTTTTTCAACTTAAAACACGATTTTCTGCATTATTAGAGTCTGAAACGAACATTTTTCGTTTACTCGTCTAAATACAGTGATATTTGAAAATTGTTTAAACTTATTAACTTTACCCTAGGTACAAACATTACGTTTAGTTAAAGTTTGATTCTACTATTTAATTTAGGTGAGATATGGCTCCAAGTCGTTTTTAATTTTAAACACGATTTTCTGCATTTTTAGAGTCTGAAACGAACATTTTTCGTTTACTCGTCTAAATACAGTGATATTTGAAAATTGTTTAAACTTATTAACTTCACCCTAGGTACAAACATAACGTTTAGTTAAAGTTTGATTCTACCATTTAATTTAGGTGAGAATGGCTCCAAGTCGTTTTTAATTTGAAACACGATTTTCTGCATTATTAGAGTCTGAAACGAACATTGTTCGTTTACTCGTCTAAATACAGTGATATTTGAAAATTGTTTAAAATTATTTACTTTACCGTAGGTACAAACATTACGATTACTTAAAGAGTGATTCTATTAGTTAATTTAGATGAGATATGGTCCAAGTCGTTTTTCAACTTGAAACACGATTTTCTGCGTTATTACAGTCTGAAACGAACATTTTTCGTTTACTCGTCTAAATACAGTGATATTTGAAAATTGTTTAAACTTATCAACTTTACCCTAGGTACAAACATTACGTTTAGTTAAAGTTTGATTCTACCATTTAATTTAGGTGAGAATGGCTCCAAGTCGTTGTTAATTTGAAACACGATTTTCTGCATTATTAGAGTCTGAAACTAACATTTTTCGTTTACTCGTCTAAATACAGTGATATTTGAAAATTGTTTAAAATTATTAACTTTACCCTAGGTACAAACATTACGATTACTTAAAGAGTGATTCTATTAGTTAATTTAGATGAGATATGGTCCAAGTCGTTTTTCAACTTGAAACACGATTTTCTGCGTTATTACAGTCTGAAACGAACATTTTTCGTTTACTCGTCTAAATACAGTGATATTTGAAAATTGTTTAAACTTATCAACTTTACCCTAGGTACAAACATTACGTTTAGTTAAAGTTTGATTCTACCATTTAATTTAGGTGAGAATGGCTCCAAGTCGTTGTTAATTTGAAACACGATTTTCTGCATTATTAGAGTCTGAAACTAACATTTTTCGTTTACTCGTCTAAATACAGTGATATTTGAAAATTGTTTAAAATTATTAACTTTACCCTAGGTACAAACATTACGATTACTTAAAGAGTGATTCTATTAGTTAATTTAGATGAGATATGGTCCAAGTCGTTTTTCAACTTGAAACACGATTTTCTGCGTTATTACAGTCTGAAACGAACATTTTTCGTTTACTCGTCTAAATACAGTGATATTTGAAATTTTTTTAAACTTATCAACTTTACCCTAGGTACAAACATTACGTTTAGTTAAAGTTTGATTCTACCATTTAATTTAGGTGAGAATGGCTCCAAGTCGTTTTTAATTTGAAACACGATTTTCTGCATTATTAGAGTCTGAAACGAACATTTTTCGTTTACTCGTCTAAATACAGTGATATTTGAAAATTGTTTAAAATTATTAACTTTTCCGTAGGTACAAACATTACGATTACTTAAAGAGTGATTCTATTAGTTAATTTAGATGATATATGGTCCAAGTCGTTTTTCAACTTGAAACACGATTTTCTGCGTTATTACAGTCTGAAACGAACATTTTTCGTTTACTCGTCTAAATACAGTGATATTTGAAAATTGTTTAAACTTATCAACTTTACCCTAGGTACAAACATTACGTTTAGTTAAAGTTTGATTCTACCATTTAATTTAGGTGAGAATGGCTCCAAGTCGTTTTTAATTTGAAACACGATTTTCTGCATTATTAGAGTCTGAAACTAACATTTTTCGTTTACTCGTCTAAATACAGTGATATTTGAAAATTGTTTAAAATTATTAACTTTTCCGTAGGTACAAACATTACAATTACTTAAAGAGTGTTTCCATTAGTTAATTTAGATGATATATGGTCCAAGTCGTTTTTCAACTTGAAACACGATTTTCTGCGTTATTACAGTCTGAAACGAACATTTTTCGTTTACTCGTCTAAATACAGTGATATTTGAAAATTATTTAAAATTATTAACTTTACCCTAGGTACAAACATTACGATTACTTAAAGAGTGATTCTATTAGTTAATTTAGATGAGATATGGTCCAAGTCGTTTTTCAACTTGAAACACGATTTTCTGCGTTATTACAGTCTGAAACGAACATTTTTCGTTTACTCGTCTAAATACAGTGATATTTGAAAATTGTTTAAACTTCTCAACTTTACCCTAGGTACAAACATTACGTTTAGTTAAAGTTTGATTCTACCATTTAATTTAGGTGAGAATGGCTCCAAGTCGTTTTTAATTTGAAACACGATTTTCTGCATTATTAGAGTCTGAAACTAACATTTTTCGTTTACTCGTCTAAATACAGTGATATTTGAAAATTGTTTAAAATTATTTACTTTACCGTAGGTACAAACATTACGATTACTTAAAGAGTGATTCTATTAGCTAATTTAGATGAGATATGGTCCAAGTCGTTTTTCAACTTGAAACACGATTTTCTGCGTTATTACAGTCTAAAACGAACATTTTTCGTTTACTCGTCTAAATACAGTGATATTTGAAAATTGTTTAAACTTATCAACTTTACCCTAGGTACAAACATTACGTTTAGTTAAAGTTTGATTCTACCATTTAATTTAGGTGAGAAAGGCTCCAAGTCGTTTTTAATTTGAAACACGATTTTCTGCATTATTAGAGTCTGAAACTAACATTTTTCGTTTACTCGTCTAAATACAGTGATATTTGAAAATTGTTTAAAATTATTTACTTTACCCTAGGTACAAACATTACGATTACTTAAAGAGTGATTCTATTAGTTAATTTAGATGAGATATGGTCCAAGTCGTTTTTCAACTTGAAACACGATTTTCTGCGTTATTACAGTCTGAAACGAACATTTTTCGTTTACTCGTCTAAATACAGTGATATTTGAAAATTGTTTAAACTTATCAACTTTACCCTAGGTACAAACATTACGTTTAGTTAAAGTTTGATTCTACCATTTAATTTAGGTGAGAATGGCTCCAAGTCGTTGTTAATTTGAAACACGATTTTCTGCATTATTAGAGTCTGAAACTAACATTTTTCGTTTACTCGTCTAAATACAGTGATATTTGAAAATTGTTTAAAATTATTAACTTTACCCTAGGTACAAACATTACGATTACTTAAAGAGTGATTCTATTAGTTAATTTAGATGAGATATGGTCCAAGTCGTTTTTCAACTTGAAACACGATTTTCTGCGTTATTACAGTCTGAAACGAACATTTTTCGTTTACTCGTCTAAATACAGTGATATTTGAAATTTTTTTAAACTTATCAACTTTACCCTAGGTACAAACATTACGTTTAGTTAAAGTTTGATTCTACCATTTAATTTAGGTGAGAATGGCTCCAAGTCGTTTTTAATTTGAAACACGATTTTCTGCATTATTAGAGTCTGAAACGAAC
Organism: Pterostichus niger; assembly: GCA_947425015.1. Classification (NCBI taxonomy): domain Eukaryota; kingdom Metazoa; phylum Arthropoda; class Insecta; order Coleoptera; family Carabidae; genus Pterostichus; species Pterostichus niger. The sequence goes on along the minus strand of OX380334.1, from coordinate 34,380,859 downwards.
ATTTTTCGTTTACTCGTCTAAATACAGTGATATTTGAAAATTGTTTAAAATTATTAACTTTTCCGTAGGTACAAACATTACAATTACTTAAAGAGTGTTTCTATTAGTTAATTTAGATGATATATGGTCCAAGTCGTTTTTCAACTTGAAACACGATTTTCTGCGTTATTACAGTCTGAAACGAACATTTTTCGTTTACTCGTCTAAATACAGTGATATTTGAAAATTGTTTAAAATTATTAACTTTACCCTAGGTACAAACATTACGATTACTTAAAGAGTGATTCTATTAGTTAATTTAGATGAGATATGGTCCAAGTCGTTTTTCAACTTGAAACACGATTTTCTGCGTTATTACAGTCTGAAACTAACATTTTTCGTTTACTCGTCTAACTACAGTGATATTTGAAAATTGTTTAAATTTAGTAACTTTACCGTAGGTACAAACATTACGATTACTTAAATAGTGATTCTATTAGTAAATTTAGATGAGATATGGTCCAAGTCGTTTTTCAACTTGAAACACGATTTTCTGCGTTATTACAGTCTGAAACGAACATTTTTCGTTTACTCTTCTAAATACAGTGATATTTGAAAATTGTTTAAACTTATCAACTTTACCCTAGGTACAAACATTACGTTTAGTTAAAGTTTGATTCTACCAATTAATTCAGATGAGATATGGCTCCAATCATTTATCAACTTGAAACACGATTTTCTGCATTTTTAGAGTCTGAAACGAACATTTTTCGTTTACTCGTCTAAATACAGTGATATTTGAAAATTGTTTAAACTTATTAACTTCACCCTAGGTACAAACATAACGTTTAGTTAAAGTTTGATTCTACCATTTAATTTAGGTGAGAATGGCTCCAAGTCGTTTTTAATTTGAAACACGATTTTCTGCATTATTAGAGTCTGAAACGAACATTGTTCGTTTACTCGTCTAAATACAGTGATATTTGAAAATTGTTTAAAATTATTTACTTTACCGTAGGTACAAACATTACGATTACTTAAAGAGTGATTCTATTAGCTAATTTAGATGAGATATGGTCCAAGTCGTTTTTCAACTTGAAACACGATTTTCTGCGTTATTACAGTCTAAAACGAACATTTTTCGTTTACTCGTCTAAATACAGTGATATTTGAAAATTGTTTAAACTTATCAACTTTACCCTAGGTACAAACATTACGTTTAGTTAAAGTTTGATTCTACCATTTAATTTAGGTGAGAAAGGCTCCAAGTCGTTTTTAATTTGAAACACGATTTTCTGCATTATTAGAGTCTGAAACTAACATTTTTCGTTTACTCATCTAAATACAGTGATATTTGAAACTTGTTTAAAATTATTAACTTTACCCTAGGTACAAACATTACGATTACTTAAAAAGTGATTCTATTAGTTAATTTAGATGAGATATGGTCCAAGTCGTTTTTTAACTTGAAACACGATTTTCTGCGTTATTACAGTCTGAAACGAACATTTTTCGTTTACTCGTCTAAATACAGTGATATTTGAAAATTGTTTAAACTTATCAACTTTACCCTAGGTACAAACATTACGTTTAGTTAAAGTTTGATTCTACCATTTAATTTAGGTGAGAATGGCTCCAAGTCGTTTTTAATTTGAAACACGATTTTCTGCATTATTAGAGTCTGAAACTAACATTTTTCGTTTACTCGTCTAAATACAGTGATATTTGAAAATTGTTTAAAATTATTTACTTTACCCTAGGTACAAACATTACGATTACTTAAAGAGTGATTCTATTAGTTAATTTAGATGAGATATGGTCCAAGTCGTTTTTCAACTTGAAACACGATTTTCTGCGTTATTACAGTCTGAAACGAACATTTTTCGTTTACTCGTCTAAATACAGTGATATTTGAAAAATGTTTAAACTTATCAACTTTACCCTAGGTACAAACATTACGTTTAGTTAAAGTTTGATTCTACCATTTAATTTAGGTGAGAATGGCTCCAAGTCGTTTTTAATTTGAAACACGATTTTCTGCATTATTAGAGTCTGAAACTAACATTTTTCGTTTACTCGTCTAAATACAGTGATATTTGAAAATTGTTTAAAATTATTAACTTTTCCGTAGGTACAAACATTACAATTACTTAAAGAGTGTTTCCATTAGTTAATTTAGATGATATATGGTCCAAGTCGTTTTTCAACTTGAAACACGATTTTCTGCGTTATTACAGTCTGAAACGAACATTTTTCGTTTACTCGTCTAAATACAGTGATATTTGAAAATTATTTAAAATTATTAACTTTACCCTAGGTACAAACATTACGATTACTTAAAGAGTGATTCTATTAGTTAATTTAGATGAGATATGGTCCAAGTCGTTTTTCAACTTGAAACACGATTTTCTGCGTTATTACAGTCTGAAACGAACATTTTTCGTTTACTCGTCTAAATACAGTGATATTTGAAAATTGTTTAAACTTCTCAACTTTACCCTAGGTACAAACATTACGTTTAGTTAAAGTTTGATTCTACCATTTAATTTAGGTGAGAAAGGCTCCAAGTCGTTTTTAATTTGAAACACGATTTTCTGCATTATTAGAGTCTGAAACTAACATTTTTCGTTTACTCATCTAAATACAGTGATATTTGAAACTTGTTTAAAATTATTAACTTTACCCTAGGTACAAACATTACGATTACTTAAAAAGTGATTCTATTAGTTAATTTAGATGAGATATGGTCCAAGTCGTTTTTTAACTTGAAACACGATTTTCTGCGTTATTACAGTCTGAAACGAACATTTTTCGTTTACTCGTCTAAATACAGTGATATTTGAAAATTGTTTAAACTTATCAACTTTACCCTAGGTACAAACATTACGTTTAGTTAAAGTTTGATTCTACCATTTAATTTAGGTGAGAATGGCTCCAAGTCGTTTTTAATTTGAAACACGATTTTCTGCATTATTAGAGTCTGAAACTAACATTTTTCGTTTACTCGTCTAAATACAGTGATATTTGAAAATTGTTTAAAATTATTTACTTTACCCTAGGTACAAACATTACGATTACTTAAAGAGTGATTCTATTAGTTAATTTAGATGAGATATGGTCCAAGTCGTTTTTCAACTTGAAACACGATTTTCTGCGTTATTACAGTCTGAAACGAACATTTTTCGTTTACTCGTCTAAATACAGTGATATTTGAAAAATGTTTAAACTTATCAACTTTACCCTAGGTACAAACATTACGTTTAGTTAAAGTTTGATTCTACCATTTAATTTAGGTGAGAATGGCTCCAAGTCGTTTTTAATTTGAAACACGATTTTCTGCATTATTAGAGTCTGAAACTAACATTTTTCGTTTACTCGTCTAAATACAGTGATATTTGAAAATTGTTTAAAATTATTAACTTTTCCGTAGGTACAAACATTACAATTACTTAAAGAGTGTTTCCATTAGTTAATTTAGATGATATATGGTCCAAGTCGTTTTTCAACTTGAAACACGATTTTCTGCGTTATTACAGTCTGAAACGAACATTTTTCGTTTACTCGTCTAAATACAGTGATATTTGAAAATTATTTAAAATTATTAACTTTACCCTAGGTACAAACATTACGATTACTTAAAGAGTGATTCTATTAGTTAATTTAGATGAGATATGGTCCAAGTCGTTTTTCAACTTGAAACACGATTTTCTGCGTTATTACAGTCTGAAACGAACATTTTTCGTTTACTCGTCTAAATACAGTGATATTTGAAAATTGTTTAAACTTCTCAACTTTACCCTAGGTACAAACATTACGTTTAGTTAAAGTTTGATTCTACCATTTAATTTAGGTGAGAATGGCTCCAAGTCGTTTTTAATTTGAAACACGATTTTCTGCATTATTAGAGTCTGAAACTAACATTTTTCGTTTACTCGTCTAACTACAGTGATATTTGAAAATTGTTTAAATTTAGTAACTTTACCGTAGGTACAAACATTACGATTACTTAAAGAGTGATTCTATTAGTTAATTTAGATGAGATATGGTCCAAGTCGTTTTTCAACTTGAAACACGATTTTCTGCGTTATTACAGTCTGAAACGAACATTTTTCGTTTACTCTTCTAAATACAGTGATATTTGAAAATTGTTTAAACTTATCAACTTTACCCTAGGTACAAACATTACGTTTAGTTAAAGTTTGATTCTACCAATTAATTCAGATGAGATATGGCTCCAATCATTTATCAACTTGAAACACGATTTTCTGCATTATTAGAGTCTGAAACGAACATTTTTCGTTTACTCGTCTAAATAAAGTAATATTTGAAAATTGTTTAAACTTATTAACTTTACCCTAGGTACAAACATTACGTTTAGTTAAAGTGTGATTCTACCAGTTAATTTAGATGAGATATGGTCCCATGTCTTTTTCAACTTAAAACACAATTTTCTGCATTATTAGAGTCTGAAACGAACATTTTTCGTTTACTCGTCTAAATACAGTGATATTTGAAAATTGTTTAAACTTATTAACTTTACCCTAGGTACAAACATTACGTTTAGTTAAAGTTTGATTCTACTATTTAATTTAGGTGAGATATGGCTCCAAGTCGTTTTTAATTTTAAACACGATTTTCTGCATTTTTAGAGTCTGAAACGAACATTTTTCGTTTACTCGTCTAAATACAGTGATATTTGAAAATTGTTTAAACTTATTAACTTCACCCTAGGTACAAACATAACGTTTAGTTAAAGTTTGATTCTACCATTTAATTTAGGTGAGAATGGCTCCAAGTCGTTTTTAATTTGAAACACGATTTTCTGCGTTATTACAGTCTGAAACGAACATTTTTCGTTTACTCGTCTAAATACAGTGATATTTGAAAATTGTTTAAAATTATTTACTTTACCGTAGGTACAAACATTACGATTACTTAAAGAGTGATTCTATTAGTTAATTTAGATGAGATATGGTCCAAGTCGTTTTTCAACTTGAAACACGATTTTCTGCGTTATTACAGTCTAAACGAACATTTTTCGTTTACTCGTCTAAATACAGTGATATTTGAAAATTGTTTAAACTTATCAACTTTACCCTAGGTACAAACATTACGTTTAGTTAAAGTTTGATTCTACCATTTAATTTAGGTGAGAATGGCTCCAAGTCGTTTTTAATTTGAAACACGATTTTCTGCATTATTAGAGTCTGAAACTAACATTTTTCGTTTACTCGTCTAAATACAGTGATATTTGAAACTTGTTTAAAATTATTAACTTTACCCTAGGTACAAACATTACGATTACTTAAAGAGTGATTCTATTAGTTAATTTAGATGAGATATGGTCCAAGTCGTTTTTCAACTTGAAACACGATTTTCTGCGTTATTACAGTCTGAAACGAACATTTTTCGTTTACGCGTTTAAATACAGTGATATTTGAAAATTGTTTAAACTTATCAACTTTACCCTAGGTACAAACATTACGTTTAGTTAAAGTTTGATTCTACCATTTAATTTAGGTGAGAATGGCTCCAAGTCGTTTTTAATTGAAACACGATTTTCTGCATTATTAGAGTCTGAAACTAACATTTTTCGTTTACTCGTCTAAATACAGTGATATTTGAAAATTGTTTAAAATTATTAACTTTACCCTAGGTACAAACATTACGATTACTTAAAGAGTGATTCTATTAGTTAATTTAGATGAGATATGGTCCAAGTCGTTTTTCAACTTGAAACACGATTTTCTGCGTTATTACAGTCTGAAACGGACATTTTTCGTTTACTCGTCTAAATACAATGATATTTGAAAATTGTTTAAACTTATCAACTTTACCCTAGGTACAAACATTACGTTTAGTTAAAGTTTGATTCTACCATTTAATTTAGGTGAGAATGGCTCCAAGTCGTTTTTAATTTGAAACACGATTTTCTGCATTATTAGAGTCTGAAACTAACATTTTTCGTTTACTCGTCTAAATACAGTGATAATTGAAAATTGTTTAAATTTATTAACTTTACCCTAGGCACAAACATTATGTTTACTTAAAGTTTGATTCTACCATTTAATTTAGGTTAAATATGGCTCCAAGTCGTTTTTAATTTTAAACACGATTTTCTGCATTATTGAGTCTGAAACGAACATTTTTCGTTTACTTGTCTAAATACAGTGATATTTGAAAATTGTTTAAACTTATCAACTTTACCCTAGGTACAAACATTACGTTTAGTTAAAGTTTGATTCTACCAATTAATTCAGATGAGATATGGCTCCAATCATTTATCAACTTGAAACACGATTTTCTGCATTTTTAGAGTCTGAAACGAACATTTTTCGTTTACTCGTCTAAATACAGTGATATTTGAAAATTGTTTAAACTTATTAACTTCACCCTAGGTACAAACATAACGTTTAGTTAAAGTTTGATTCTACCATTTAATTTAGGTGAGAATGGCTCCAAGTCGTTTTTAATTTGAAACACGATTTTCTGCATTATTAGAGTCTGAAACGAACATTGTTCGTTTACTCGTCTAAATACAGTGATATTTGAAAATTGTTTAAAATTATTTACTTTACCGTAGGTACAAACATTACGATTACTTAAAGAGTGATTCTATTAGCTAATTTAGATGAGATATGGTCCAAGTCGTTTTTCAACTTGAAACACGATTTTCTGCGTTATTACAGTCTAAAACGAACATTTTTCGTTTACTCGTCTAAATACAGTGATATTTGAAAATTGTTTAAACTTATCAACTTTACCCTAGGTACAAACATTACGTTTAGTTAAAGTTTGATTCTACCATTTAATTTAGGTGAGAATGGCTCCAAGTCGTTTTTAATTTGAAACACGATTTTCTGCATTATTAGAGTCTGAAACTAACATTTTTCGTTTACTCGTCTAAATACAGTGATATTTGAAAATTGTTTAAAATTATTAACTTTTCCGTAGGTACAAACATTACAATTACTTAAAGAGTGTTTCCATTAGTTAATTTAGATGAGATATGGTCCAAGTCGTTTTTCAACTTGAAACACGATTTTCTGCGTTATTACAGTCTGAAACGAACATTTTTCGTTTACTCGTCTAAATACAGTGATATTTGAAAATTGTTTAAACTTATCAACTTTACCCTAGGTACAAACATTACGTTTAGTTAAAGTTTGATTCTACCATTTAATTTAGGTGAGAATGGCTCCAAGTCGTTTTTAATTTGAAACACGATTTTCTGCATTATTAGAGTCTGAAACTAACATTTTTCGTTTACTCGTCTAAATACAGTGATATTTGAAAATTGTTTAAAATTATTAACTTTACCCTAGGTACAAACATTACGATTACTTAAAGAGTGATTCTATTAGTTAATTTAGATGAGATATGGTCCAAGTCGTTTTTCAACTTGAAACACGATTTTCTGCGTTATTACAGTCTGAAACGAACATTTTTCGTTTACTCGTCTAATTACAGTGATATTTGAAAATTGTTTAAACTTATCAACTTTACCCTAGGTACAAACATTACGTTTAGTTAAAGTTTGATTCTACCATTTAATTTAGGTGAGAATGGCTCCAAGTCGTTTTTAATTTGAAACACGATTTTCTGCATTATTAGAGTCTGAAACGAACATTGTTCGTTTACTCGTCTAAATACAGTGATATTTGAAAATTGTTTAAAATTATTTACTTTACTGTAGGTACAAACATTACGATTACTTAAAGAGTGATTCTATTAGCTAATTTAGATGAGATATGGTCCAAGTCGTTTTTCAACTTGAAACATGATTTTCTGCGTTATTACAGTCTAAAACGAACATTTTTCGTTTACTCGTCTAAATACAGTGATATTTGAAAATTGTTTAAACTTATCAACTTTACCCTAGGTACAAACATTACGTTTAGTTAAAGTTTGATTCTACCATTTAATTTAGGTGAGAAAGGCTCCAAGTCGTTTTTAATTTGAAACACGATTTTCTGCATATTAGAGTCTGAAACTAACATTTTTCGTTTACTCATCTAAATACAGTGATATTTGAAACTTGTTTAAAATTATTAACTTTACCCTAGGTACAAACATTACGATTACTTAAAGAGTGATTCTATTAGTTAATTTAGATGAGATATGGTCCAAGTCGTTTTTCAACTTGAAACACGATTTTCTGCGTTATTACAGTCTGAAACGAACATTTTTCGTTTACTCGTCTAAATACAGTGATATTTGAAAATTGTTTAAACTTATCAACTTTACCCTAGGTACAAACATAACGTTTAGTTAAAGTTTGATTCTACCATTTAATTTAGGTGAGAATGGCTCCAAGTCGTTTTTAATTTGAAACACGATTTTCTGCATTATTAGAGTCTGAAACTAACATATTTCGTTTACTCGTCTAAATACAGTGATATTTGAAAATGGTTTAAAATTATTTACTTTACCCTAGGTACAAACATTACGATTACTTAAAGAGTGATTCTATTAGTTAATTTAGATGAGATATGGTCCAAGTCGTTTTTCAACTTGAAACACGATTTTCTGCGTTATTACAGTCTGAAACGAACATTTTTCGTTTACTCGTCTAAATACAGTGATATTTGAAAATTATTTAAAATTATTAACTTTACCCTAGGTACAAACATTACGATTACTTAAAGAGTGATTCTATTAGTTAATTTAGATGAGATATGGTCCAAGTCGTTTTTCAACTTGAAACACGATTTTCTGCGTTATTACAGTCTGAAACGAACATTTTTCGTTTACTCGTCTAAATACAGTGATATTTGAAAATTGTTTAAACTTCTCAACTTTACCCTAGGTACAAACATTACGTTTAGTTAAAGTTTGATTCTACCATTTAATTTAGGTGAGAATGGCTCCAAGTCGTTTTTAATTTGAAACACGATTTTCTGCATTATTAGAGTCTGAAACTAACATTTTTCGTTTACTCGTCTAACTACAGTGATATTTGAAAATTGTTTAAATTTAGTAACTTTACCGTAGGTACAAACATTACGATTACTTAAAGAGTGATTCTATTAGTTAATTTAGATGAGATATGGTCCAAGTCGTTTTTCAACTTGAAACACGATTTTCTGCGTTATTACAGTCTGAAACGAACATTTTTCGTTTACTCTTCTAAATACAGTGATATTTGAAAATTGTTTAAACTTATCAACTTTACCCTAGGTACAAACATTACGTTTAGTTAAAGTTTGATTCTACCAATTAATTCAGATGAGATATGGCTCCAATCATTTATCAACTTGAAACACGATTTTCTGCATTATTAGAGTCTGAAACGAACATTTTTCGTTTACTCGTCTAAATAAAGTAATATTTGAAAATTGTTTAAACTTATTAACTTTACCCTAGGTACAAACATTACGTTTAGTTAAAGTGTGATTCTACCAGTTATTTTAGATGAGATATGGTCCCATGTCTTTTTCAACTTAAAACACAATTTTCTGCATTATTAGAGTCTGAAACGAACATTTTTCGTTTACTCGTCTAAATACAGTGATATTTGAAAATTGTTTAAACTTATTAACTTTACCCTAGGTACAAACATTACGTTTAGTTAAAGTTTGATTCTACTATTTAATTTAGGTGAGATATGGCTCCAAGTCGTTTTTAATTTTAAACACGATTTTCTGCATTTTTAGAGTCTGAAACGAACATTTTTCGTTTACTCGTCTAAATACAGTGATATTTGAAAATTGTTTAAACTTATTAACTTCACCCTAGGTACAAACATAACGTTTAGTTAAAGTTTGATTCTACCATTTAATTTAGGTGAGAATGGCTCCAAGTCGTTTTTAATTTGAAACACGATTTTCTGCATTATTAGAGTCTGAAACGAACATTTTTCGTTTACTCGTCTAAATACAGTGATATTTGAAAATTGTTTAAAACTATTTACTTTACCGTAGGTACAAACATTACGATTACTTAAAGAGTGATTCTATTAGTTAATTTAGATGAGATATGGTCCAAGTCGTTTTTCAACTTGAAACACGATTTTCTGCGTTATTACAGTCTAAACGAACATTTTTCGTTTACTCGTCTAAATACAGTGATATTTGAAAATTGTTTAAACTTATCAACTTTACCCTAGGTACAAACATTACGTTTAGTTAAAGTTTGATTCTACCATTTAATTTAGGTGAGAAAGGCTCCAAGTCGTTTTTAATTTGAAACACGATTTTCTGCATTATTAGAGTCTGAAACTAACATTTTTCGTTTACTCATCTAAATACAGTGATATTTGAAACTTGTTTAAAATTATTAACTTTACCCTAGGTACAAACATTACGATTACTTAAAGAGTGATTCTATTAGTTAATTTAGATGAGATATGGTCCAAGTCGTTTTTCAACTTGAAACACGATTTTCTGCGTTATTACAGTCTGAAACGAACATTTTTCGTTTACTCGTCTAAATACAGTGATATTTGAAAATTGTTTAAACTTATTAACTTTACCCTAGGTACAAACATAACGTTTAGTTAAAGTTTGATTCTACCATTTAATTTAGGTGAGAATGGCTCCAAGTCGTTTTTAATTTGAAACACGATTTTCTGCATTATTAGAGTCTGAAACTAACATTTTTCGTTTACTCGTCTAAATACAGTGATATTTGAAACTTGTTTAAAATTATTAACTTTACCCTAGGTACAAACATTACGATTACTTAAAGAGTGATTCTATTAGTTAATTTAGATGAGATATGGTCCAAGTCGTTTTTCAACTTGAAACACGATTTTCTGCGTTATTACAGTCTGAAACGAACATTTTTCGTTTACTCGTTTAAATACAGTGATATTTGAAAATTGTTTAAACTTATCAACTTTACCCTAGGTACAAACATTACGTTTAGTTAAAGTTTGATTCTACCATTTAATTTAGGTGAGAATGGCTCCAAGTCGTTTTTAATTTGAAACACGATTTTCTGCATTATTAGAGTCTGATACTAACATTTTTCGTTTACTCGTCTAAATACAGTGATATTTGAAAATTGTTTAAAATTATTAACTTTACCCTAGGTACAAACATTACGATTACTTAAAGAGTGATTCTATTAGTTAATTTAGATGAGATATGGTCCAAGTCGTTTTTCAACTTGAAACACGATTTTCTGCGTTATTACAGTCTGAAACGGACATTTTTCGTTTACTCGTCTAAATACAATGATATTTGAAAATTGTTTAAACTTATCAACTTTACCCTAGGTACAAACATTACGTTTAGTTAAAGTTTGATTCTACCATTTAATTTAGGTGAGAATGGCTCCAAGTCGTTTTTAATTTGAAACACGATTTTCTGCATTATTAGAGTCTGAAACTAACATTTTTCGTTTACTCGTCTAAATACAGTGATAATTGAAAATTGTTTAAATTTATTAACTTTACCCTAGGCACAAACATTATGTTTACTTAAAGTTTGATTCTACCATTTAATTTAGGTTAAATATGGCTCCAAGTCGTTTTTAATTTTAAACACGATTTTCTGCATTATTGAGTCTGAAACGAACATTTTTCGTTTACTTGTCTAAATACAGTGATATTTGAAAATTGTTTAAACTTATTAACTTTACCCTAGGTACAAACATAACGTTTAGTTAAAGTTTGATTCTACCATTTAATTTAGGTGAGAATGGCTCCAAGTCGTTTTTAATTTGAAACACGATTTTCTGCATTATTAGAGTCTGAAGCTAACATTTTTCGTTTACTCGTCTAAATACAGTGATATTTGAAAATTGTTTAAAATTATTTACTTTACCCTAGGTACAAACATTACGATTACTTAAAGAGTGATTCTATTAGTTAATTTAGATGAGATATGGTCCAAGTCGTTTTTCAACTTGAAACACGATTTTCAGCGTTATTAGAGTCTGAAACGAATATTTTTCGTTTACTCGTCTAAATACAGTGATATTTGAAAATTGTTTAAACTTATTTACTTTACCCTAGGTACAAACATTACAATTACTTAAAGGGTGATTCTACCAATTAATTCAGATGAGATATGGCTCCAATCATTTATCAACTTGAAACACGATTTTCTGCATTATTAGAGTCTGAAACGAACATTTTTCGTTTACTCGTCTAAATAAAGTAATATTTGAAAATTGTTTAAACTTATTAACTTTACCCTAGGTACAAACATTACGTTTAGTTAAAATGTGATTCTACCAGTTAATTTAGATGAGATATGGTCCCAAGTCGTTTTTCAACTTAAAACACGATTTTCTGCATTATTAGAGTCTGAAACGAACATTTTTCGTTTACTCGTCTAAATACAGTGATATTTGAAAATTGTTTAAACTTATTAACTTTACCCTAGGTACAAACATTACGTTTAGTTAAAGTTTGATTCTACTATTTAATTTAGGTGAGATATGGCTCCAAGTCGTTTTTAATTTTAAACACGATTTTCTGCATTTTTAGAGTCTGAAACGAACATTTTTCGTTTACTCGTCTAAATACAGTGATATTTGAAAATTGTTTAAAATTATTAACTGTACCCTAGGTACAAACATAACGTTTAGTTAAAGTTTGATTCTACCATTTAATTTAGGTGAGAATGGCTCCAAGTCGTTTTTAATTTGAAACACGATTTTCTGCATAATTAGAGTCTGAAACGAACATTTTTCGTTTACTCGTCTACATACAGTGATATTTGATAATTGTTTAAAATTATTTACTTTACCGTAGGTACAAACATTACGATTACTTAAAGAGTGATTCTATTAGTTAATTTAGATGAGATATGGTCCAAGTCGTTTTTCAACTTGAAAAACGATTTTCTGCGTTATTACAGTCTAAAACGAACATTTTTCGTTTACTCGTCTAAATACAGTGATATTTGAAAATTGTTTAAACTTATCAACTTTACCCTAGGTACAAACATTACGTTTAGTTAAAGTTTGATTCTACCATTTAATTTAGGTGAGAAAGGCTCCAAGTCGTTTTTAATTTGAGACACGATTTTCTGCATTATTAGAGTCTGAAACTAACATTTTTCGTTTACTCATCTAAATACAGTGATATTTGAAACTTGTTTAAAATTATTAACTTTACCCTAGGTACAAACATTACGATTACTTAAAGAGTGATTCTATTAGTTAATTTAGATGAGATATGGTCCAAGTCGTTTTTCAACTTGAAACACGATTTTCTGCGTTATTACAGTCTGAAACGAACATTTTTCGTTTACTCGTCTAAATACAGTGATATTTGAAAATTGTTTAAACTTATCAACTTTACCCTAGGTACAAACATTACGTTAGGTTAAAGTTTGATTCTACCATTTAATTTAGGTGAGAATGGCTCCAAGTCGTTTTTAATTTGAAACACGATTTTCTGCATTATTAGAGTCAGAAACTAACATTTTTCGTTTACTCGTCTAAATACAGTGATATTTGAAAATTGTTTAAAATTATTAACTTTACCCTAGGTACAAACATTACGATTACTTAAAGAGTGATTCTATTAGTTAATTTAGATGAGATATGGTCCAAGTCGTTTTTCAACTTGAAACACGATTTTCTGCGTTATTACAGTCTGAAACGAACATTTTTCGTTTACTCGTCTAAATACAGTGATATTTGAAAATTGTTTAAACTTATCAACTTTACCCTAGGTACAAACATTACGTTTAGTTAAAGTTTGATTCTACCATTTAATTTAGGTGAGAATGGCTCCAAGTCGTTTTTAATTTGAAACACGATTTTCTGCATTAATAGAGTCTGAAACTAACATTTTTCGTTTACTCGTCTAAATACAGTGATAATTGAAAATTGTTTAAACTTATTAACTTTACCCTAGGCACAAACATTATGTTTACTTAAAGTTTGATTCTACCATTTAATTTAGGTTAAATATGGCTCCAGGTCGTTTTTAATTTTAAACACGATTTTCTGCATTATTGAGTCTGAAACGAACATTTTTCGTTTACTCGTCTAAATACAGTGATATTTGAAAATTGTTTAAACTTATCAACTTTACCCTAGGTACAAACATTACGTTTAGTTAAAGTTTGATTCTACCATTTAATTTAGGTGAGAATGGCTCCAAGTCGTTTTTAATTTGAAACACGATTTTCTGCATTATTAGAGTCTGAAACTAACATTTTTCGTTTACTCGTCTAAATACAGTGATATTTGAAACTTGTTTAAAATTATTAACTTTACCCTAGGTACAAACATTACGATTACTTAAAGAGTGATTCTATTAGTTAATTTAGATGAGATATGGTCCAAGTCGTTTTTCAACTTGAAACACGATTTTCTGCGTTATTACAGTCTGAAACGAACATTTTTCGTTTACTCGTTTAAATACAGTGATATTTGAAAATTGTTTAAACTTATCAACTTTACCCTAGGTACAAACATTACGTTTAGTTAAAGTTTGATTCTACCATTTAATTTAGGTGAGAATGGCTCCAAGTCGTTTTTAATTTGAAACACGATTTTCTGCATTATTAGAGTCTGAAACTAACATTTTTCGTTTACTCGTCTAAATACAGTGATATTTAAAAATTGTTTAAAATTATTAACTTTACCCTAGGTACAAACATTACGATTACTTAAAGAGTGATTCTATTAGTTAATTTAGATGAGATATGGTCCAAGTCGTTTTTCAACTTGAAACACGATTTTCTGCGTTATTACAGTCTGAAACGGACATTTTTCGTTTACTCGTCTAAATACAATGATATTTGAAAATTGTTTAAACTTATCAACTTTACCCTAGGTACAAACATTACGTTTAGTTAAAGTTTGATTCTACCATTTAATTTAGGTGAGAATGGCTCCAAGTCGTTTTTAATTTGAAACACGATTTTCTGCATTATTAGAGTCTGAAACTAACATTTTTCGTTTACTCGTCTAAATACAGTGATAATTGAAAATTGTTTAAATTTATTAACTTTACCCTAGGCACAAACATTATGTTTACTTAAAGTTTGATTCTACCATTTAATTTAGGTTAAATATGGCTCCAAGTCGTTTTTAATTTTAAACACGATTTTCTGCATTATTGAGTCTGAAACGAACATTTTTCGTTTACTTGTCTAAATACAGTGATATTTGAAAATTGTTTAAACTTATTAACTTTACCCTAGGTACAAACATAACGTTTAGTTAAAGTTTGATTCTACCATTTAATTTAGGTGAGAATGGCTCCAAGTCGTTTTTAATTTGAAACACGATTTTCTGCATTATTAGAGTCTGAAGCTAACATTTTTCGTTTACTCGTCTAAATACAGTGATATTTGAAAATTGTTTAAAATTATTTACTTTACCCTAGGTACAAACATTACGATTACTTAAAGAGTGATTCTATTAGTTAATTTAGATGAGATATGGTCCAAGTCGTTTTTCAACTTGAAACACGATTTTCAGCGTTATTAGAGTCTGAAACGAATATTTTTCGTTTACTCGTCTAAATACAGTGATATTTGAAAATTGTTTAAACTTATTTACTTTACCCTAGGTACAAACATTACAATTACTTAAAGGGTGATTCTACCAATTAATTCAGATGAGATATGGCTCCAATCATTTATCAACTTGAAACACGATTTTCTGCATTATTAGAGTCTGAAACGAACATTTTTCGTTTACTCGTCTAAATAAAGTAATATTTGAAAATTGTTTAAACTTATTAACTTTACCCTAGGTACAAACATTACGTTTAGTTAAAATGTGATTCTACCAGTTAATTTAGATGAGATATGGTCCCAAGTCGTTTTTCAACTTAAAACACGATTTTCTGCATTATTAGAGTCTGAAACGAACATTTTTCGTTTACTCGTCTAAATACAGTGATATTTGAAAATTGTTTAAACTTATTAACTTTACCCTAGGTACAAACATTACGTTTAGTTAAAGTTTGATTCTACTATTTAATTTAGGTGAGATATGGCTCCAAGTCGTTTTTAATTTTAAACACGATTTTCTGCATTTTTAGAGTCTGAAACGAACATTTTTCGTTTACTCGTCTAAATACAGTGATATTTGAAAATTGTTTAAAATTATTAACTTTACCCTAGGTACAAACATAACGTTTAGTTAAAGTTTGATTCTACCATTTAATTTAGGTGAGAATGGCTCCAAGTCGTTTTTAATTTGAAACACGATTTTCTGCATAATTAGAGTCTGAAACGAACATTTTTCGTTTACTCGTCTACATACAGTGATATTTGATAATTGTTTAAAATTATTTACTTTACCGTAGGTACAAACATTACGATTACTTAAAGAGTGATTCTATTAGTTAATTTAGATGAGATATGGTCCAAGTCGTTTTTCAACTTGAAAAACGATTTTCTGCGTTATTACAGTCTAAAACGAACATTTTTCGTTTACTCGTCTAAATACAGTGATATTTGAAAATTGTTTAAACTTATCAACTTTACCCTAGGTACAAACATTACGTTTAGTTAAAGTTTGATTCTACCATTTAATTTAGGTGAGAAAGGCTCCAAGTCGTTTTTAATTTGAGACACGATTTTCTGCATTATTAGAGTCTGAAACTAACATTTTTCGTTTACTCATCTAAATACAGTGATATTTGAAACTTGTTTAAAATTATTAACTTTACCCTAGGTACAAACATTACGATTACTTAAAGAGTGATTCTATTAGTTAATTTAGATGAGATATGGTCCAAGTCGTTTTTCAACTTGAAACACGATTTTCTGCGTTATTACAGTCTGAAACGAACATTTTTCGTTTACTCGTCTAAATACACTGATATTTGAAAATTGTTTAAACTTATCAACTTTACCCTATTTACAAACATTACGTTTAGTTAAAGTTTGATTCTACCATTTAATTTAGGTGAGAATGGCTCCAAGTCGTTTTTAATTTGAAACACGATTTTCTGCATTATTAGAGTCAGAAACTAACATTTTTCGTTTACTCGTCTAAATACAGTGATATTTGAAAATTGTTTAAAATTATTAACTTTACCCTAGGTACAAACATTACGATTACTTAAAGAGTGATTCTATTAGTTAATTTAGATGAGATATGGTCCAAGTCGTTTTTCAACTTGAAACACGATTTTCTGCGTTATTACAGTCTGAAACGAACATTTTTCGTTTACTCGTCTAAATACAGTGATATTTGAAAATTGTTTAAACTTATCAACTTTACCCTAGGTACAAACATTACGTTTAGTTAAAGTTTGATTCTACCATTTAATTTAGGTGAGAATGGCTCCAAGTCGTTTTTAATTTGAAACACGATTTTCTGCATTAATAGTGTCTGAAACTAACATTTTTCGTTTACTCGTCTAAATACAGTGATAATTGAAAATTGTTTAAACTTATTAACTTTACCCTAGGCACAAACATTATGTTTACTTAAAGTTTGATTCTACCATTTAATTTAGGTTAAATATGGCTCCAAGTCGTTTTTAATTTTAAACACGATTTTCTGCATTATTGAGTCTGAAACGAACATTTTTCGTTTACTCGTCTAAATACAGTGATATTTGAAAATTGTTTAAACTTATCAACTTTACCCTAGGTACAAACATTACGTTTAGTTAAAGTTTGATTCTACCATTTAATTTAGGTGAGAATGGCTCCAAGTCGTTTTTAATTTGAAACACGATTTTCTGCATTATTAGAGTCTGAAACTAACATTTTTCGTTTACTCGTCTAAATACAGTGATAATTGAAAATTGTTTAAATTTATTAACTTTACCCTAGGCACAAACATTATGTTTACTTAAAGTTTAATTCTACCATTTAATTTAGGTTAAATATGGCTCCAAGTCGTTTTTAATTTTAAACACGATTTTCTGCATTATTGAGTCTGAAACGAACATTTTTTGTTTACTTGTCTAAATACAGTGATATTTGAAAATTGTTTAAACTTATTAACTTTACCCTAGGTACAAACATTACGTTTAGTTAAAGTTTGATTCTACCATTTAATTTAGGTGAGATATGGCTCCAAGTCGTTTTTAATTTGAAACACGATTTTCTGCATTATTAGAGTCTGAAACTAACATTTTTCGTTTACTCGTCTAAATACAGTGATATTTGAAAATTGTTTAAAATTATTTACTTTACCCTAGGTACAAACATTACGATTACTTAAAGAGTGATTCTATTAGTTAATTTAGATGATATATGGTCCAAGTCCTTTTTCAACTTGAAACACGATTTTCTGCGTTATTACAGTCTGAAACGAACATTTTTCGTTTACTCGTCTAAATACAGTGATATTTGAAAATTGTTTAAAATTATTAACTTTACCCTAGGTACAAACATTACGATTACTTAAAGAGTGATTCTATTAGTTAATTTAGATGAGATATGGTCCAAGTCGTTTTTCAACTTGAAACACGATTTTCTGCGTTATTACAGTCTGAAACGAACATTTTTCGTTTACTCGTCTAAATACAGTGATATTTGAAAATTGTTTAAACTTATCAACTTTACCCTAGGCACAAACATTACGTTTAGTTAAAGTTTGATTCTACCATTTAATTTAGGTGAGAATGGCTCCAAGTCGTTTTTAATTTGAAACACGATTTTCTGCATTATTAGAGTCTGAAACTAACATTTTTCGTTTACTCGTCTAAATACAGTGATATTTGAAAATTGTTTAAAATTATTTACTTTACCCTAGGTACAAACATTACGATTACTTAAAGAGTGATTCTATTAGTTAATTTAGATGAGATATGGTCCAAGTCGTTTTTCAACTTGAAACACGATTTTCTGCGTTATTACAGTCTGAAACGAACATTTTTCGTTTACTCTTCTAAATACAGTGATATTTGAAAATTATTTAAACTTATCAACTTTACCCTAGGTACAAACATTACGTTTAGTTAAAGTTTGATTCTACCAATTAATTCAGATGAGATATGGCTCCAATCATTTATCAACTTGAAACACGATTTTCTGCATTATTAGAGTCTGAAACGAACATTTTTCGTTTACTCGTCTAAATAAAGTAATATTTGAAAATTGTTTAAACTTATTAACTTTACCCTAGGTACAAACATTACGTTTAGTTAAAGTGTGATTCTACCAGTTAATTTAGATGAGATATGGTCCCAAGTCTTTTTCAACTTAAAACACGATTTTCTGCATTATTAGAGTCTGAAACGAACATTTTTCGTTTACTCGTCTAAATACAGTGATATTTGAAAATTGTTTAAACTTATTAACTTTACCCTAGGTACAAACATTACGTTTAGTTAAAGTTTGATTCTACCATTTAATTTAGGTGAGATATGGCTCCAAGTCGTTTTTAATTTGAAACACGATTTTCTGCATTATTAGAGTCTGAAACGAACATTTTTCGTTTACTCGTCTAAATACAGTGATATTTGAAAATTGTTTAAAATTATTAACTTTACCCTAGGTACAAACATTACGATTACTTAAAGAGTGATTCTATTAGTTAATTTAGATGAGATATGGTCCAAGTCGTTTTTCAACTTGAAACACGATTTTCTGCGTTATTACAGTCTGAAACGAACATTTTTCGTTTACTCGTCTAAATACAGTGATATTTGAAAATTGTTTAAACTTATCAACTTTACCCTAGGCACAAACATTACGTTTAGTTAAAGTTTGATTCTACCATTTAATTTAGGTGAGAATGGCTCCAAGTCGTTTTTAATTTGAAACACGATTTTCTGCATTATTAGAGTCTGAAACTAACATTTTTCGTTTACTCGTCTAAATACAGTGATATTTGAAAATTGTTTAAAATTATTTACTTTACCCTAGGTACAAACATTACGATTACTTAAAGAGTGATTCTATTAGTTAATTTAGATGAGATATGGTCCAAGTCGTTTTTCAACTTGAAACACGATTTTCTGCGTTATTACAGTCTGAAACGAACATTTTTCGTTTACTCTTCTAAATACAGTGATATTTGAAAATTATTTAAACTTATCAACTTTACCCTAGGTACAAACATTACGTTTAGTTAAAGTTTGATTCTACCAATTAATTCAGATGAGATATGGCTCCAATCATTTATCAACTTGAAACACGATTTTCTGCATTATTAGAGTCTGAAACGAACATTTTTCGTTTACTCGTCTAAATAAAGTAATATTTGAAAATTGTTTAAACTTATTAACTTTACCCTAGGTACAAACATTACGTTTAGTTAAAGTGTGATTCTACCAGTTAATTTAGATGAGATATGGTCCCAAGTCTTTTTCAACTTAAAACACGATTTTCTGCATTATTAGAGTCTGAAACGAACATTTTTCGTTTACTCGTCTAAATACAGTGATATTTGAAAATTGTTTAAACTTATTAACTTTACCCTAGGTACAAACATTACGTTTAGTTAAAGTTTGATTCTACCATTTAATTTAGGTGAGATATGGCTCCAAGTCGTTTTTAATTTGAAACACGATTTTCTGCATTATTAGAGTCTGAAACGAACATTTTTCGTTTACTCGTCTAAACACAGTGATATTTGAAAATTGTTCAAAATTATTTACTTTACCGTAGGTACAAACATTACGATTACTTAAAGAGTGATTCAATTAGTTAATTTAGATGAGATATGGTCCAAGTCGTTTTTCAACTTGAAACACGATTTTCTGCGTTATTACAGTCTAAAACGAACATTTTTCGTTTACTCGTCTAAATACTGTGATATTTGAAAATTGTTTAAACTTATCAACTTTACCCTAGGTACAAACATTACGTTTAGTTAAAGTTTGATTCTACCATTTAATTTAGGTGAGAAAGGCTCCAAGTCGTTTTTAATTTGAAACACGATTTTCTGCATTATTAGAGTCTGAAACTAACATTTTTCGTTTACTCATCTAAATACAGTGATATTTGAAACTTGTTTAAAATTATTAACTTTACCCTAGGTACAAACATTACGATTACTTAAAGAGTGATTCTATTAGTTAATTTAGATGAGATATGGTCCAAGTCGTTTTTCAACTTGAAACACGATTTTCTGCGTTATTACAGTCTGAAACGAACATTTTTCGTTTACTCGTCTAAATACAGTGATATTTGAAAATTGTTTAAACTTATCAACTTTACCCTAGGTACAAACATTACGTTTAGTTAAAGTTTGATTCTACCATTTAATTTAGGTGAGAATGGCTCCAAGTCGTTTTTAATTTGAAACACGATTTTCTGCATTATTAGAGTCTGAAACGAACATTTTTCGTTTACTCGTCTAAATACAGTGATATTTGAAAATTGTTTAAAATGATTAACTTTTCCGTAGGTACAAACATTACAATTACTTAAAGAGTGTTTCTATTAGTTAATTTAGATGATATATGGTCCAAGTCGTTTTTCAACTTGAAACACGATTTTCTGCGTTATTACAGTCTGAAACGAACATTTTTCGTTTACTCGTCTAAATACAGTGATATTTGAAAATTGTTTAAATTTAGTAACTTTACCGTAGGTACAAACATTACGATTACTTAAAGAGTGATTCTATTAGTTAATTTAGATGAGATATGGTCCAAGTCGTTTTTCAACTTGAAACACGATTTTCTGCGTTATTACAGTCTGAAACGAACATTTTTCGTTTACTCTTCTAAATACAGTGATATTTGAAAATTGTTTAAACTTATCAACTTTACCCTAGGTACAAACATTACGTTTAGTTAAAGTTTGATTCTACCAATTAATTCAGATGAGATATGGCTCCAATCATTTATCAACTTGAAACACGATTTTCTGCATTATTAGAGTCTGAAACGAACATTTTTCGTTTACTCGTCTAAATAAAGTAATATTTGAAAATTGTTTAAACTTATTAACTTTACCCTAGGTACAAACATTACGTTTAGTTAAAGTGTGATTCTACCAGTTAATTTAGATGAGATATGGTCCCATGTCTTTTTCAACTTAAAACACAATTTTCTGCATTATTAGAGTCTGAAACGAACATTTTTCGTTTACTCGTCTAAATACAGTGATATTTGAAAATTGTTTAAACTTATTAACTTTACCCTAGGTACAAACATTACGTTTAGTTAAAGTTTGATTCTACTATTTAATTTAGGTGAGATATGGCTCCAAGTCGTTTTTAATTTTAAACACGATTTTCTGCATTTTTAGAGTCTGAAACGAACATTTTTCGTTTACTCGTCTAAATACAGTGATATTTGAAAATTGTTTAAACTTATTAACTTCACCCTAGGTACAAACATAACGTTTAGTTAAAGTTTGATTCTACCATTTAATTTAGGTGAGAATGGCTCCAAGTCGTTTTTAATTTGAAACACGATTTTCTGCATTATTAGAGTCTGAAACGAACATTTTTCGTTTACTCGTCTAAATACAGTGATATTTGAAAATTGTTTAAAATTATTTACTTTACCGTAGGTACAAACATTACGATTACTTAAAGAGTGATTCTATTAGTTAATTTAGATGAGATATGGTCCAAGTCGTTTTTCAACTTGAAACACGATTTTCTGCGTTATTACAGTCTAAAACGAACATTTTTCGTTTACTCGTCTAAATACAGTGATATTTGAAAATTGTTTAAACTTATCAACTTTACCCTAGGTACAAACATTACGTTTAGTTAAAGTTTGATTCTACCATTTAATTTAGGTGAGAAAGGCTCCAAGTCGTTTTTAATTTGAAACACGATTTTCTGCATTATTAGAGTCTGAAACTAACATTTTTCGTTTACTCATCTAAATACAGTGATATTTGAAACTTGTTTAAAATTATTAACTTTACCCTAGGTACAAACATTACGATTACTTAAAGAGTGATTCTATTAGTTAATTTAGATGAGATATGGTCCAAGTCGTTTTTCAACTTGAAACACGATTTTCTGCGTTATTACAGTCTGAAACGAACATTTTTCGTTTACTCGTCTAAATACAGTGATATTTGAAAATTGTTTAAACTTATTAACTTTACCCTAGGTACAAACATAACGTTTAGTTAAAGTTTGATTCTACCATTTAATTTAGGTGAGAATGGCTCCAAGTCGTTTTTAATTTGAAACACGATTTTCTGCATTATTAGAGTCTGAAACGAACATTTTTCGTTTACTCGTCTAAATAAAGTAATATTTGAAAATTGTTTAAACTTATTAACTTTACCCTAGGTACAAACATTACGATTACTTAAAGAGTGATTCTATTAGTTAATTTAGATGAGATATGGTCGAAGTCGTTTTTCAACTTGAAACACGATTTTCTGCGTTATTACAGTCTGAAACGAACATTTTTCGTTTACTCGTTTAAATACAGTGATATTTGAAAATTGTTTAAACTTATCAACTTTACCCTAGGTACAAACATTACGTTTAGTTAAAGTTTGATTCTACCATTTAATTTAGGTGAGAATGGCTCCAAGTCGTTTTTAATTTGAAACACGATTTTCTGCATTATTAGAGTCTGAAACTAACATTTTTCGTTTACTCGTCTAAATACAGTGATATTTGAAAATTGTTTAAAATTATTAACTTTACCCTAGGTACAAACATTACGATTACTTAAAGAGTGATTCTATTAGTTAATTTAGATGAGATATGGTCCAAGTCGTTTTTCAACTAAAAACACGATTTTCTGCGTTATTACAGTCTGAAACGGACATTTTTCGTTTACTCGTCTAAATACAGTGATATTTGAAAATTGTTTAAACTTATCAACTTTACCCTAGGTACAAACATTACGTTTAGTTAAAGTTTGATTCTACCATTTAATTTAGGTGAGAATGGCTCCAAGTCGTTTTTAATTTGAAACACGATTTTCTGCATTATTAGAGTCTGAAACTAACATTTTTCGTTTACTCGTCTAAATACAGTGATAATTGAAAATTGTTTAAATTTATTAACTTTACCCTAGGCACAAACATTATGTTTACTTAAAGTTTGATTCTACCATTTAATTTAGGTTAAATATGGCTCCAAGTCGTTTTTAATTTTAAACACGATTTTCTGCATTATTGAGTCTGAAACGAACATTTTTCGTTTACTTGTCTAAATACAGTGATATTTGAAAATTGTTTAAACTTATTAACTTTACCCTAGGTACAAACATAACGTTTAGTTAAAGTTTGATTCTACCATTTAATTTAGGTGAGAATGGCTCCAAGTCGTTTTTAATTTGAAACACGATTTTCTGCATTATTAGAGTCTGAAGCTAACATTTTTCGTTTACTCGTCTAAATACAGTGATATTTGAAAATTGTTTAAAATTATTTACTTTACCCTAGGTACAAACATTACGATTACTTAAAGAGTGATTCTATTAGTTAATTTAGATGAGATATGGTCCAAGTCGTTTTTCAACTTGAAACACGATTTTCTGCGTTATTAGAGTCTGAAACGAATATTTTTCGTTTACTCGTCTAAATACAGTGATATTTGAAAATTGTTTAAACTTATTTACTTTACCCTAGGTACAAACATTACAATTACTTAAAGGGTGATTCTACCAAATAATTCAGATGAGATATGGCTCCAATCATTTATCAACTTGAAACACGATTTTCTGCATTATTAGAGTCTGAAACGAACATTTTTCGTTTACTCGTCTAAATAAAGTAATATTTGAAAATTGTTTAAACTTATTAACTTTACCCTAGGTACAAACATTACGTTTAGTTAAAGTGTGATTCTACCAGTTAATTTAGATGAGATATGGTCCCAAGTCGTTTTTCAACTTAAAACACGATTTTCTGCATTATTAGAGTCTGAAACGAACATTTTTCGTTTACTCGTCTAAATACAGTGATATTTGAAAATTGTTTAAACTTATTAACTTTACCCTAGGTACAAACATTACGTTTAGTTAAAGTTTGATTCTACTATTTAATTTAGGTGAGATATGGCTCCAAGTCGTTTTTAATTTTAAACACGATTTTCTGCATTTTTAGAGTCTGAAACGAACATTTTTCGTTTACTCGTCTAAATACAGTGATATTTGAAAATTGTTTAAAATTATTAACTTTACCCTAGGTACAAACATAACGTTTAGTTAAAGTTTGATTCTACCATTTAATTTAGGTGAGAATGGCTCCAAGTCGTTTTTAATTTGAAACACGATTTTCTGCATAATTAGAGTCTGAAACGAACATTTTTCGTTTACTCGTCTAAATACAGTGATATTTGAAAATTGTTTAAAATTATTTACTTTACCGTAGGTACAAACATTACGATTACTTAAAGAGTGATTCTATTAGTTAATTTAGATGAGATATGGTCCAAGTCGTTTTTCAACTTGAAAAACGATTTTCTGCGTTATTACAGTCTAAAACGAACATTTTTCGTTTACTCGTCTAAATACAGTGATATTTGAAAATTGTTTAAACTTATCAACTTTACCCTAGGTACAAACATTACGTTTAGTTAAAGTTTGGTTCTACCATTTAATTTAGGTGAGAAAGGCTCCAAGTCGTTTTTAATTTGAGACACGATTTTCTGCATTATTAGAGTCTGAAACTAACATTTTTCGTTTACTCATCTAAATACAGTGATATTTGAAACTTGTTTAAAATTATTAACTTTACCCTAGGTACAAACATTACGATTACTTAAAGAGTGATTCTATTAGTTAATTTAGATGAGATATGGTCCAAGTCGTTTTTCAACTTGAAACACGATTTTCTGCGTTATTACATTCTGAAACGAACATTTTTCGTTTACTCGTCTAAATACAGTGATATTTGAAAATTGTTTAAACTTATCAACTTTACCCTAGGTACAAACATTACGTTTAGTTAAAGTTTGATTCTACCATTTAATTTAGGTGAGAATGGCTCCAAGTCGTTTTTAATTTGAAACACGATTTTCTGCATTATTAGAGTCTAAAACTAACATTTTTCGTTTACTCGTCTAAATACAGTGATATTTGAAAATTGTTTAAAATTATTAACTTTACCCTAGGTACAAACATTACGATTACTTAAAGAGTGATTCTATTAGTTAATTTAGATGAGATATGGTCCAAGTCGTTTTTCAACTTGAAACACGATTTTCTGCGTTATTACAGTCTGAAACGAACATTTTTCGTTTACTCGTCTAAATACAGTGATATTTGAAAATTGTTTAAACTTATCAACTTTACCCTAGGTACAAACATTACGTTTAGTTAAAGTTTGATTCTACCATATAATTTAGGTGAGAATGGCTCCAAGTCGTTTTTAATTTGAAACACGATTTTCTGCATTAATAGAGTCTGAAACTAACATTTTTCGTTTACTCGTCTAAATACAGTGATAATTGAAAATTGTTTAAACTTATTAACTTTACCCTAGGCACAAACATTATGTTTACTTGAAGTTTGATTCTACCATTTAATTTAGGTTAAATATGGCTCCAAGTCGTTTTTAATTTTAAACACGATTTTCTGCATTATTGAGTCTGAAACGAACATTTTTCGTTTACTCGTCTAAATACAGTGATATTTGAAAATTGTTTAAACTTATTAACTTTACCCTAGGTACAAACATAACGTTTAGTTAAAGTTTGATTCTACCATTTAATTTAGGTGAGAATGGCTCCAAGTCGTTTTTAATTTGAAACACGATTTTCTGCATTATTAGAGTCTGAAACTAACATTTGTCGTTTACTCGTCTAAATACAGTGATATTTGAAACTTGTTTAAAATTATTAACTTTACCCTAGGTACAAACATTACGATTACTTAAAGAGTGATTCTATTAGTTAATTTAGATGAGATATGGTCCAAGTCGTTTTTCAACTTGAAACACGATTTTCTGCGTTATTACAGTCTGAAACGAACATTTTTCGTTTACTCGTCTAAATACAGTGATATTTGAAAATTGTTTAAACTTATTAACTTTACCCTAGGTACAAACTTAACGTTTAGTTAAAGTTTGATTCTACCATTTAATTTAGGTGAGAATGGCTCCAAGTCGTTTTTAATTTGAAACACGATTTTCTGCATTATTAGAGTCTGAAACGAACATTTTTCGTTTACTCGTCTAAATAAAGTAATATTTGAAAATTGTTTAAACTTATTAACTTTACCCTAGGTACAAACATTACGTTTAGTTAAAGTGTGATTCTACCAGTTAATTTAGATGAGATATGGTCCCATGTCTTTTTCAACTTAAAACACAATTTTCTGCATTATTAGAGTCTGAAACGAACATTTTTCGTTTACTCGTCTAAATACAGTGATATTTGAAAATTGTTTAAACTTATTAACTTTACCCTAGGTACAAACATTACGTTTAGTTAAAGTTAGATTTAACTATTTAATTTAGGTGAGATATGGCTCCAAGTCGTTTTTAATTTTAAACACGATTTTCTGCATTTTTAGAGTCTGAAACGAACATTTTTCGTTTACTCGTCTAAATACAGTGATATTTGAAAATTGTTTAAACTTATTAACTTCACCCTAGGTACAAACATAACGTTTAGTTAAAGTTTGATTCTACCATTTAATTTAGGTGAGAATGGCTCCAAGTCGTTTTTAATTTGAAACACGATTTTCTGCATTATTAGAGTCTGAAACGAACATTTTTCGTTTACTCGTCTAAATACAGTGATATTTGAAAATTGTTTAAAATTATTTACTTTACCGTAGGTACAAACATTACGATTACTTAAAGAGTGATTCTATTAGTTAATTTAGATGAGATATGGTCCAAGTCGTTTTTCAACTTGAAACACGATTTTCTGCGTTATTACAGTCTAAAACGAACATTTTTCGTTTACTCGTCTAAATACAGTGATATTTGAAAATTGTTTAAACTTATCAACTTTACCCTAGGTACAAACATTACGTTTAGTTAAAGTTTGATTCTACCATTTAATTTAGGTGAGAAAGGCTCCAATTCGTTTTTAATTTGAAACACGATTTTCTGCATTATTAGAGTCTGAAACAAACATTTTTCGTTTACTCGTCAAAATACAGTGATATTTGAAACTTGTTTAAAATTATTAACTTTACCCTAGGTACAAACATTACGATTACTTAAAGAGTGATTCTATTAGTTAATTTAGATGAGATATGGTCCAAGTCGTTTTTCAACTTGAAACACGATTTTCTGCGTTATTACAGTCTGAAACGAACATTTTTCGTTTACTCGTCTAAATACAGTGATATTTGAAAATTGTTTAAACTTATTAACTTTACCCTAGGTACAAACATAACGTTTAGTTAAAGTTTGATTCTACCATTTAATTTAGGTGAGAATGGCTCCAAGTCGTTTTTAATTTGAAACACGATTTTCTGCATTATTAGAGTCTGAAACGAACATTTTTCGTTTACTCGTCTAAATAAAGTAATATTTGAAAATTGTTTAAACTTATTAACTTTACCCTAGGTACAAACATTACGATTACTTAAAGAGTGATTCTATTAGTTAATTTAGATGAGATATGGTCCAAGTCGTTTTTCAACTTGAAACACGATTTTCTGCGTTATTACAGTCTGAAACGAACATTTTTCGTTTACTCGTTTAAATACAGTGATATTTGAAAATTGTTTAAACTTATCAACTTTACCCTAGGTACAAACATTACGTTTAGTTAAAGTTTGATTCTACCATTTAATTTAGGTGAGAATGGCTCCAAGTCGTTTTTAATTTGAAACACGATTTTCTGCATTATTAGAGTCTGAAACTAACATTTTTCGTTTACTCGTCTAAATACAGTGATATTTGAAAATTGTTTAAAATTATTAACTTTACCCTAGGTACAAACATTACGATTACTTAAAGAGTGATTCTATTAGTTAATTTAGATGAGATATGGTCCAAGTCGTTTTTCAACTTGAAACATGATTTTCTGCGTTATTACAGTCTGAAACGGACATTTTTCGTTTACTCGTCTAAATACAGTGATATTTGAAAATTGTTTAAACTTATCAACTTTACCCTAGGTACAAACATTACGTTTAGTTAAAGTTTGATTCTACCATTTAATTTAGGTGAGAATGGCTCCAAGTCGTTTTTAATTTGAAACACGATTTTCTGCATTATTAGAGTCTGAAACTAACATTTTTCGTTTACTCGTCTAAATACAGTGATAATTGAAAATTGTTTAAATTTATTAACTTTACCCTAGGCACAAACATTATGTTTACTTAAAGTTTGATTCTACCATTTAATTTAGGTTAAATATGGCTCCAAGTCGTTTTTAATTTTAAACACGATTTTCTGCATTATTGAGTCTGAAACGAACATTTTTCGTTTACTTGTCTAAATACAGTGATATTTGAAAATTGTTTAAACTTATTAACTTTACCCTAGGTACAAACATAACGTTTAGTTAAAGTTTGATTCTACCATTTAATTTAGGTGAGAATGGCTCCAAGTCGTTTTTAATTTGAAACACGATTTTCTGCATTATTAGAGTCTGAAGCTAACATTTTTCGTTTACTCGTCTAAATACAGTGATATTTGAAAATTGTTTAAAATTATTTACTTTACCCTAGGTACAAACATAACGTTTAGTTAAAGTTTGATTCTACCATTTAATTTAGGTGAGAATGGCTCCAAGTCGTTTTTAATTTGAAACACGATTTTCTGCATTATTAGAGTCTGAAGCTAACATTTTTCGTTTACTCGTCTAAATACAGTGATATTTGAAAATTGTTTAAAATTATTTACTTTACCCTAGGTACAAACATTACGATTACTTAAAGAGTGATTCTATTAGTTAATGTAGATGAGATATGGTCCAAGTCGTTTTTCAACTTGAAACACGATTTTCTGCGTTATTAGAGTCTGAAACGAATATTTTTCGTTTACTCGTCTAAATACAGTGATATTTGAAAATTGTTTAAACTTATTTACTTTACCCTAGGTACAAACATTACAATTACTTAAAGGGTGATTCTACCAATTAATTCAGATGAGATATGGCTCCAATCATTTATCAACTTGAAACACGATTTTCTGCATTATTAGAGTCTGAAACGAACATTTTTCGTTTACTCGTCTAAATAAAGTAATATTTGAAAATTGTTTAAACTTATTAACTTTACCCTAGGTACAAACATTACGTTTAGTTAAAGTTTGATTCTACTATTTAATTTAGGTGAGATATGGCTCCAAGTCGTTTTTAATTTTAAACAGGATTTTCTGCATTTTTAGAGTCTGAAACGAACATTTTTCGTTTACTCGTCTAAATACAGTGATATTTGAAAATTGTTTAAAATTATTAACTTTACCCTAGGTACAAACATAACGTTTAGTTAAAGTTTGATTCTACCATTTAATTTAGGTGAGAATGGCTCCAAGTCGTTTTTAATTTGAAACACGATTTTCTGCATAATTAGAGTCTGAAACGAACATTTTTCGTTTACTCGTCTAAATACAGTGATATTTGAAAATTGTTTAAAATTATTTACTTTACCGTAGGTACAAACATTACGATTACTTAAAGAGTGATTCTATTAGTTAATTTAGATGAGATATGGTCCAAGTCGTTTTTCAACTTGAAAAACGATTTTCTGCGTTATTACAGTCTAAAACGAACATTTTTCGTTTACTCGTCTAAATACAGTGATATTTGAAAATTGTTTAAACTTATCAACTTTACCCTAGGTACAAACATTACGTTTAGTTAAAGTTTGATTCTACCATTTAATTTAGGTGAGAAAGGCTCCAAGTCGTTTTTAATTTGAGACACGATTTTCTGCATTATTAGAGTCTGAAACTAACATTTTTCGTTTACTCATCTAAATACAGTGATATTTGAAACTTGTTTAAAATTATTAACTTTACCCTAGGTACAAACATTACGATTACTTAAAGAGTGATTCTATTAGTTAATTTAGATGAGATATGGTCCAAGTCGTTTTTCAACTTGAAACACGATTTTCTGCGTTATTACAGTCTGAAACGAACATTTTTCGTTTACTCGTCTAAATACAGTGATATTTGAAAATTGTTTAAACTTATCAACTTTACCCTAGGTACAAACATTACGTTTAGTTAAAGTTTGATTCTACCATTTAATTTAGGTGAGAAAGGCTCCAATTCGTTTTTAATTTGAAACACGATTTTCTGCATTATTAGAGTCTGAAACAAACATTTTTCGTTTACTCATCTAAATACAGTGATATTTGAAACTTGTTTAAAATTATTAACTTTACCCTAGGTACAAACATTACGATTACTTAAAGAGTGATTCTATTAGTTAATTTAGATGAGATATGGTCCAAGTCGTTTTTCAACTTGAAACACGATTTTCTGCGTTATTACAGTCTGAAACGAACATTTTTCGTTTACTCGTCTAAATACAGTGATATTTGAAAATTGTTTAAACTTATTAACTTTACCCTAGGTACAAACATAACGTTTAGTTAAAGTTTGATTCTACCATTTAATTTAGGTGAGAATGGCTCCAAGTCGTTTTTAATTTGAAACACGATTTTCTGCATTATTAGAGTCTGAAACGAACATTTTTCGTTTACTCGTCTAAATAAAGTAATATTTGAAAATTGTTTAAACTTATTAACTTTACCCTAGGTACAAACATTACGATTACTTAAAGAGTGATTCTATTAGTTAATTTAGATGAGATATGGTCCATGTCGTTTTTCAACTTGAAACACGATTTTCTGCGTTATTACAGTCTGAAGCGAACATTTTTCGTTTACTCTTTTAAATACAGTGATATTTGAAAATTGTTTAAACTTATCAACTTTACCCTAGGTACAAACATTACGTTTAGTTGAAGTTTGATTCTACCATTTAATTTAGGTGAGAATGGCCCCAAGTCGTTTTTAATTTGAAACACGATTTTCTGCATTATTAGAGTCTGAAACTAACATTTTTCGTTTACTCGTCTAAATACAGTGATATTTGAAAATTGTTTAAAATTATTAACTTTACCCTAGGTACAAACATTACGATTACTTAAAGAGTGATTCTATTAGTTAATTTAGATGAGATATGGTCCAAGTCGTTTTTCAACTTGAAACATGATTTTCTGCGTTATTACAGTCTGAAACGGACATTTTTCGTTTACTCGTCTAAATACAGTGATATTTGAAAATTGTTTAAACTTATCAACTTTACCCTAGGTACAAACATTACGTTTAGTTAAAGTTTGATTCTACCATTTAATTTAGGTGAGAATGGCTCCAAGTCGTTTTTAATTTGAAACACGATTTTCTGCATTATTAGAGTCTGAAACTAACATTTTTCGTTTACTCGTCTAAATACAGTGATAATTGAAAATTGTTTAAATTTATTAACTTTACCCTAGGCACAAACATTATGTTTACTTAAAGTTTGATTCTACCATTTAATTTAGGTTAAATATGGCTCCAAGTCGTTTTTAATTTTAAACACGATTTTCTGCATTATTGAGTCTGAAACGAACATTTTTCGTTTACTTGTCTAAATACAGTGATATTTGAAAATTGTTTAAACTTATTAACTTTACCCTAGGTACAAACATAACGTTTAGTTAAAGTTTGATTCTACCATTTAATTTAGGTGAGAATGGCTCCAAGTCGTTTTTAATTTGAAACACGATTTTCTGCATTATTAGAGTCTGAAGCTAACATTTTTCGTTTACTCGTCTAAATACAGTGATATTTGAAAATTGTTTAAAATTATTTACTTTACCCTAGGTACAAACATTACGATTACTTAAAGAGTGATTCTATTAGTTAATTTAGATGAGATATGGTCCAAGTCGTTTTTCAACTTGAAACACGATTTTCTGCGTTATTAGAGTCTGAAACGAATATTTTTCGTTTACTCGTCTAAATACAGTGATATTTGAAAATTGTTTAAACTTATTTACTTTACCCTAGGTACAAACATTACAATTACTTAAAGGGTGATTCTACCAATTAATTCAGATGAGATATGGCTCCAATCATTTATCAACTTGAAACACGATTTTCTGCATTATTAGAGTCTGAAACGAACATTTTTCGTTTACTCGTCTAAATAAAGTAATATTTGAAAATTGTTTAAACTTATTAACTTTACCCTAGGTACAAACATTACGTTTAGTTAAAGTGTGATTCTACCAGTTAATTTAGATGAGATATGGTCCCAAGTCGTTTTTCAACTTAAAACACGATTTTCTGCATTATTAGAGTCTGAAACGAACATTTTTCGTTTACTCGTCTAAATACAGTGATATTTGAAAATTGTTTAAACTTATTATCTTTACCCTAGGTACAAACATTACGTTTAGTTAAAGTTTGATTCTACTATTTAATTTAGGTGAGATATGGCTCCAAGTCGTTTTTAATTTTAAACACGATTTTCTGCATTTTTAGAGTCTGAAACGAACATTTTTCGTTTACTCGTCTAAATACAGTGATATTTGAAAATTGTTTAAAATTATTAACTTTACCCTAGGTACAAACATAACGTTTAGTTAAAGTTTGATTCTACCATTTAATTTAGGTGAGAATGGCTCCAAGTCGTTTTTAATTTGAAACACGATTTTCTGCATAATTAGAGTCTGAAACGAACATTTTTCGTTTACTCGTCTAAATACAGTGATATTTGAAAATTGTTTAAAATTATTTACTTTACCGTAGGTACAAACATTACGATTACTTAAAGAGTGATTCTATTAGTTAATTTAGATGAGATATGGTCCAAGTCGTTTTTCAACTTGAAAAACGATTTTCTGCGTTATTACAGTCTAAAACGAACATTTTTCGTTTACTCGTCTAAATACAGTGATATTTGAAAATTGTTTAAACTTATCAACTTTACCCTAGGTACAAACATTACGTTTAGTTAAAGTTTGATTCTACCATTTAATTTAGGTGAGAAAGGCTCCAAGTCGTTTTTAATTTGAGACACGATTTTCTGCATTATTAGAGTCTGAAACTAACATTTTTCGTTTACTCATCTAAATACAGTGATATTTGAAACTTGTTTAAAATTTTTAACTTTACCCTAGGTACAAACATTACGATTACTTAAAGAGTGATTCTATTAGTTAATTTAGATGAGATATGGTCCAAGTCGTTTTTCAACTTGAAACACGATTTTCTGCGTTATTACAGTCTGAAACGAACATTTTTCGTTTACTCGTCTAAATACAGTGATATTTGAAAATTGTTTAAACTTATCAACTTTACCCTAGGTACAAACATTACGTTTAGTTAAAGTTTGATTCTACCATTTAATTTAGGTGAGAATGGCTCCAAGTCGTTTTTAATTTGAAACACGATTTTCTGCATTATTAGAGTCTGAAACTAACATTTTTCGTTTACTCGTCTAAATACAGTGATATTTGAAAATTGTTTAAAATTATTAACTTTACCCTAGGTACAAACATTACGATTACTTAAAGAGTGATTCTATTAGTTAATTTAGATGAGATATGGTCCAAGTCGTTTTTCAACTTGAAACACGATTTTCTGCGTTATTACAGTCTGAAACGGACATTTTTCGTTTACTCGTCTAAATACAGTGATATTTGAAAATTGTTTAAACTTATCAACTTTATCCTAGGTACAAACATTACGTTTAGTTAAAGTTTGATTCTACCATTTAATTTAGGTGAGAATGGCTCCAAGTCGTTTTTAATTTGAAACACGATTTTCTGCATTATTAGAGTCTGAAACTAACATTTTTCGTTTACTCGTCTAAATACAGTGATAATTGAAAATTGTTTAAATTTATTAACTTTACCCTAGGCACAAACATTATGTTTACTTAAAGTTTGATTCTACCATTTAATTTAGGTTAAATATGGCTCCAAGTCGTTTTTAATTTTAAACACGATTTTCTGCATTATTGAGTCTGAAACGAACATTTTTCGTTTACTTGTCTAAATACAGTGATATTTGAAAATTGTTTAAACTTATTAACTTTACCCTAGGTACAAACATTACGTTTAGTTAAAGTTTGATTCTACCATTTAATTTAGGTGAGATATGGCTCCAAGTCGTTTTTAATTTGAAACACGATTTTCTGCATTATTAGAGTCTGAAACTAACATTTTTCGTTTACTCGTCTAAATACAGTGATATTTGAAAATTGTTTAAAATTATTTACTTTACCCTAGGTACAAACATTACGATTACTTAAAGAGTGATTCTATTAGTTAATTTAGATGATATATGGTCCAAGTCCTTTTTCAACTTGAAACACGATTTTCTGCGTTATTACAGTCTGAAACGAACATTTTTCGTTTACTCGTCTAAATACAGTGATATTTGAAAATTGTTTAAAATTATTAACTTTACCCTAGGTACAAACATTACGATTACTTAAAGAGTGATTCTATTAGTTAATTTAGATGAGATATGGTCCAAGTCGTTTTTCAACTTGAAACACGATTTTCTGCGTTATTACAGTCTGAAACGAACATTTTTCGTTTACTCGTCTAAATACAGTGATATTTGAAAATTGTTTAAACTTATCAACTTTACCCTAGGCACAAACATTACGTTTAGTTAAAGTTTGATTCTACCATTTAATTTAGGTGAGAATGGCTCCAAGTCGTTTTTAATTTGAAACACGATTTTCTGCATTATTAGAGTCTAAAACTAACATTTTTCGTTTACTCGTCTAACTACAGTGATATTTGAAAATTGTTTAAATTTAGTAACTTTACCGTAGGTACAAACATTACGATTACTTAAAGAGTGATTCTATTAGTTAATTTAGATGAGATATGGTCCAAGTCGTTTTTCAACTTGAAACACGATTTTCTGCGTTATTACAGTCTGAAACGAACATTTTTCGTTTACTCTTCTAAATACAGTGATATTTGAAAATTGTTTAAACTTATCAACTTTACCCTAGGTACAAACATTACGTTTAGTTAAAGTTTGATTCTACCAATTAATTCAGATG
Organism: Pterostichus niger; assembly: GCA_947425015.1. NCBI lineage: Eukaryota > Metazoa > Arthropoda > Insecta > Coleoptera > Carabidae > Pterostichus > Pterostichus niger. Next base: position 34,345,112 of record OX380334.1, on the reverse strand, counting down.
AGATATTACTCCAATCATTTATCAACTTGAAACACGATTTTCTGCATTATTAGAGTCTGAAACGAACATTTTTCGTTTACTCGTCTAAATAAAGTAATATTTGAAAATTGTTTAAACTTATTAACTTTACCCTAGGTACAAACATTACGTTTAGTTAAAGTGTGATTCTACCAGTTAATTTAGATGAGATATGGTCCCAAGTCTTTTTCAACTTAAAACACGATTTTCTGCATTATTAGAGTCTGAAACGAACATTTTTCGTTTACTCGTGATATTTGAAAATTGTTTAAACTTATTAACTTTACCCTAGGTACAAACATTACGTTTAGTTAAAGTTTGATTCTACCATTTAATTTAGGTGAGATATGGTTCCAAGTCGTTTTTAATTTGAAACACGATTTTCTGCATTATTAGAGTCTGAAACGAACATTTTTCGTTTACTCGTCTAAATACAGTGATATTTGAAAATTGTTTAAAATTATTTACTTTACCGTAGGTACAAACATTACGATTACTTAAAGAGTGATTCTATTAGTTAATTTAGATGAGATATGGTCCAAGTCGTTTTTCAACTTGAAACACGATTTTCTGCGTTATTACAGTCTAAAACGAACATTTTTCGTTTACTCGTCTAAATACAGTGATATTTGAAAATTGTTTAAACTTATCAACTTTACCCTAGGTACAAACATTACGTTTAGTTAAAGTTTGATTCTACCATTTAATTTAGGTGAGAAAGGCTCCAAGTCGTTTTTAATTTGAAACACGATTTTCTGCATTATTAGAGTTTGAAACTAACATTTTTCGTTTACTCATCTAAATACAGTGATATTTGAAACTTGTTTAAAATTATTAACTTTACCCTAGGTACAAACATTACGATTACTTAAAGAGTGATTCTATTAGTTAATTTAGATGAGATATGGTCCAAGTCGTTTTTCAACTTGAAACACGATTTTCTGCGTTATTACAGTCTGAAACGAACATTTTTCGTTTACTCGTCTAAATACAGTGATATTTGAAAATTGTTTAAACTTATCAACTTTACCCTAGGTACAAACATTACGTTTAGTTAAAGTTTGATTCTACCATTTAATTTAGGTGAGAATGGCTCCAAGTCGTTTTTAATTTGAAACACGATTTTCTGCATTATTAGAGTCTGAAACTAACATTTTTCGTTTACTCGTCTAAATACAGTGATATTTGAAAATTGTTTAAAATTATTAACTTTACCCTAGGAACAAACATTACGATTACTTAAAGAGTGATTCTATTAGTTAATTTAGATGAGATATGGTCCAAGTCGTTTTTCAACTTGAAACACGATTTTCTGCTTTATTACAGTCTGAAACGAACATTTTTCGTTTACTCGTCTAAATACAGTGATATTTGAAAATTGTTTAAAATTATTAACTTTACCCTAGGTACAAACATAACGATTACTTAAAGAGTGATTCTATTAGTTAATTTAGATGAGATATGGTCCAAGTCGTTTTTCAACTTGAAACACGATTTTCTGCGTTATTACAGTCTGAAACGAACATTTTTCGTTTACTCGTCTAAATACAGTGATATTTGAAAATTGTTTAAACTTCTCAACTTTACCCTAGGTACAAACATTACGTTTAGTTAAAGTTTGATTCTACCATTTAATTTAGGTGAGAATGGCTCCAAGTCGTTTTTAATTTGAAACACGATTTTCTGCATTATTAGAGTCTGAAACTAACATTTTTCGTTTACTCGTCTAACTACAGTGATATTTGAAAATTGTTTAAATTTAGTAACTTTACCGTAGGTACAAACATTACGATTACTTAAAGAGTGATTCTATTAGTTAATTTAGATGAGATATGGTCCAAGTCGTTTTTCAACTTGAAACACGATTTTCTGCGTTATTACAGTCTGAAACGAACATTTTTCGTTTACTCTTCTAAATACAGTGATATTTGAAAATTGTTTAAACTTATCAACTTTACCCTAGGTACAAACATTACGTTTAGTTAAAGTTTGATTCTACCAATTAATTCAGATGAGATATGGCTCCAATCATTTATCAACTTGAAACACGATTTTCTGCATTATTAGAGTCTGAAACGAACATTTTTCGTTTACTCGTCTAAATAAAGTAATATTTGAAAATTGTTTAAACTTATTAACTTTACCCTAGGTACAAACATTACGTTTAGTTAAAGTGTGATTCAACCAGTTAATTTAGATGAGATATGGTCCCAAGACTTTTTCAACTTAAAACACGATTTTCTGCATTATTAGAGTCTGAAACGAACATTTTTCGTTTACTCGTCTAAATACAGTGATATTTGAAAATTGTTTAAACTTATTAACTTTACCCTAGGTACAAACATTACGTTTAGTTAAAGTTTGATTCTACTATTTAATTTAGGTGAGATATGGCTCCAAGTCGTTTTTAATTTTAAACACGATTTTCTGCATTTTTAGAGTCTGAAACGAACATTTTTCGTTTACTCGTCTAAATACAGTGATATTTGAAAATTGTTTAAACTTATTAACTTCACCCTAGGTACAAACATAACGTTTAGTTAAAGTTTGATTCTACCATTTAATTTAGGTGAGAATGGCTCCAAGTCGTTTTTAATTTGAAACACGATTTTCTGCATTTTTAGAGTCTGAAACGTACATTTTTCGTTTACTCGTCTAAATACAGTGATATTTGAAAATTGTTTAAAATTATTTACTTTACCGTAGGTACAAACATTACGATTACTTAAAGAGTGATTCTATTAGTTAATTTAGATGAGATATGGTCCAAGTCGTTTTTCAACTTGAAACACGATTTTCTGCGTTATTACAGTCTGAAACGAACATTTTTCGTTTACTCGTCTAAATACAGTGATATTTGAAAATTGTTTAAAATTATTAACTTTTCCGTAGGTAAAAACATTACAATTACTTAAAGAGTATTTCTATTAGTTAATTTAGATGAGATATGGTCCAAGTCGTTTTTCAACTTGAAACACGATTTTCTGCGTTATTACAGTCTGAAACGAACATTTTTCGTTTACTCGTCTAAATACAGTGATATTTGAAATTTTTTTAAACTTATCAACTTTACCCTAGGTACAAACATTACGTTTAGTTAAAGTTTGATTCTACCATTTAATTTAGGTGAGAATGGCTCCAAGTCGTTTTTAATTTGAAACACGATTTTCTGCGTTAATACAGTCTGAAACGAACATTTTTCGTTTACTCGTCTAAATACAGTGATATTTGAAAATTGGTTAAAATTATTAACTTTACCCTAGGTACAAACATTACGATTACTTAAAGAGTGATTCTATTAGTTAATTTAGATGAGATATGGTCCAAGTCGTTTTTCAACTTGAAACACGATTTTCTGCGTTATTACAGTCTGAAACGAACATTTTTCGTTTACTCGTCTAAATACAGTGATATTTGAAAATTGTTTAAACTTCTCAACTTTACCCTAGGTACAAACATTACGTTTAGTTAAAGTTTGATTCTACCATTTAATTTAGGTGAGAATGGCTCCAAGTCGTTTTTAATTTGAAACACGATTTTCTGCATTATTAGAGTCTGAAACTAACATTTTTCGTTTACTCGTCTAAATACAGTGATATTTGAAAATTGTTTAAATTTAGTAACTTTACCGTAGGTACAAACATTACGATTACTTAAAGAGTGATACTATCAGTTAATTTAGATGAGATATGGTCCAAGTCGTTTTTCAACTTGAAACACGATTTTCTGCGTTATTACAGTCTGAAACGAACATTTTTCGTTTACTCTTCTAAATACAGTGATATTTGAAAATTGTTTAAACTTATCAACTTTACCCTAGGTACAAACATTACGTTTAGTTAAAGTTTGATTCTACAAATTAATTCAGATGAGATATGGCTCCAATCATTTATCAACTTGAAACACGATTTTCTGCATTATTAGAGTCTGAAACGAACATTTTTCGTTTACTCGTCTAAATAAAGTAATATTTGAAAATTGTTTAAACTTATTAACTTTACCCTAGGTACAAACATTACGTTTAGTTAAAGTGTGATTCTACCAGTTAATTTAGATGAGATATGGTCCCAAGTCGTTTTTCAACTTAAAACACGTTTTTCTGCATTATTAGAGTCTGAAACGAACATTTTTCGTTTACTCGTCTAAATACAGTGATATTTGAAAATTGTTTAAACTTATTAACTTTACCCTAGGTACAAACATTACGTTTAGTTAAAGTTTGATTCTACTATTTAATTTAGGTGAGATATGGCTCCAAGTCGTTTTTAATTTTAAACACGATTTTCTGCATTTTTAGAGTCTGAAACGAACATTTTTCGTTTACTCGTCTAAATACAGTGATATTTGAAAATTGTTTAAAATTATTAACTTTACCCTAGGTACAAACATAACGTTTAGTTAAAGTTTGATTCTACCATTTAATTTAGGTGAGAATGGCTCCAAGTCGTTTTTAATTTGAAACACGATTTTCTGCATTATTAGAGTCTGAAACGAACATTTTTCGTTTACTCGTCTAAATACAGTGATATTTGAAAATTGTTTAAAATTATTTACTTTACCGTAGGTACAAACATTACGATTACTTAAAGAGTGATTCTATTAGTTAATTTAGATGAGATATGGTCCAAGTCGTTTTTCAACTTGAAACACGATTTTCTGCGTTATTACAGTCTAAAACGAACATTTTTCGTTTACTCGTCTAAATACAGTGATATTTGAAAATTGTTTAAACTTATCAACTTTACCCTAGGTACAAACATTACGTTTAGTTAAAGTTTGATTCTACCATTTAATTTAGGTGAGAAAGGCTCCAAGTCGTTTTTAATTTGAAACACGATTTTCTGCATTATTAGAGTCTGAAACTAACATTTTTCGTTTACTCATCTAAATACAGTGATATTTGAAACTTGTTTAAAATTATTAACTTTACCCTAGGTACAAACATTACGATTACTTAAAGAGTGATTCTATTAGTTAATTTAGATGAGATATGGTCCAAGTCGTGTTTCAACTTGAAACACGATTTTCTGCGTTATTACAGTCTGAAACGAAAATTTTTCGTTTACTTGTCTAAATACAGTGATATTTGAAAATTGTTTAAACTTATCAACTTTACCCTAGGTACAAACATTACGTTTAGTTAAAGTTTGATTCTACCATTTAATTTAGGTGAGAATGGCTCCAAGTCGTTTTTAATTTGAAACACGATTTTCTGCATTATTAGAGTCTGAAACTAACATTTTTCGTTTACTCGTCTAAATACAATGATATTTGAAAATTGTTTAAAATTATTAACTTTACCCTAGGTACAAACATTACGATTACTTAAAGAGTGATTCTATTAGTTAATTTAGATGAGATATGGTCCAAGTCGTTTTTCAACTTGAAACACGATTTTCTGCGTTATTACAGTCTGAAACGAACATTTTTCGTTTACTCGTCTAAATACAGTGATATTTGAAAATTGTTTAAACTTATCAACTTTACCCTAGGTACAAACATTACGTTTAGTTAAAGTTTGATTCTACCATTTAATTTAGGTGAGAATGGCTCCAAGTCGTTTTTAATTTGAAACACGATTTTCTGCATTAATAGAGTCTGAAACTAACATTTTTCGTTTACTCGTCTAAATACAGTGATAATTGAAAATTGTTTAAACTTATTAACTTTACCCTAGGCACAAACGTTATGTTTACTTAAAGTTTGATTCTACCATTTAATTTAGGTTAAATATGGCTCCAAGTCGTTTTTAATTTTAAACACGATTTTCTGCATTATTAGAGTCTGAAACGAACATTTGTCGTTTACTCGTCTAAATACAGTGATATTTGAAAATTGTTTAAACTTATTAACTTTACCCTAAGTACAAACATAACGTTTAGTTAAAGTTTGATTCTACCATTTAATTTAGGTGAGAATGGCTCCAAGTCGTTTTTAATTTGAAACACGATTTTCTGCATTATTAGAGTCTAAAACTAACATTTTTCGTTTACTCGTCTAAATACAGTGATATTTGAAACTTGTTTAAAATTATTAACTTTACCCTAGGTACAAACATTACGATTACTTAAAGAGTGATTCTATAAGTTAATTTAGATGAGATATGGTCCAAGTCGGTTTTCAACTTGAAACACGATTTTCTGCGTTATTACAGTCTGAAACGAACATTTTTCGTTTACTCGTCTAAATACAGTGATATTTGAAAATTGTTTAAACTTATCAACTTTACCCTAGGTACAAACATTACGTTTAGTTAAAGTTTGATTCTACCATTTAATTTAGGTGAGAATGGCTCCAAGTCGTTTTTAATTTGAAACACGATTTTCTGCATTATTAGAGTCTGAAACTAACATTTTTCGTTTACTCGTCTAAATACAGTGATATTTGAAAATTGTTTAAAATTATTAACTTTACCCTAGGTACAAACATTACGATTACTTAAAGAGTGATTCTATTAGTTAATTTAGATGAGATATGGTCCAAGTCGTTTTTCAACTTGAAACACGATTTTCTGCGTTATTACAGTCTGAAACGGACATTTTTCGTTTACTCGTCTAAATACAGTGATATTTGAAAATTGTTTAAACTTATCAACTTTACCCTAGGTACAAACATTACGTTTAGTTAAAGTTTGATTCTTCCATTTAATTTAGGTGAGAATGGCTCCAAGTCGTTTTTAATTTGAAACACGATTTTCTGCATTATTAGAGTCTTAAACTAACATTTTTCGTTTACTCGTCTAAATACAGTGATAATTGAAAATTGTTTAAATTTATTAACTTTACCCTAGGCACAAACATTATGTTTACTTAAAGTTTGATTCTCCCATTTAATTTAGGTTAAATATGGCTCCAAGTCGTTTTTAATTTTAAACACGATTTTCTGCATTATTGAGTCTGAAACGAACATTTTTCGTTTACTTGTCTAAATACAGTGATATTTGAAAATTGTTTAAACTTATTAACTTTACCCTAGGTACAAACATAACGTTTGGTTAAAGTTTGATTCTACCATTTAATTTAGGTGAGAATGGCTCCAAGTCGTTTTTAATGAGAAACACGATTTTCTGCATTATTAGAGTCTGAAACTAACATTTTTCGTTTACTCGTCTAAATACAGTGATATTTGAAAATTGTTTAAAATTATTTACTTTACCCTAGGTACAAACATTACGATTACTTAAAGAGTGATTCTATTAGTTAATTTAGATGATATATGGTCCAAGTCCTTTTTCAACTTGAATCACGATTTTCTGCGTTATTACAGTCTGAAACGAACATTTTTCGTTTACTCGTCTAAATACAGTGATATTTGAAAATTGTTTAAAATTATTAACTTTACCCTAGGTACAAACATTACGATTACTTAAAGAGTGATTCTATTAGTTAATTTAGATGAGATATGGTCCAAGTCGTTTTTCAACTTGAAACACGATTTTCTGCGTTATTACAGTCTGAAACGAACATTTTTCGTTTACTCGTCTAAATACAGTGATATTTGAAAATTGTTTAAACTTATCAACTTTACCTTAGGTACAAACATTACGTTTAGTTAAAGTTTGATTCTACCATTTAATTTAGGTGAGAATGGCTCCAAGTCGTTTTTAATTTGAAACACGATTTTCTGCATTATTAGAGTCTGAAACTAACATTTTTCGTTTACTCGTCTAAATACAGTGATATTTGAAAATTGTTTAAAATTATTAACTTTACCCTAGGTACAAACATTACGATTACTTAAAGAGTGATTCTATTAGTTAATTTAGATGAGATATGGTCCAAGTCGTTTTTCAACTTGAAACACGATTTTCTGCGTTATTACAGTCTGAAACGAACATTTTTCGTTTACTCGTCTAAATACAGTGATATTTGAAAATTGTTTAAACTTATCAACTTTACCCTAGGTACAAACATTACGTTTAGTTAAACTTTGATTCTACCATTTAATTTAGGTGAGAATGGCTCCAAGTCGTTTTTAATTTGAAACACGATTTTCTGCATTATTAGAGTCTGAAACTAACATTTTTCGTTTACTCGTCTAAATACAGTGATATTTGAAAATTGTTTAAAATTATTAACTTTACCCTAGGTACAAACATTACGATTACTTAAAGAGTGATTCTATTAGTTAATTTAGATGAGATATGGTCCAAGTCGTTTTTCAACTTGAAACACGATTTTCTGCGTTATTACAGTCTGAAACGAACATTTTTCGTTTACTCGTCTAAATACAGTGATATTTGAAAATTGTTTAAAATTATTAACTTTACCCTAGGTACAAACATTACGATTACTTAAAGAGTGATTCTATTAGTTAATTTAGATGAGATATGGTCCAAGTCGTTTTTCAACATGAAACACGATTTTCTGCGTTATTACAGTCTGAAACGAACATTTTTCGTTTACTCTTCTAAATACAGTGATATTTGAAATTTTTTTAAACTTATCAACTTTACCCTAGGTACAAACATTACGTTTAGGTAAAGTTTGATTCTACCATTTAATTTAGGTGAGAATGGCTCCAAGTCGTTTTTAATTTGAAACACGATTTTCTGCATTATTAGAGTCTGAAACGAACATTTTTCGTTTACTCGTCTAAATACAGTGATATTTGAAAATTGTTTAAAATTATTAACTTTTCCGTAGGTACAAACATTACAATTACTTAAAGAGTGATTCTATTAGTTAATTTAGATGATATATGGTCCAAGTCGTTTTTCAACTTGAAACACGATTTTCTGCGTTATTACAGTCTGAAACGAACATTTTTCGTTTACTCGTCTAAATACAGTGATATTTGAAAATTGTTTAAAATTATTAACTTTACCCTAGGTACAAACATTACGATTACTTAAAGAGTGATTCTATTAGTTAATTTAGATGAGATATGGTCCAAGTCGTTTTTCAACTTGAAACACGATTTTCTGCGTTATTACAGTCTGAAACGAACATTTTTCGTTTACTCGTCTAAATACAGTGATATTTGAAAATTGTTTAAACTTCTCAACTTTACCCTAGGTACAAACATTACGTTTAGTTAAAGTTTGATTCTACCATTTAATTTAGGTGAGAATGGCTCCAAGTCGTTTTTAATTTGAAACACGATTTTCTGCATTATTAGAGTCTGAAACTAACATTTTTCGTTTACTCGTCTAACTACAGTGATATTTGAAAATTGTTTAAATTTAGTTACTTTACCGTAGGTACAAACATTACGATTACTTAAAGAGTGATTCTATTAGTTAATTTAGATGAGATATGGTCCAAGTCGTTTTTCAACTTGAAACACGATTTTCTGCGTTATTACAGTCTGAAACGAACATTTTTCGTTTACTCTTCTAAATACAGTGATATTTGAAAATTGTTTAAACTTATCAACTTTACCCTAGGTACAAACATTACGTTTAGTTAAAGTTTGATTCTACCATTTAAGTTAGGTGAGAATGGCTCCAAGTCGTTTTTAATTTGAAACACGATTTTCTGCATTATTAGAGTCTGAAACTAACATTTTTTGTTTACTCGTCTAAATACAGTGATAATTGAAAATTGTTTAAACTTATTAACTTTACCCTAGGCACAAACATTACGTTTACTTAAAGTTTGATTCTACCATTTAATTTAGTTTAAATATGGCTCCAAGCCGTTTTTCAACTTGAAACACGATTTTCAGCGTTATTAGAGTCTGAAACGAATATTTTTCGTTTACTCGTCTAAATACAGTGATATTTGAAAATTGTTTAAACTTTTTTACTTTACCCTAGGTACAAACATTACGATTACTTAAAGGGTGTTTCTACCAATTAATTTAGATGAGATATGGCTCCAATCATTTATCAACTTGAAACACGATTTTCTGCATTATTAGAGTCTGAAACGAACATTTTTCGTTTACTCGTCTAAATACAGTGATATTTGAAAATTGTTTAAACTTATTAACTTTACCCTAGGTACAAACATAACGTTTAGTTAAAGTTTGATTCTACCATTTAATTTAGGTGAGAATGGCTCCAAGTCGTTTTTAATTTGAAACACGATTTTCTGCATTATTAGAGTCTGAAACTAACATTTTTCGATTACTCGTCTAAATACAGTGATAATTGAAAATTGTTTAAACTTATTAACTTTACCCTAGGCACAAATATTACGTTTAGTTAAAGTTTGATTCTACCATTTAATTTAGGTTAAATATGGCTCCAAGTCGTTTTTAATTTTAAACACGATTTTCTGCATTATTGAGTCTGAAACGAACATTTTTCGTTTACTCGTCTAAATACAGTGATATTTGAAAATTGTTTAAAATTATTAACTTTACCCTAGGTACAAACATTACGATTAATAAAGAGTGATTCAATTAGTTAATTTAGATGAGATATGGTCCAAGTCGTATTTCAACTTGAAACACGATTTTCTGCGTTATTACAGTCTGAAACGAACATTTTTCGTTTACTCGTCTAAATACAGTGATATTTGAAAATTGTTTAAACTTATCAACTTTACCCTAGGTACAAACATTACGTTTAGTTAAAGTTTGATTCTACCATTTAATTTAGGTGAGAATGGCTCCAAGTCGTTTTTAATTTGAAACACGATTTTCTGCATTATTAGAGTCTGAAACTAACATTTTTCGTTTACTCGTCTAAATACAGTGATAATTGAAAATTGTTTAAACTTTTTAACTTTACCCTAGGCACAAACATAACGTTTAGTTAAATTTTGATTCTACCATTTAATTTAGGTTAAATATGGCTCCAAGCCGTTTTTCAACTTGAAACACGATTTTCAGCGTTATTAGAGTCTGAAACGAACATTTTTCGTTTACTCGTATAAATACAGTGATATTTGAAAATTGTTTAAACTTATTAACTTTACCCTAGGTACAAAGATTACGTTTAGTTAAAGTTTGATTCTACTATTTAATTTTGGTGAGATATGGCTCCAAGTCGTTTTTATTTTAAACACGGTTTTCTGCATTATGAGAGTCCGAAACGAACATTTTTTGTTTACTCGTCTAAATACAGTGATATTTGAAAATTGTTTAAAATTATTAACTTTACCCTAGGTACAAACATTACGAATACTTAAAGAGTGATTCTATTAGTTAATTTAGATGAGATATGGTCCAAGTCGTTTTTCAACTTGAAACACGATTTTCTGCGTTATTACAGTCTGAAACGAACATTTTTCGTTTACTCGTCTAAATACAGTGATATTTGAAAATTGTTTAAACTTATCAACTTTACCCTAGGTACAAACTTTACGTTTAGTTAAAGTTTGATTCTACCATTTAATTTAGGTGAGAATGGCTCCAAGTCGTTTTTAATTTGAAACACGATTTTCTGCATTATTAGAGTCTGAAACTAACATTTATCGTTTACTCGTCTAAATACAGTGATAATTGAAAATTGTTTAAACTTATTAACTTTACCCTAGGTACAAAGATTACGTTTAGTTAAAGTTTGATTCTACTATTTAATTTAGGTGAGATATGGCTCCAAGTCGTTTTTAATTTTAAACACGGTTTTCTGCATTATTAGAGTTCGAAACGAACATTTTTTGTTTACTCGTCTAAATACAGTGATATTTGAAAATTGTTTAAACTTATTAACTTTACCCTAGGTACAAACATAACGTTTAGTTAAAGTTTGATTCTATCATTTAATTTAGGAGAATGGCTCCAAGTCGTTTTTAATTTGAAACACGATTTTCTGCATTATTATAGTCAGGAGGTTGATTCTGTATCTTGCGTGAGCAGTTGCGTGATTAAATTTGCGTTAGTACAATGTATGACGTCACCGATTCTTTTCTGGTGTCGAGCATAGGGAATTCCGTGCTTTACGTTTTCGCGCCAAGTTTAGTGTTGGTAATGGTTTTGAAACTGTAACTGTCAGTTGCAATCACATGTCATTGTTTGTCAACATCGTTTTGTAGTTTTTTTATACGATTTTATTATGGCAGAAGATAGAAAACGTGATATGAACGCCACAGAAGAGCAAAAACTAATTGTAATAAACTTTATGGCAGATATGGCGTTGATAACGCAAAATGACAAGAAAGTAAAAGACAAACATAATGTTAGAATGCGACAGGTAGTGTCGCAAGTAAGAAACAGGAGCTACGGAGGTCACGCATTTATATTTGCGTGTCTCGCAAGAAGTGACGTCATATCCACTAGTTGTTTAAATGTCCGATAGATGGTTTACTATATGCATGTGACATATCTGTGTTAGTATGGGTGCCGCAAGTAGTCACGCAAGATACAGAATCAGGCTCCTGAAACGAACATTTTTCGTTTACTCGTCTAAATACAGTGATATTTGAAAATTGTTTAAAATTATTAACTTTACCGTAGGTACAAACATTACGATTACTTAAAGAGTGATTCTATTAGTTAATTTAGATGAGATATGGTCCAAGTCGTTTTTCAACTTGAAACACGATTTTCTGCGTTATTACAGTCTGAAACGAACATGTTTCGTTTACTCGTCTAAATACAGTGATATTTGAAAATTGTTTAAAATTATTAACTTTACCCTAGGTACAAACAATACGAATACTTAAAGAGTGATTCTATTAGTTAATTTAGATGAGATATGGTCCAAGTCTTTTTTCAACTTGAAACACGATTTTCTGCGTTATTACAGTCTGAAACGATCATTTTTCGTTTACTCGTCTAAATACAGTGATATTTGAAAATTGTTTAAACTTATTAACTTTACCCTAGGTACAAACATAACGTTTAGTTAAAGTTTGATTGTACCATTTAATTTAGGTGAGAATGGCTCCAAGTCGTTTTTAATTTGAAACACGATTTTCTGCATTATTATAGTCTGAAACGAACATTTTTCGTTTACTCGTCTAAATACAGTGATATTTGAAAATTGTTTAAAATTATTAACTTTACCTTAGGTACAAACATTACGATTACTTAAAGAGTGATTCTATTAGTTAATTTAGATGAGATATGGTCCAAGTCGTTTTTCAACTTGAAACACGATTTTCTGCGTTATTACAGTCTGAAACGAACATTTTTCGTTTACTCGTCTAAATACAGTGATATTTGAAAATTGTTTAAACTTATCAACTTTACCCTAGGTACAAACATTACGTTTAGTTAAAGTTTGATTCTACCATTTAATTTAGGTGAGAATGGCTCCAAGTCGTTTTTAATTTGAAACACGATTTTCTGCATTATTAGAGTCTGAAACGAACATTTTTCGTTTACTCGTCTAAATACAGTGATATTTGAAAATTGTTTAAAATTATTAACTTTACCTTAGGTACAAACATTACGATTACTTAAAGAGTGATTCTATTAGTTAATTTAGATGAGATATGGTCCAAGTCGTTTTTCAACTTGAAACACGATTTTCTGCGTTATTACAGTCTGAAACGAACATTTTTCGTTTACTCGTCTAAATACAGTGCTATTTGAAAATTGTTTAAACTTATCAACTATACCCTAGGTACAAACTTTACGTTTAGTTAAAGTTTGATTCTACCATTTAATTTAGGTGAGAATGGCTCCAAGTCGTTTTTAATTTGAAACACGATTTTCTGCATTATTAGAGTCTGAAACTAACATTTATCGTTTACTCGTCTAAATACAGTGATAATTGAAAATTGTTTAAACTTATTAACTTTACCCTAGGTACAAAGATTACGTTTAGTTAAAGTTTGATTCTACTATTTAATTTAGGTGAGATATGGCTCCAAGTCGTTTTTAATTTTAAACACGGTTTTCTGCATTATTAGAGTCTGAAACTAACATTTTTCGTTTACTCGTCTAAATACAGTGATATTTGAAAATTGTTTAAAATTATTAACTTTACCCTAGGTACAAACATTAAGATTACTTAAAGAGTGATTCTATTAGTTAATTTAGATGAGATATGGTCCAAGTCGTTTTTCAACTTGAAACACGATTTTCTGCGTTATTACAGTCTGAAACGAACATTTTTCGTTTACTCGTCTAAATACAGTGATATTTAAAAATTGTTTAAACTTATCAACTTTACCCTAGGTACAAACATTACGTTTAGTTAAAGTTTGATTCTACCATTTAATTTAGGTGAGAATGGTTCCAAGTCGTTTTTAATTTGAAACACGATTTTCTGCATTATTAGAGTCTGAAACTAACATTTATCGTTTACTCGTCTAAATACAGTGATAATTGAAAATTGTTTAAACTTATTAACTTTACCCTAGGCACAAACATTACGTTTACTTAAAGTTTGATTCTACCATTTAATTTAGGTTAAATATGGCTACAAGCCGTTTTTCAACTTGAAACACGATTTTCAGCGTTATTAGAGTCTGAAACGAACATTTTTCGTTTACTCGTCTAAATACAGTGATATTTGAAAATTGTTTAAACTTTTTTACTTTACCCTAGGTACAAACATTACGTTTAGTTAAAGTGTGATGCTACCAGTTAATTTAGATGAGATATGGTCCCAAGTCGTATTTCAACTTAAAACACGATTTTCTGCATTATTAGAGTCTGAAACGAACATTTTTCGTTTACTCGTCTAAATACAGTGATATTTGAAAATTGTTTAAAATTATTAACTTTACCGTAGGTACAAACATTACGATTACTTAAAGAGTGATTCTATTAGTTAATTTAGATGAGATATGGTCCAAGTCGTTTTTCAACTTGAAACACGATTTTCTGCGTTATTACAGTCTGAAACGAACATTTTTCGTTTACTCGTCTAAATACAGTGATATTTGAAAATTGTTTAAAATTATTAACTTTACCCTAGGTACAAACATTACGATTACTTAAAGAGTGATTCTCTTAGTTAATTTAGATGAGATATGGTCCAAGTCGTTTTTCAACTTGAAACACGATTTTCTGCGTTATTACAGTCTGAAACGTACATTTTTCGTTTACTCGTCTAAATACAGTGATATTTGAAAATTGTTTAAAATTATTAACTTTACCCTAGGTACAAACATTAAGATTACTTAAAGAGTGATTCTATTAGTTAATTTAGATGAGATATGGTCCTAGTCGTTTTTCAACTTGAAACACGATTTTCTGCATTATTAGAGTCTGAAACGAACATTTTTCGTTTACTCGTCTAAATACAGTGATATTTGAAAATTGTTTAAACTTATCAACTTTACCCTAGGTACAAACATTACGTTTAGTTAAAGTTTGATTTTACCATTTAATTTAGGTGAGAATGGCTCCAAGTCGTTTTTAATTTGAAACACGTTTTTCTGCATTATTAGAGTCTGAAACTAACATTTTTCGTTTACTCGTCTAAATACAGTGATATTTGAAAATTGTTTAAAATTATTAACTTTACCCTAGGTACAAACATTAAGATTACTTAAAGAGTGATTCTATTAGTTAATTTAGATGAGATATGGTCCAAGTCGTTTTTCAACTTGAAACACGATTTTCTGCGTTATTACAGTCTGAAACGAACATTTTTCGTTTACTCGTCTAAATACAGTGATATTTAAAAATTGTTTAAACTTATCAACTTTACCCTAGGTACAAACATTACGTTTAGTTAAAGTTTGATTCTACCATTTAATTTAGGTGAGAATGGCTCCAAGTCGTTTTTAATTTGAAACACGATTTTCTGCATTATTAGAGTCTGAAACGAACATTTTTCGTTTACTCGTCTAAATACAGTGATATTTGAAAATTGTTTAAAATTATTAACTTTACCTTAGGTACAAACATTACGATTACTTAAAGAGTGATTCTATTAGTTAATTTAGATGAGATATGGTCCAAGTCGTTTTTCAACTTGAAACACGATTTTCTGCGTTATTACAGTCTGAAACGAACATTTTTCGTTTACTCGTCTAAATACAGTGCTATTTGAAAATTGTTTAAACTTATCAACTATACCCTAGGTACAAACTTTACGTTTAGTTAAAGTTTGATTCTACCATTTAATTTAGGTGAGAATGGCTCCAAGTCGTTTTTAATTTGAAACACGATTTTCTGCATTATTAGAGTCTGAAACTAACATTTATCGTTTACTCGTCTAAATACAGTGATAATTGAAAATTGTTTAAACTTATTAACTTTACCCTAGGTACAAAGATTACGTTTAGTTAAAGTTTGATTCTACTATTTAATTTAGGTGAGATATGGCTCCAAGTCGTTTTTAATTTTAAACACGGTTTTCTGCATTATTAGAGTCTGAAACTAACATTTTTCGTTTACTCGTCTAAATACAGTGATATTTGAAAATTGTTTAAAATTATTAACTTTACCCTAGGTACAAACATTAAGATTACTTAAAGAGTGATTCTATTAGTTAATTTAGATGAGATATGGTCCAAGTCGTTTTTCAACTTGAAACACGATTTTCTGCGTTATTACAGTCTGAAACGAACATTTTTCGTTTACTCGTCTAAATACAGTGATATTTAAAAATTGTTTAAACTTATCAACTTTACCCTAGGTACAAACATTACGTTTAGTTAAAGTTTGATTCTACCATTTAATTTAGGTGAGAATGGTTCCAAGTCGTTTTTAATTTGAAACACGATTTTCTGCATTATTAGAGTCTGAAACTAACATTTATCGTTTACTCGTCTAAATACAGTGATAATTGAAAATTGTTTAAACTTATTAACTTTACCCTAGGCACAAACATTACGTTTACTTAAAGTTTGATTCTACCATTTAATTTAGGTTAAATATGGCTACAAGCCGTTTTTCAACTTGAAACACGATTTTCAGCGTTATTAGAGTCTGAAACGAACATTTTTCGTTTACTCGTCTAAATACAGTGATATTTGAAAATTGTTTAAACTTTTTTACTTTACCCTAGGTACAAACATTACGTTTAGTTAAAGTGTGATTCTACCAGTTAATTTAGATGAGATATGGTCCCAAGTCGTATTTCAACTTAAAACACGATTTTCTGCATTATTAGAGTCTGAAACGAACATTTTTCGTTTACTCGTCTAAATACAGTGATATTTGAAAATTGTTTAAAATTATTAACTTTACCGTAGGTACAAACATTACGATTACTTAAAGAGTGATTCTATTAGTTAATTTAGATGAGATATGGTCCAAGTCGTTTTTCAACTTGAAACACGATTTTCTGCGTTATTACAGTCTGAAACGAACATTTTTCGTTTACTCGTCTAAATACAGTGATATTTGAAAATTGTTTAAAATTATTAACTTTACCCTAGGTACAAACATTACGATTACTTAAAGAGTGATTCTGTTAGTTAATTTAGATGAGATATGGTCCAAGTCGTTTTTCAACTTGAAACACGATTTTCTGCGTTATTACAGTCTGAAACGTACATTTTTCGTTTACTCGTCTAAATACAGTGATATTTGAAAATTGTTTAAAATTATTAACTTTACCCTAGGTACAAACATTAAGATTACTTAAAGAGTGATTCTATTAGTTAATTTAGATGAGATATGGTCCTAGTCGTTTTTCAACTTGAAACACGATTTTCTGCATTATTAGAGTCTGAAACGAACATTTTTCGTTTACTCGTCTAAATACAGTGATATTTGAAAATTGTTTAAACTTATCAACTTTACCCTAGGTACAAACATTACGTTTAGTTAAAGTTTGATTTTACCATTTAATTTAGGTGAGAATGGCTCCAAGTCGTTTTTAATTTGAAACACGATTTTCTGCATTATTAGAGTCTGAAACTAACATTTTTCGTTTACTCGTCTAAATACAGTGATATTTGAAAATTGTTTAAAATTATTAACTTTACCCTAGGTACAAACATTAAGATTACTTAAAGAGTGATTCTATTAGTTAATTTAGATGAGATATGGTCCAAGTCGTTTTTCAACTTGAAACACGATTTTCTGCGTTATTACAGTCTGAAACGAACATTTTTCGTTTACTCGTCTAAATACAGTGATATTTAAAAATTGTTTAAACTTATCAACTTTACCCTAGGTACAAACATTACGTTTAGTTAAAGTTTGATTCTACCATTTAATTTAGGTGAGAATGGCTCCAAGTCGTTTTTAATTTGAAACACGATTTTCTGCATTATTAGAGTCTGAAACTAACATTTATCGTTTACTCGTCTAAATACAGTGATAATTGAAAATTGTTTAAACTTATTAACTTTACCCTAGGTACAAAGATTACGTTTAGTTAAAGTTTGATTCTACTATTTAATTTAGGTGAGATATGGCTCCAAGTCGTTTTTAATTTTAAACACGGTTTTCTGCATTATTAGAGTCTGAAACTAACATTTTTCGTTTACTCGTCTAAATACAGTGATATTTGAAAATTGTTTAAAATTATTAACTTTACCCTAGGTACAAACATTACGTTTAGTTAAAGTGTGATTCTACCAGTTAATTTAGTTGAGATATGGTCCCAAGTCGTTTTTCAACTTAAAACACGATTTTCTGCATTATTAGAGTCTGAAACGAACATTTTTCGTTTACTCGTCTAAATACAGTGATATTTGAAAATTGTTTAAACTTATTAACTTTACCCTAGGTACAAACATTACGTTTAGTTAAAGTTTGATTCTACTATTTAATTTAGGTGAGATATGGCTCCAAGTCGTTTTTAATTTTAAACACGATTTTCTGCATTATTAGAGTCTGAAACGAACATTTTTCGTTTACTCGTCTAAATACAGTGATATTTGAAAATTGTTTAAACTTATTAACTTTACCCTAGGTACAAACATAACGTTTAGTTAAAGTTTGATTCTACCATTTAATTTAGGTGAGAATGGCTCCAAGTCGTTTTTAATTTGAAACACGATTTTCTGCATTATTAGAGTCTGAAACGAACATTTTTCGTTTACTCGTCTAAATACAGTGATATTTGAAAATTGTTTAAAATTATTAACTTTACCGTAGGTACAAACATTACGATTACTTAAAGAGTGATTCTATTAGTTAATTTAGATGAGATATGGTCCAAGTCGTTTTTCAACTTGAAACACGATTTTCTGCGCTATTACAGTCTGAAACGAACATTTTTCGTTTACTCGTCTAAATACAGTGATATTTGAAAATTGTTTAAAATTATTAACTTTACCCTAGGTACAAACATTACGATTACTTAAAGAGTGATTCTATTAGTTAATTTAGATGAGATATGGTCCAAGTCGTTTTTCAACTTGAAACACGATTTTCTGCGTTATTACAGTCTGAAACGAACATTTTTCGTTTACTCGTCTAAATACAGTGATATTTGAAAATTGTTTAAAATTATTAACTTTACCCTAGGTACAAACATTACGATTACTTGAAGAGTGATTCTATTAGTTAATTTAGATGAGATATGGTCCAAGTCGTTTTTCAACTTGAAACACGATTTTCTGCGTTATTACAGTCTGAAACGAACATTTTTCGTTTACTCGTCTAAATACAGTGATATTTGAAAATTGTTTAAAATTATTAACTTTACCCTAGGTACAAACATTAAGATTACTTAAAGAGTGATTCTATTAGTTAATTTAGATGAGATATGGTCCAAGTCGTTTTTCAACTTAAAACACGATTTTCTGCGTTATTACAGTCTGAAACGAACATTTTTCGTTTACTCGTCTAAATACAGTGATATTTGAAAATTGTTTAAACTTATCAACTTTACCCTAGGTACAAACATTACGTTTAGTTAAAGTTTGATTCTACCATTAAATTTAGGTGAGATATGGCTCCATGTCGTTTTTCAACTTGAAACACGATTTTCTGCATTATTAGAGTCTGAAACGAACATTTGTCGTTTACTCGTCTAAATATAGTGATATTTGAAAATTGTTTAAACTTTTTAACTTTACCCTAGGCACAAACATTACGTTTACTTAAAGTTTGATTCTACCATTTAATTTAGGTTAAATATGGCTCCAAGCCGTTTTTCAACTTGAAACACGATTTTCAGCGTTATTAGAGTCTGAAACGAATATTTTTCGTTTACTCGTCTAAATACAGTGATATTTGAAAATTGTTTAAAGTTTTTTACTTTACCCTGGGTACAAACATTACGATTACTTAAAGGGTGATTCTACCAATTAATTTAGGTGAGATATGGCTCCATGTCGTTTTTCAACTTGAAACACGATTTTCTGCATTATTAGAGTCTGAAACGAACATTTGTCGTTTACTCGTCTAAATATAGTGATATTATTGTTTAAACTTTTTAACTTTACCCTAGGCACAAACATTACGTTTACTGAAAGTTTGATTCTACCATTTAATTTAGGTTAAATATGGCTCCAAGCCGTTTTTCAACTTGAAACACGATTTTCAGCGTTATTAGAGTCTGAAACGAATATTTTTCGTTTACTCGTCTAAATACAGTGATATTTGAAAATTGTTTAAACTTTTTTACTTTACCCTAGGTACAAACATTACGATTACTTAAAGGGTGATTCTACTAATTAATTTAGGTGAGATATGGCTCCATGTCGTTTTTCAACTTGAAACACGATTTTCTGCATTATTAGAGTCTGAAACGAACATTTGTAGTTTACTCGTCTAAATATAGTGATATTTGAAAATTGTTTAAACTTTTTAACTTTACCCTAGGCACAAACATTACGTTTAGTTAAAGTTTGATTCTACTATTTAATTTGGTGAGATATGGCTCCAAGTCGTTTTTAATTTTAAACACGATTTTCTGCATTATTAGAGTCTGAAACGAACATTTTTTGTTTACTCGTCTAAATACAGTGATATTTGAAAATTGTTTAAACTTATTACCTTTACCCTAGGTACAAACATAACGTTTAGTTAAAGTTTGATTCTACTATTTAAATTAGGTGAGAATGGCTCCAAGTCGTTTTTAATTTGAAACACAATTTTCTGCATTATTAGAGTCTGAAACTAACATTTATCGTTTACTCGTCTAAATACAGTGATAATTGAAAATTGTTTAAACTTATTACCTTTACCCTAGGTACAAACATTACGTTTAGTTAAAGTTTGATTCTACCATTTAATTTAGGTGAGAATGGCTCCAAGTCGTTTTTAATTTGAAACACGATTTTCTGCATTATTAGAGTCTGAAACTAACATTTATCGTTTACTCGTCTAAATACAGTGATAATTGAAAATTGTTTAAACTTATTAACTTTACCCTAGGCACAAACATTACGTTTACTTAAAGTTTGATTCTACCATTTAATTTAGGTTAAATATGGCTACAAGCCGTTTTTCAACTTGAAACACGATTTTCAGCGTTATTAGAGTCTGAAACGAACAATTTTCGTTTACTCGTCTAAATACAGTGATATTTGAAAATTGTTTAAACTTTTTTACTTTACCCTAGGTACAAACATTACGATTACTTAAAGGGTGATTCTACCAATTAATTTAGATGAGATATGGCTCCAATCATTTATCAACTTGAAACACGATTTTCTGCATTATTAGAGTCTGAAACGAACATTTTTCGTTTACTCGTCTAAATAAAGTAATATTTGAAAATTGTTTAAACTTATTAACTTTACCCTAGGTACAAACATTACGTTTAGTTAAAGTGTGATTCTACCAGTTAATTTAGATGAGATATGGTCCCAAGTCGTTTTTCAACTTAAAACACGATTTTCTGCATTATTAGAGTCTGAAACGAACATTTATCGTTTACTTTTCTAAATACAGTGATATTTGAAAATTGTTTAAACTTATTAACTTTACCCTAGGTACAAACATTACGTTTAGTTGAAGTTTGATTCTACTATTTAATTTAGGTGAGATATGGCTCCAAGTCGTTTTTAATTTTAAACACGATTTTCTGCATTATTAGAGTCTGAAACGAACATTTGTCGTTTACTCGTCTAAATATAGTGATATTTGAAAATTGTTTAAACTTTTTAACTTTACCCTAGGCACAAACATTACGTTTACCGAAAGTTTGATTCTACCATTTAATTTAGGTTAAATATGGCTCCAAGCCGTTTTTCAACTTGAAACACGATTTTCAGCGTTATTAGAGTCTGAAACGAATATTTTTCGTTTACTCGTCTAAATACAGTGATATTTGAAAATTGTTTAAACTTTTTTACTTTACCCTAGGTACAAACATTACGATTACTTAAAGGGTGATTCTACTAATTAATTTAGGTGAGATATGGCTCCATGTCGTTTTTCAACTTGAAACACGATTTTCTGCATTATTAGAGTCTGAAACGAACATTTGTCGTTTACTCGTCTAAATATAGTGATATTTGAAAATTGTTTAAACTTTTTAACTTTACCCTAGGCACAAACATTACGTTTAGTTAAAGTTTGATTCTACTATTTAATTTAGGTGAGATATGGCTCCAAGTCGTTTTTAATTTTAAACACGATTTTCTGCATTATTAGAGTCTGAAACGAACATTTTTTGTTTACTCGTCTAAATACAGTGATATTTGAAAATTGTTTAAACTTATTACCTTTACCCTAGGTACAAACATAACGTTTAGTTAAAGTTTGATTCTACTATTTAAATTAGGTGAGAATGGCTCCAAGTCGTTTTTATATTAGAAACACAATTTTCTGCATTATTAGAGTCTGAAACGAAAATTTTTCGTTTACTCGACTAAATAAAGTAATATTTGAAAATTGTTTAAACTTATTAATTTTACCCTAGGTACAAACATTACGTTTAGTTAAAGTTTGATTCTACCATTTAATTTAGGTGAGAATGGCTCCAAGTCGTTTTTAATTTGAAACACGATTTTCTGCATTATTAGAGTCTGAAACGAACATTTGTAGTTTACTCGTCTAAATATAGTGATATTTGAAAATTGTTTAAACTTTTTAACTTTACCCTAGGCACAAACATTACGTTTAGTTAAAGTTTGATTCTACTATTTAATTTGGTGAGATATGGCTCCAAGTCGTTTTTAATTTTAAACACGATTTTCTGCATTATTAGAGTCTGAAACGAACATTTTTTGTTTACTCGTCTAAATACAGTGATATTTGAAAATTGTTTAAACTTATTACCTTTACCCTAGGTACAAACATAACGTTTAGTTAAAGTTTGATTCTACTATTTAAATTAGGTGAGAATGGCTCCAAGTCGTTTTTAATTTGAAACACAATTTTCTGCATTATTAGAGTCTGAAACGAACATTTTTCGTTTACTCGACTAAATAAAGTAATATTTGAAAATTGTTTAAACTTATTAACTTTACCCTAGGTACAAACATTACGTTTAGTTAAAGTTTGATTCTACCATTTAATTTAGGTGAGAATGGCTCCAAGTCGTTTTTAATTTGAAACACGATTTTCTGCATTATTAGAGTCTGAAACTAACATTTATCGTTTACTCGTCTAAATACAGTGATAATTGAAAATTGTTTAAACTTATTAACTTTACCCTAGGCACAAACATTACGTTTACTTAAAGTTTGATTCTACCATTTAATTTAGGTTAAATATGGCTACAAGCCGTTTTTCAACTTGAAACACGATTTTCAGCGTTATTAGAGTCTGAAACGAACAATTTTCGTTTACTCGTCTAAATACAGTGATATTTGAAAATTGTTTAAACTTTTTTACTTTACCCTAGGTACAAACATTACGATTACTTAAAGGGTGATTCTACCAATTAATTTAGATGAGATATGGCTCCAATCATTTATCAACTTGAAACACGATTTTCTGCATTATTAGAGTCTGAAACGAACATTTTTCGTTTACTCGTCTAAATAAAGTAATATTTGAAAATTGTTTAAACTTATTAACTTTACCCTAGGTACAAACATTACGTTTAGTTAAAGTGTGATTCTACCAGTTAATTTAGATGAGATATGGTCCCAAGTCGTTTTTCAACTTAAAACACGATTTTCTGCATTATTAGAGTCTGAAACGAACATTTATCGTTTACTTTTCTAAATACAGTGATATTTGAAAATTGTTTAAACTTATTAACTTTACCCTAGGTACAAACATTACGTTTAGTTGAAGTTTGATTCTACTATTTAATTTAGGTGAGATATGGCTCCAAGTCGTTTTTAATTTTAAACACGATTTTCTGCATTATTAGAGTCTGAAACGAACATTTGTCGTTTACTCGTCTAAATATAGTGATATTTGAAAATTGTTTAAACTTTTTAACTTTACCCTAGGCACAAACATTACGTTTACCGAAAGTTTGATTCTACCATTTAATTTAGGTTAAATATGGCTCCAAGCCGTTTTTCAACTTGAAACACGATTTTCAGCGTTATTAGAGTCTGAAACGAATATTTTTCGTTTACTCGTCTAAATACAGTGATATTTGAAAATTGTTTAAACTTTTTTACTTTACCCTAGGTACAAACATTACGATTACTTAAAGGGTGATTCTACTAATTAATTTAGGTGAGATATGGCTCCATGTCGTTTTTCAACTTGAAACACGATTTTCTGCATTATTAGAGTCTGAAACGAACATTTGTCGTTTACTCGTCTAAATATAGTGATATTTGAAAATTGTTTAAACTTTTTAACTTTACCCTAGGCACAAACATTACGTTTAGTTAAAGTTTGATTCTACTATTTAATTTAGGTGAGATATGGCTCCAAGTCGTTTTTAATTTTAAACACGATTTTCTGCATTATTAGAGTCTGAAACGAACATTTTTTGTTTACTCGTCTAAATACAGTGATATTTGAAAATTGTTTAAACTTATTACCTTTACCCTAGGTACAAACATAACGTTTAGTTAAAGTTTGATTCTACTATTTAAATTAGGTGAGAATGGCTCCAAGTCGTTTTTATATTAGAAACACAATTTTCTGCATTATTAGAGTCTGAAACGAACATTTTTCGTTTACTCGACTAAATAAAGTAATATTTGAAAATTGTTTAAACTTATTAATTTTACCCTAGGTACAAACATTACGTTTAGTTAAAGTTTGATTCTACCATTTAATTTAGGTGAGAATGGCTCCAAGTCGTTTTTAATTTGAAACACGATTTTCTGCATTATTAGAGTCTGAAACTAACATTTATCGTTTACTCGTCTAAATACAGTGATAATTGAAAATTGTTTAAACTTATTAACTTTACCCTAGGCACAAACATTACGTTTACTTAAAGTTTGATTCTACCATTTAATTTAGGTTAAATATGGCTACAAGCCGTTTTTCAACTTGAAACACGATTTTCAGCGTTATTAGAGTCTGAAACGAACAATTTTCGTTTACTCGTCTAAATACAGTGATATTTGAAAATTGTTTAAACTTTTTTACTTTACCCTAGGTACAAACATTACGATTACTTAAAGAGTGATTCTACCAATTAATTTAGGTGAGATATGGCTCCAATCATTTATCAACTTGAAACACGATTTTCTGCATTATTAGAGTCTGAAACGAACATTTTTCGTTTACTCGTCTAAATAAAGTAATATTTGAAAATTGTTTAAACTTATTAACTTTACCCTAGGTACAAACATTACGTTTAGTTAAAGTGTGATTCTACCAGTTAATTTAGATGAGATATGGTCCCAAGTCGTTTTTCAACTTAAAACACGATTTTCTGCATTATTAGAGTCTGAAACGAACATTTTTCGTTTACTTTTCTAAATACAGTGATATTTGAAAATTGTTTAAACTTATTAACTTTACCCTAGGTACAAACATTACGTTTAGTTGAAGTTTGATTCTACTATTTAATTTAGGTGAGATATGGCTCCAAGTTGTTTTTAATTTTAAACACGATTTTCTGCATTATTAGAGTCTGAAACGAACATTTTTCGTTTACTCGTCTACATACAGTGATATTTGAAAATTGTTTAAAATTATTAACTTTACCGTAGGTACAAACATTACGATTATTTAAAGAGTGATTCTATTAGTTAATTTAGATGAGATATGGTCCAAGTCGTTTTTCAACTTGAAACACGATTTTCTGCGTTATTACAGTCTGAAACGAACATTTTTCGTTTACACGTCTAAATACAGTGATATTTGAAAATTGTTTAAAATTATTAACTTTACCCTAGGTACAAACATTACGATTACTTAAAGAGTGATTCTATTAGTTAATTTAGATGAGATATGGTCCAAGTCGTTTTTCAACTTGAAACACGATTTTCTGCGTTATTACGGTCTGAAACGAACATTTTTCGTTTACTCGTCTAAATACAGTGATATTTGAAAATTGTTTAAACTTATTAACTTTACCCTAGGTACAAACATAACATTTAGTTAAAGTTTGATTCTACCATTTAATTTAGGTGAGAATGGCTCCAAGTCGTTTTTAATTTGAAACACGATTTTCTGCATTATTAGAGTCTGAAACGAACATTGTTCGTTTACTCGTCTAAATACAGTGATATTTGAAAATTGTTTAAAATTATTAACTTTACCGTAGGTACAAACATTACGATTATTTAAAGAGTGATTCTATTAGTTAATTTAGATGAGATATGGTCCAAGTCGTTTTTCAACTTGAAACACGATTTTCTGCGTTATTACAGTCTGAAACGAACATTTTTCGTTTACTCGTCTAAATACAGTGATATTTGAAAATTGTTTAAAATTATTAACTTTACCCTAGGTACAAACATTACGATTACTTGAAGAGTGATTCTATTAGTTAATTTAGATGAGATATGGTCCAAGTCGTTTTTCAACTTGAAACACGATTTTCTGCGTTATTACAGTCTGAAACGAACATATTTCGTTTACTCGTCTAAATACAGTGATATTTGAAAATTGTTTAAAATTATTAACTTTACCCTAGGTACAAACATTAAGATTACTTAAAGAGTGATTCTATTAGTTAATTTAGATGAGATATGGTCCAAGTCGTTTTTCAACTTGAAACACGATTTTCTGCATTATTAGAGTCTGAAACGAACATTTGTCGTTTACTCGTCTAAATATAGTGATATTTGAAAATTGTTTAAACTTTTTAACTTTACCCTAGGCACAAACATTACGTTTACTGAAAGTTTCATTCTACCATTTAATTTAGGTGAGAATGGCTCCAAGTCGTTTTTAATTTGAAACACGATTTTCTGCATTATTAGAGTCTGAAACGAACATTGTTCGTTTACTCGTCTAAATACAGTGATATTTGAAAATTGTTTAAAATTATTAATTTTACCCTAGGTACAAACATTACGATTATTTAAAGAGTGATTCTATTAGTTAATTTAGATGAGATATGGTCCAAGTCGTTTTTCAACTTGAAACACGATTTTCTGCATTATTAGAGTCTGAAACGAACATTTGTCGTTTACTCGTCTAAATATAGTGATATTTGAAAATTGTTTAAACTTTTTAACTTTACCCTAGGCACAAACATTACGTTTACTTAAAGTTTGATTCTACCATTTAATTTAGGTTAAATATGGCTCCAAGCCGTTTTTCAACTTGAAACACGATTTTCAGCGTTATTAGAGTCTGAAACGAATATTTTTCGTTTACTCGTCTAAATACAGTGATATTTGAAAATTGTTTAAAGTTTTTTACTTTACCCTAGGTACAAACATTACGATTACTTAAAGGGTGATTCTACCAATTAATTTAGGTGAGATATGGCTCCATGTCGTTTTTCAACTTGAAACACGATTTTCTGCATTATTAGAGTCTGAAACGAACATTTGTCGTTTACTCGTCTAAATATAGTGATATTTGAAAATTGTTTAAACTTTTTAACTTTACCCTAGGCACAAACATTACGTTTACTGAAAGTTTGATTCTACCATTTAATTTAGGTTAAATATGGCTCCAAGCCGTTTTTCAACTTGAAACACGATTTTCAGCGTTATTAGAGTCTGAAACGAATATTTTTCGTTTACTCGTCTAAATACAGTGATATTTGAAAATTGTTTAAACTTTTTTACTTTACCCTAGGTACAAACATTACGATTACTTAAAGGGTGATTCTACCAATTAATTTAGGTGAGATATGGCTCCATGTCGTTTTTCAACTTGAAACACGATTTTCTGCATTATTAGAGTCTGAAACGAACATTTGTCGTTTACTCGTCTAAATATAGTGATATTTGAAAATTGTTTAAACTTTTTAACTTTACCCTAGGCACAAACATTACGTTTAGTTAAAGTTTGATTCTACTATTTAATTTAGGTGAGATATGGCTCCAAGTCGTTTTTAATTTTAAACACGATTTTCTGCATTATTAGAGTCTGAAACGAACATTTTTTGTTTACTCGTCTAAATACAGTGATATTTGAAAATTGTTTAAACTTATTACCTTTACCCTAGGTACAAACATAACGTTTAGTTAAAGTTTGATTCTACTATTTAAATTAGGTGAGAATGGCTCCAAGTCGTTTTTAATTTGAAACACAATTTTCTGCATTATTAGAGTCTGAAACGAACATTTTTCGTTTACTCGACTAAATAAAGTAATATTTGAAAATTGTTTAAACTTATTAACTTTACCCTAGGTACAAACATTACGTTTAGTTAAAGTTTGATTCTACCATTTAATTTAGGTGAGAATGGCTCCAAGTCGTTTTTAATTTGAAACAAGATTTTCTGCATTATTAGAGTCTGAAACTAACATTTATCGTTTACTCGTCTAAATACAGTGATAATTGAAAATTGTTTAAACTTATTAACTTTACCCTAGGCACAAACATTACGTTTACTTATAGTTTGATTCTACCATTTAATTTAGGTTAAATATGGCTACAAGCCGTTTTTCAACTTGAAACACGATTTTCAGCGTTATTAGAGTCTGAAACGAACATTTTTCGTTTACTCGTCTAAATACAGTGATATTTGAAAATTGTTTAAACTTTTTTACTTTACCCTAGGTACAAACATTACGATTACTTAAAGGGTGATTCTACCAATTAATTTAGATGAGATATGGCTCCAATCATTTATCAACTTGAAACACGATTTTCTGCATTATTAGAGTCTGAAACGAACATTTTTCGTTTACTCGTCTAAATAAAGTAATATTTGAAAATTGTTTAAACTTATTAACTTTACCCTAGGTACAAACATTACGTTTAGTTAAAGTGTGATTCTACCAGTTAATTTAGATGAGATATGGTCCCAAGTCGTTTTTCAACTTAAAACACGATTTTCTGCATTATTAGAGTCTGAAACGAACATTTTTCGTTTACTCGTCTAAATACAGTGATATTTAAAAATTGTTTAAATTTATTAACTTTACCCTAGATACAAACATAACGTTTAGTTAAAGTTTGATTCTACCATTTAATTTAGATGAGATATGGTCCCAAGTCGTTTTTCAACTTAAAACACGATTTTCTGCATTATTAGAGTCTGAAACGAACATTTTTCGTTTACTCGTCTAAATGCAGTGATATTTAAAAATTGTTTAAACTTATTAACTTTACCCTAGATACAAACATAACGTTTAGTTAAAGTTTGATTCTACCATTTAATTTAGGTGAGAATGGCTCCAAGTCGTTTTTAATTTGAAACACGATTTTCTGCATTATTAGAGTCTGAAACGAACATTGTTCGTTTACTCGTCTAAATACAGTGATATTTGAAAATTGTTTAAAATTATTAACTTTACCGTAGGTACAAACATTACGATTACTTAAAGAGTGATTCTAGTAGTTAATTTAGATGAGATATGGTCCAAGTCGTTTTTCAATTTGAAACACGATGTTCTGCGTTATTATAGTCTGAAACGAACATTTTTCGTTTACTCGTCTAAATACAGTGATATTTGAAAATTGTTTAAAATTATTAACTTTACCCTAGGTACAAACATTACTATTACTTAAAGAGTGATTCTATTAGTTAATTTAGATGAGATATGGTCCAAGTCGTTTTTCAACTTGAAACACGATTTTCTGCGTTATTACAGTCTGAAACGAACATTTTTCGTTTACTCGTCTAAATACACGGATATTTGAAAATTGTTTAAAATTATTAACTTTACCCTAGGTACAAACATTACGAATACTTAAAGAGTGATTCTATTAGTTAATTTAGATGAGATATGATCCAAGTCGTTTTCCAACTTGAAACACGATTTTCTGCGTTATTACAGTCTGAAACGAACATTTTTCGTTTACTCGTCTAAATACAGTGATATTTGAAAATTGTTTAAACTTATCAACTTTACCCTAGGTACAAACATTACGTTTAGTTAAAGTTTGATTCTACCATTTAATTTAGGTGAGAATGGCTCCAAGTCGTTTTTAATTTGAAACACGATTTTCTGCATTATTAGAGTCTGAAACTAACATTTTTCGTGTACTCGTCTAAATACAGTGATAATTGAAAATTGTTTAAACTTATTAACTTCACCCTAGGCACAAACATTACGTTTACTTAAAGTTTGATTCTACCATTAACTTTAGGTGAGATATGGCTCCATGTCGTTTTTCAACTTGAAACACGATTTTCTGCATTATTAGAGTCTGAAACGAACATTAGTCGTTTACTCGTCTAAATATAGTGATATTTGAAAATTGTTTAAACTTTTTAACTTTACCTTAGGCACAAACATTACGTTTAGTTAAAGTTTGATTCTACTATTTAATTTAGGTGAGATATGGCTCCAAGTCGTTTTTAATTTTAAACACGATTTTCTGCATTATTAGAGTCTGAAACGAACATTTTTTGTTTACTCGTCTAAATACAGTGATATTTGAAAATTGTTTAAAGTTATTACCTTTACCCTAGGTACAAACATAACGTTTAGTTAAAGTTTGATTCTACCATTTAATTTAGGGGAGATTGGCTCCAAGTCGTTTTTAATTTGAAACACGATTTTCTGCATTATTATAGTCAGAAACGAACATTTATCGTTTACTCGTTTAAATACAGTGATATTTGAAAATTGTTTAAAATTATTAACTTTACCGTAGGTACAAACATTACGATTACTTAAAGACTTTTCAACTTTACCCTAGGTACAAACATTACGATTACTTAAATGGTGATTCTACCAATTAATTTAGGTGAGATATGGCTCCATGTCGTTTTTCAACTTGAAACACGATTTTCTGCATTATTAGAGTCTGAAACGAACATTTGTCGTTTACTCGTCTAAATATAGTGATATTTGAAAATTGTTTAAACTTTTTAACTTTACCCTAGGCACAAACATTACGTTTATTTAAATTTTGATTCTACCATTTAATTTAGGTTAAATATGGCTCTAAGCCGTTTTTCAACTTGAAACACGATTTTCAGCGTTATTAGAGTCTGAAACGAATATTTTTCGTTTACTCGTCTAAATACAGTGATATTTGAAAATTGTTTAAACTTTTTTACTTTACCCTAGGTACAAACATAACGTTTAGTTAAAGTTTGATTCTACCATTTAAGTTAGGTGAGAATGGCTGCAAGTCGTTTTTAATTTGAAACACGATTTTCAGCGTTATTACAGTCTGAAACGAACATTTTTCGTTTACTCGTCTAAATACAGTGATATTTGAAAATTGTTTAAAATTATTAACTTTACCCTAGGTACAAACATTACGATTTCTTAAAGAGTGATTCTATTAGTTAATTTAGATGAGATATGGTCCAAGTCGTTTTTCAACTTGAAACACGATTTTCTGCGTTATTACAGTCTGAAACGAACATCTTTCGTTTACTCGTCTAAATACAGTGATATTTGAAAATTGTTTAAACTTATCAACTTTACCCTAGGTACAAACATTACGTTTAGTTAAAGTTTGATTCTACCATTTAATTTAGGTGAGAATGGCTCCAAGCCGTTTTTAATTTGAAACACGATTTTCTGCATTATTAGAGTCTGAAACGAACATTTTTTGTTTACTCGTCTAAATACAGTGATATTTGAAAATTGTTTAAACTTATTACCTTTACCCTAGGTACAAACATAACGTTTAGTTAAAGTTTGATTCTACCATTTAATTTAGGTGAGAATGGCTCCAAGTCGTTTTTAATTTGAAACACGATTTTCTGCATTATTAGAATCTGAAACGAACATTTTTCGTTTACTCGTCTAAATAAAGTAATATTTGAAAATTGTTTAAACTTATTAACTTTACCCTAGGTACAAACATTACGTTTAGTTAAAGTTTGATTCTACCAGTTAATTTAGATGAGATATGGTCCAAGTCGTTTTTCAACTTAAAACACGATTTTCTGCGTTATTACAGTCTGAAACGTACATTTTTCGTTTACTCGTCTAAATACAGTGATATTAGAAAATTGTTTAAACTTATCAACTTTACCCTAGGTACAAACATTACGTTTAGTTAAAGTTTGATTCTACCATTTAATTTAGATGAGAATGCCTCCAAGTCGTTTTTAATTTGAAACACGATTTTCTGCATTATTAGAGTCTGAAACTAACATTTTTCGTTTACTCGTCTAAATACAGTGATATTTGAAAATTGTTTAAAATTATTAACTTTACCCTAGGTACAAACATTACGATTACTTAAAGAGTGATTCTATTAGTTAATTTAGATGAGATATGGTCCAAGTCGTTTTTCAACTTGAAACACGATTTTCTGCGTTATTACAGTCTGAAACGAACATTTTTCGTTTACTCGTCTAAATACAGTGATATTTGAAAATTGTTTAAACTTACCAACTTTACCCTAGGTACAAACATTACGTTTAGTTAAAGTTTGATTCTACCATTTTTAGGTGAGAATGGCTCCAAGTCGTTTTAATTTGAAATACGATTTTCTGCATTATTAGAGTCTGAAACTAACATTTTTCGTTTACTCGTCTAAATAAAGTGATAATTGAAAATTGTTTAAACTTATTAACTTTACCCTAGGCACAAACATTATGTTTACTTAGAGTTTGATTCTACCATTTAATTTAGGTTAAATAAGGCTCCAAGTCGTTTTTAATTTTTAACACGATTTTCTGCATTATTGAGTCTGAATCGAACATTTTTCGTTTACTCGTCTAAATACAGTGATATTTGAAAATTGTTTAAAATTATTAACTTTTCCGTAGGTACAAACATTACGATTACTTAAAGAGTGATTGTATTAGTTAATTTAGATGATATATGGTCCAAGTCGTTTTTCAACTTGAAACACGATTTTCTGCGTTATTACAGTCTGAAACGAACATTTTTCGTTTACTCGTCTAAATACAGTGATATTTGAAAATTGTTTAAACTTATCAACTTTACCCTAGGTACAAACATTACGTTTAGTTAAAGTTTGATTCTACCATTTTTAGGTGAGAATGGCTCCAAGTCGTTTTTAATTTGAAACACGATTTTCTGCATTATTAGAGTCTGAAACTAACATTTTTCGTTTACTCTTCTAAATACAGTGATAATTGAAAATTGTTTAAACTTATTAACTTTACCCTAGGTACAAACATTACGTTTAGTTAAAGTTTGATTCTACCATTTAATTTAGGTGAGAATGGCTCCAAGTCGTTTTTAATTTGAAACACGATTTTCTGCATTATTAGAGTCTGAAACTAACATTTTTCGTTTACTCGTCTAAATACAGTGATAATTGAAAATAGTTTAAACTTATTAACTTTACCCTAGGCACAAACAATATGTTTACTTAAAGTTTGATTCTACCATTTAATTTAGGTTAAATATGGCTCCAAGTCGTTTTTAATTTTAAATACGATTTCCTGCATTATTGAGTCTGAAACGAACATTTTTCGTTTACTCGTCTAAATACAGTGATATTTGAAAATTGTTTAAACTTATTAACTTTACCCTAGGTACAAACATAACGTTTAGTTAAAGTTTGATTCTACCATTTAATTTAGGTGAGAATGGCTCCAAGTCGTTTTTAATTTGAAACACGATTTTCTGCATTATTAGAGTCTGAAACGATCATTTTTCTTCTACTCGTCTAAATACAGTGATATTTGAAAATTGTTTAAAATTATTAACTTTTCCGTAGGTACAAACATTACGATTACTTAAAGAGTGATTCTATTAGTTAATTTAGATGATATATGGTCCAAGTCGTTTTTCAACTTGAAACACGATTTTCTGCGTTATTACAGTCTGAAACGAACATTTTTCGTTTACTCGTCTAAATACAGTGATATTTGAAAATTGTTTAAAATTATTAACTTTACCCTAGGGACAAACATTTCGATTACTTAAAGAGTGATTCTATTAGTTAAGTTAGATGATATATGGTCCAAGTCGTTTTTCAACTTGAAACACGATTTTCTGCGTTATTACAGTCTGAAACGAACATTTTTCGTTTACTCGTCTAAATACAGTGATATTTGAAAATTGTTTAAACTTATTAACTTTACCCTAGGTACAAACATAACGTTTAGTTAAAGTTTGATTCTACCATTTAATTTAGGTGAGAATGGCTCCAAGTCGTTTGTAATTTGAAATACGATTTTCTGCATTATTAGAGTCTGAAACGAACATTTTTCGTTTACTCGTCTAAATACAGTGATATTTGAAAATTGTTTAAAATTATTAACTTTTCCGTAGGTACAAAAATTACGATTACTTAAAGAGTGATTCTATTAGTTAATTTAGATGAGATATGGTCCAAGTCGTTTTTCAACTTGAAACACGATTTTCTGCGTTATTACAGTCTGAAACGAACATTTTTCGTTTACTCGTCTAAATACAGTGATAATTGAAAATTGTTTAAACTTATCAACTTTACCCTAGGTACAAACATTACGTTTACTTAAAGTTTGATTCTACCATTTAATTTAGGTTAAATATGGCTCCAAGTCGTTTTTAATTTTAAACACGATTTTCTGCATTATTGAGTCTGAAACGAACATTTTTCGTTTACTCGTCTAAATACAGTGATATTTGAAAATTGTTTAAAATTATTAACTTTACCCTAGGTACAAACATTACGATTAATAACGAGTGATTCAATTAGTTAATTTAGATGAGATATGGTCCAAGTCGTATTTCAACTTGAAACACGATTTTCTGCGTTATTACAGTCTGAAACGAACATTTTTCGTTTACTCGTATAAATACAGTGATATTTGAAAATTGTTTAAATTTATTAACTTTACCTTAGGTACAAACATTACGATTACTTAAAGGGTGATTCTACCACTTAATTTAGGTGAGATATGGCTCCATGTCGTTTTTCAACTTGAAACACGATTTTCTGCATTATTAGAGTCTGAAACGAACATTTGTCGTTTACTCGTCTAAATACAGTGATATTTGAAAATTGTTTAAACTTATTAACTTTACCCTAGGTACAAACATTACATTTAGTTAAAGTTTGATTCTACCATTTAATTTAGGTGAGAATGGCTCCAAGTCGTTTTTAATTTGAAACACGATTTTCTGCATTATTAGAGTCTGAAACTAACATTTTTCGTTTACTCGTCTAAATACAGTGATATTTGAAAATTGTTTAAAATTATTAACTTTACCCTAGGTACAAACATTACGATTACTTAAAGAGTGATTCTATTAGTTAATTTAGATGAGATATGGTCCAAGTCGTTTTTCAACTTGAAACACGATTTTCTGCGTTATTACAGTCTGAAACGAACATTTTTCGTTTACTCGTCTAAATACAGTGATAATTGAAAATTGTTTAAACTTATCAACTTTACCCTAGGTACAAACATTACGTTTACTTAAAATTTGATTCTACCATTAAATTTAGGTTAAATATGGCTCCAAGTCGTTTTTAATTTTAAACACGATTTTCTGCATTATTGAGTCTGAAACGAACATTTTTCGTTTACTCGTCTAAATACAGTGATATTTGAAAATTGTTTAAAATTATTAACTTTACCCTAGGTACAAACATTACGATTACTTAAAGAGTGATTCTATTAGTTAATTTAGATGAGATATGGTCCAAGTCGTTTTTCAACTTGAAACACGATTTTCTGCGTTATTACAGTCTGAAACGTACATTTTTCGTTTACTCGTCTAAATACAGTGATATTAGAAAATTGTTTAAACTTATCAACTTTACCCTAGGTACAAACATTACGTTTAGTTAAAGTTTGATTCTACCATTTAATTTAGATGAGAATGCCTCCAAGTCGTTTTTAATTTGAAACACGATTTTCTGCATTATTAGAGTCTGAAACTAACATTTTTCGTTTACTCGTCTAAATACAGTGATATTTGAAAATTGTTTAAAATTATTAACTTTACCCTAGGTACAAACATTACGATTACTTAAAGAGTGATTCTATTAGTTAATTTAGATGAGATATGGTCCAAGTCGTTTTTCAACTTGAAACACGATTTTCTGCGTTATTACAGTCTGAAACGAACATTTTTCGTTTACTCGTCTAAATACAGTGATATTTGAAAATTGTTTAAACTTACCAACTTTACCCTAGGTACAAACATTACGTTTAGTTAAAGTTTGATTCTACCATTTTTAGGTGAGAATGGCTCCAAGTCGTTTTAATTTGAAACACGATTTTCTGCATTATTAGAGTCTGAAACTAACATTTTTCGTTTACTCGTCTAAATAAAGTGATAATTGAAAATTGTTTAAACTTATTAACTTTACCCTAGGCACAAACATTATGTTTACTTAGAGTTTGATTCTACCATTTAATTTAGGTTAAATAAGGCTCCAAGTCGTTTTTAATTTTTAACACGATTTTCTGCATTATTGAGTCTGAATCGAACATTTTTCGTTTACTCGTCTAAATACACGGATATTTGAAAATTGTTTAAAATTATTAACTTTACCCTAGGTACAAACATTACGATTACTTAAAGAGTGATTGTATTAGTTAATTTAGATGATATATGGTCCAAGTCGTTTTTCAACTTGAAACACGATTTTCTGCGTTATTACAGTCTGAAACGAACATTTTTCGTTTACTCGTCTAAATACAGTGATATTTGAAAATTGTTTAAACTTATCAACTTTACCCTAGGTACAAACATTACGTTTAGTTAAAGTTTGATTCTACCATTTTTAGGTGAGAATGGCTCCAAGTCGTTTTTAATTTGAAACACGATTTTCTGCATTATTAGAGTCTGAAACTAACATTTTTCGTTTACTCTTCTAAATACAGTGATAATTGAAAATTGTTTAAACTTATTAACTTTACCCTAGGTACAAACATTACGTTTAGTTAAAGTTTGATTCTACCATTTAATTTAGGTGAGAATGGCTCCAAGTCGTTTTTAATTTGAAACACGATTTTCTGCATTATTAGAGTCTGAAACTAACATTTTTCGTTTACTCGTCTAAATACAGTGATAATTGAAAATAGTTTAAACTTATTAACTTTACCCTAGGCACAAACAATATGTTTACTTAAAGTTTGATTCTACCATTTAATTTAGGTTAAATATGGCTCCAAGTCGTTTTTAATTTTAAATACGATTTTCTGCATTATTGAGTCTGAAACGAACATTTTTCGTTTACTCGTCTAAATACAGTGATATTTGAAAATTGTTTAAACTTATTAACTTTACCCTAGGTACAAACATAACGTTTAGTTAAAGTTTGATTCTACCATTTAATTTAGGTGAGAATGGCTCCAAGTCGTTTTTAATTTGAAACACGATTTTCTGCATTATTAGAGTCTGAAACGATCATTTTTCTTCTACTCGTCTAAATACAGTGATATTTGAAAATTGTTTAAAATTATTAACTTTTCCGTAGGTACAAACATTACGATTACTTAAAGAGTGATTCTATTAGTTAATTTAGATGATATATGGTCCAAGTCGTTTTTCAACTTGAAACACGATTTTCTGCGTTATTACAGTCTGAAACGAACATTTTTCGTTTACTCGTCTAAATA
The DNA here is from genome assembly GCA_947425015.1 of Pterostichus niger. Classification (NCBI taxonomy): domain Eukaryota; kingdom Metazoa; phylum Arthropoda; class Insecta; order Coleoptera; family Carabidae; genus Pterostichus; species Pterostichus niger. The sequence continues at coordinate 34,307,485 of OX380334.1, read as the reverse complement.
CAGTGATATTTGAAAATTGTTTAAAATTATTAACTTTACCCTAGGGACAAACATTTCGATTACTTAAAGAGTGATTCTATTAGTTAAGTTAGATGATATATGGTCCAAGTCGTTTTTCAACTTGAAACACGATTTTCTGCGTTATTACAGTCTGAAACGAACATTTTTCGTTTACTCGTCTAAATACAGTGATATTTGAAAATTGTTTAAACTTATTAACTTTACCCTAGGTACAAACATAACGTTTAGTTAAAGTTTGATTCTACCATTTAATTTAGGTGAGAATGGCTCCAAGTCGTTTGTAATTTGAAATACGATTTTCTGCATTATTAGAGTCTGAAACGAACATTTTTCGTTTACTCGTCTAAATACAGTGATATTTGAAAATTGTTTAAAATTATTAACTTTTCCGTAGGTACAAAAATTACGATTACTTAAAGAGTGATTCTATTAGTTAATTTAGATGAGATATGGTCCAAGTCGTTTTTCAACTTGAAACACGATTTTCTGCGTTATTACAGTCTGAAACGAACATTTTTCGTTTACTCGTCTAAATACAGTGATAATTGAAAATTGTTTAAACTTATCAACTTTACCCTAGGTACAAACATTACGTTTACTTAAAGTTTGATTCTACCATTTAATTTAGGTTAAATATGGCTCCAAGTCGTTTTTAATTTTAAACACGATTTTCTGCATTATTGAGTCTGAAACGAACATTTTTCGTTTACTCGTCTAAATACAGTGATATTTGAAAATTGTTTAAAATTATTAACTTTACCCTAGGTACAAACATTACGATTAATAACGAGTGATTCAATTAGTTAATTTAGATGAGATATGGTCCAAGTCGTATTTCAACTTGAAACACGATTTTCTGCGTTATTACAGTCTGAAACGAACATTTTTCGTTTACTCGTATAAATACAGTGATATTTGAAAATTGTTTAAATTTATTAACTTTACCTTAGGTACAAACATTACGATTACTTAAAGGGTGATTCTACCACTTAATTTAGGTGAGATATGGCTCCATGTCGTTTTTCAACTTGAAACACGATTTTCTGCATTATTAGAGTCTGAAACGAACATTTGTCGTTTACTCGTCTAAATACAGTGATATTTGAAAATTGTTTAAACTTATTAACTTTACCCTAGGTACAAACATTACGTTTAGTTAAAGTTTGATTCTACCATTTAATTTAGGTGAGAATGGCTCCAAGTCGTTTTTAATTTGAAACACGATTTTCTGCATTATTAGAGTCTGAAACTAACATTTTTCGTTTACTCGTCTAAATACAGTGATATTTGAAAATTGTTTAAAATTATTAACTTTACCCTAGGTACAAACATTACGATTACTTAAAGAGTGATTCTATTAGTTAATTTAGATGAGATATGGTCCAAGTCGTTTTTCAACTTGAAACACGATTTTCTGCGTTATTACAGTCTGAAACGAACATTTTTCGTTTACTCGTCTAAATACAGTGATAATTGAAAATTGTTTAAACTTATCAACTTTACCCTAGGTACAAACATTACGTTTACTTAAAATTTGATTCTACCATTTAATTTAGGTTAAATATGGCTCCAAGTCGTTTTTAATTTTAAACACGATTTTCTGCATTATTGAGTCTGAAACGAACATTTTTCGTTTACTCGTCTAAATACAGTGATATTTGAAAATTGTTTAAAATTATTAACTTTACCCTAGGTACAAACATTACGATTAATAAAGAGTGATTCAATTAGTTAATTTAGATGAGATAAGGTCCAAGTCGTATTTCAACTTGAAACACGATTTTCTGCGTTATTACAGTCTGAAACGAACATTTTTCGTTTACTCGTATAAATACAGTGATATTTGAAAATTGTTTAAATTTATTAACTTTACCCTAGGTACAAACATTACGATTACTTAAAGGGTGATTCTACCAATTAATTTAGGTGAGATATGGCTCCATGTCGTTTTTCAACTTGAAACACGATTTTCTGCATTATTAGAGTCTGAATCGAACATTTGTCGTTTACTCGTCTAAATATAGTGATATTTGAAAATTGTTTAAACTTTTTAACTTTACCCTAGGCACAAACATTACGTTTATTTAAAGTTTGATTCTACCATTTAATTTAGGTTAAATATGGCTCCAAGTCGTTTTTAATTTTAAACACGATTTTCTGCATTATTGAGTCTGAAACGAACATTTTTCGTTTACTCGTCTAAATACAGTGATATTTGAAAATTGTTTAAAATTATTAACTTTACCCTAGGTACAAACATTACGATTAATAACGAGTGATTCAATTAGTTAATTTAGATGAGATATGGTCCAAGTCGTATTTCAACTTGAAACACGATTTTCTGCGTTATTACAGTCTGAAACGAACATTTTTCGTTTACTCGTATAAATACAGTGATATTTGAAAATTGTTTAAATTTATTAACTTTACCTTAGGTACAAACATTACGATTACTTAAAGGGTGATTCTACCACTTAATTTAGGTGAGATATGGCTCCATGTCGTTTTTCAACTTGAAACACGATTTTCTGCATTATTAGAGTCTGAAACGAACATTTGTCGTTTACTCGTCTAAATACAGTGATATTTGAAAATTGTTTAAACTTATTAACTTTACCCTAGGCACAAACATTATGTTTACTTAAAGTTTGATTCTACCATTTAATTTAGGTTAAATATGGCTCCAAGTCGTTTTTAATTTTAAACACGATTTTCTGCATTATTGAGGCTGAAACGAACATTTTTTGTTTACTCGTCTAAATACAGTGATATTTGAAAATTGTTTAAACTTTTTTACTTTACCCTAGGTACAAACATAACGTTTAGTTAAAGTTTGATTCTACCATTTAATTTAGGTGAGAATGGCTGCAAGTCGTTTTTAATTTGAAACACGATTTTCTGCATTATTAGAGTCTGAAACGAACATTTTTCGTTTACTCGTCTAAATACAGTGATATTTGAAAATTGTTTAAAATTATTAACTTTACCGTAGGTACAAACATTACGATTACTTAAAAAGTGATTCTATTAGTTAATTTAGATGAGATATGGTCCAAGTCGTTTTTCAACTTGAAACACGATTTTCTGCGTTATTACAGTCTGAAAAGAACATTTTTCGTTTACTCGTCTAAATACAGTGATATTTGATAATTGTTTAAAATTATTAACTTTACCCTAGGTACAAACATTACGATTACTTAAAGAGTGATTCTATTAGTTAATTTAGATGAGATATGGCTCCAATCATTTATCAACTTGAAACACGATTTTCTGCATTATTAGAGTCTGAAACGAACATTTTTCGTTTACTCGTCTAAATAAAGTAATATTTGAAAATTGTTTAAACTTTTTTACTTTACCCTAGGTACAAACATAACGTTTAGTTAAAGTTTGATTTTACCATTTAATTTAGGTGAGAATGGCTGCAAGTCGTTTTTAATTTGAAACACGATTTTCTGCATTATTAGAGTCTGAAACGAACATTTTTCGTTTACTCGTCTAAATAAAGTAATATTTGAAAATTGTTTAAACTTATTAACTTTACCCTAGGTACAAACATTACGTTTAGTTAAAGTGTGATTCTACCAGTTAATTTAGATGAGATATGGTCCCAAGTCGTTTTTCAACTTAAAACACGATTTTCTGCATTATTAGAGTCTGAAACGAACATTTTTCGTTTACTCGTCTAAATACAGTGATATTTGAAAATTGTTTAAACTTATTAACTTTACCCTAGGTACAAACATAACGTTTAGTTAAAGTTTGATTCTACCATTTAATTTAGGTGACAATGGCTCCAAGTCGTTTTTAATTTGAAACACGATTTTCTGCATTATTAGAGTCTGAAACGAACATTTTTCGTTTACTCGTCTAAATACAGTGATATTTGAAAATTGTTTAAAATTATTAACTTTACCCTAGGTACAAACATTACGATTAATAAAGAGTGATTCAATTAGTTAATTTAGATGAGATATGGTCCAAGTCGTATTTCAACTTGAAACACGATTTTCTGCGTTATTACAGTCTGAAACGAACATTTTTCGTTTACTCGTATAAATACAGTGATATTTGAAAATTGTTTAAATTTATTAACTTTACCTTAGGTACAAACATTACGATTACTTAAAGGGTGATTCTACCAATTAATTTAGGTGAGATATGGCTCCATGTCGTTTTTCAACTTGAAACACGATTTTCTGCATTATTAGAGTCTGAAACGAACATTTGTCGTTTACTCGTCTAAATACAGTGATATTTGAAAATTGTTTAAACTTATTAACTTTACCCTAGGCACAAACATTATGTTTACTTAAAGTTAGATTCTACCATTTAATTTAGGTTAAATATGGCTCCAAGTCGTTTTTAATTTTAAACACGATTTTCTGCATTATTGAGTCTGAAACGAACATTTTTTGTTTACTCGTCTAAATACAGTGATATTTGAAAATTGTTTAAAATTATTAACTTTACCCTAGGTACAAACATAACGTTTAGTTAAAGTTTGATTCTACCATTTAATTTAGGTGAGAATGGCTGCAAGTCGTTTTTAATTTGAAACACGATTTTCTGCATTATTAGAGTCTGAAACGAACATTTTTCGTTTACTCGTCTAAATACAGTGATATTTGAAAATTGTTTAAAATTATTAACTTTGCCGTAGGTACAAACATTACGATTACTTAAAAAGTGATTCTATTAGTTAATTTAGATGAGATATGGTCCAAGTCGTTTTTCAACGTGAAACACGATTTTCTGCGTTATTACAGTCTGAAACGAACATTTTTCGTTTACTCGTCTAAATACAGTGATATTTGATAATTGTTTAAAATTATTAACTTTACCCTAGGTACAAACATTACGATTACTTTAAGAGTGATTCTATTAGTTAATTTAGATGAGATATGGTCCAAGTCGTTTTTCAACTTGAAACACGATTTTCTGCGTAATTACAGTCTGAAACGAACATCTTTCGTTTACTCGTCTAAATACAGTGATATTTGAAAATTGTTTAAACTTATCAACTTTACCCTAGGTACAAACATTACGTTTAGTTAAAGTTTGATTCTACCATTTAATTTAGGTGAGAATGGCTCCAAGTCGTTTTTAATTTGAAACACGATTTTCTGCATTATTAGAGTCTGAAACTAACATTTTTCGTTTACTCGTCTAAATACAGTGATATTTGAAAATTGTTTAAAATTATTAACTTTACCCTAGGTACAAACATTACGATTACTTAAAGAGTGATTCTATTAGTTAATTTAGATGAGATATGGTCCAAGTCGTTTTTCAACTTGAAACACGATTTTCTGCGTTATTACAGTCTGAAACGAACATTTTTCGTTTACTCGTCTAAATACAGTGATATTTGAAAATTGTTTAAACTTATCAACTTTACCCTAGGTACAAACATTACGTTTAGTTAAAGTTTGATTCTACCATATAATTTAGGTGAGAATGGCTCCAAGTCGTTTTTAATTTGAAACACGATTTTCTGCATTATTAGAGTCTGAAACTAACATTTTTCGTTTACTCGTCTAAATACAGTGTTATTTGAAAATTGTTTAAAATTATTAACTTTACCCTAGGTACAAACATTACGGTTACTTAAAGAGTGATTCTATTAGTTAATTTAGATGAGATATGGTCCAAGTCGTTTTTCAACTTGAAACACGATTTTCTGCGTTATTACAGTCTGAAACGAACATTTTTCGTTTACTCCTCTAAATACAGTGATATTTGAAAATTTTTTAAACATATCAACTTTACCCTAGGTACAAACATTACGTTTAGGTAAAGTTTGATTCTACCATTTAATTTAGGTGAGAATGGCTGCAAATCGTTTTTAATTTGAAACACGATTTTCTGCATTATTAGAGTCTGAAACTAACATTTTTCGTTTACTCGTCTAAATACAGTGATAATTGAAAATGGTTTAAACTTATTAACTTTACCCTAGGCACAAACATTATGTTTACTTAAAGTTTGATTCCACCATTTAATTTAGGTTAAATATGGCTCCAAGCCGTTTTTCAACTTGAAACACGATTTTCTGCATTATTAGAGTCTGAAACGAACATTTGTCGTTTACTCGTCTAAATAAAGTGATATTTGAAAATTGTTTAAACTTTTTAACTTTACCCTAGGCACAAACATTACGTTTACTTAAAGTTTGATTCTACCATTTAATTTAGGTTAAATATGGCTCCAAGCCGTTTTTCAACTTGAAACACGATTTTCTGCGTTATTAGAGTCTGAAACGAACATTTTTCGTTTACTCGTCTAAATACAGTGATATTTGAAAATTGTTTAAACTTATCAACTTTACCCTAGGTACAAACATTGCGTTTAGTTAAAGTTTGATTCTACCATTTAATTTAGGTGAGAATGGCTCCAAGTCGTTTTTATTTTAAACACGATTTTCTTCATTATTGAGTCTGAAACGAACATTTTTCGTTTACTCGTCTAAATACAGTGATATTTGAAAATTGTTTAAAATTATTAACTTTTCCGTAGGTACAAACATTACGATTACTTCAAGAGTGATTCTATTAGTTAATTTAGATGATATATGGTCCAAGTCCTTTTTCAACTTGAAACACGATTTTCTGCGTTATTACAGTCTGAAACGAACATTTTTCGTTTACTCGTCTAAATACAGTGATATTTGAAAATTGTTTAAACTTATCAACTTTACCCTAGGTACAAACATTACGTTTAGTTAAAGTTTGATTCTACCATTTAATTTAGGTGAGAATATCTCCAAGTCGTTTTTAATTTGAAACACGATTTTCTGCATTATTAGAGTCTGAAACTAACATTTTTCGTTTACTCGTCTAAATACAGTGTTATTTGAAAATTGTTTAAAATTATTAACTTTACCCTAGGTACAAACATTACGATTACTTAAAGAGTGATTCTATTAGTTAATTTAGATGAGATATGGTCCAAGTCGTTTTTCAACTTGAAACACGATTTTCTGCGTTATTACAGTCTGAAACGAACATTTTTCGTTTACTCGTCTAAATACAGTGATATTTGAAAATTTTTTAAACATATCAACTTTACCCTAGGTACAAACATTACGTTTAGGTAAAGTTTGATTCTACCATTTAATTTAGGTGAGAATGGCTGCAAGTCGTTTTTAATTTGAAACACGATTTTCTGCATTATTAGAGTCTGAAACTAACATTTTTCGTTTACTCGTCTAAATACAGTGATAATTGAAAATTGTTTAAACTTATTAACTTTACCCTAGGCACAAACATTATGTTTACTTAAAGTTTGATTCTACCATTTAATTTAGGTTAAATATGGCTCCAAGCCGTTTTTCAACTTGAAACACGATTTTCTGCATTATTAGAGTCTGAAACGAACATTTGTCGTTTACTCGTCTAAATATAGTGATATTTGAAAATTGTTTAAACTTTTTAACTTTACCCTAGGCACAAACATTACGTTTACTTAAAGTTTGATTCTACCATTTAATTTAGGTTAAATATGGCTCCAAGCCGTTTTTCAACTTGAAACACGATTTTCAGCGTTATTAGAGTCTGAAACGAATATTTTTTGTTTACTCGTCTAAATACAGTGATATTTGAAAATTGTTTAAACTTTTTTACTTTACCCTAGGTACAAACATTACGATTACTTAAAGGGTGATTCTACCAATTAATTTAGATGAGATATGGCTCCAATCATTTATCAACTTGAAACACGATTTTCTGCATTATTAGAGTCTGAAACGAACATTTTTCGTTTACTCGTCTAAATAAAGTAATATTTGAAAATTGTTTAAACTTTTTTACTTTACCCTAGGTACAAACATAACGTTTAGTTAAAGTTTGATTCTACCATTTAATTTAGGTGAGAATGGCTGCAAGTCGTTTTTAATTTGAAACACGATTTTCTGCATTATTAGAGTCTGAAACGAACATTTTTCGTTTACTCGTCTAAATAAAGTAATATTTGAAAATTGTTTAAACTTATTAACTTTACCCTAGGTACAAACATTACGTTTAGTTAAAGTGTGATTCTACTAGTTAATTTAGATGAGATATGGTCCCAAGTCGTTTTTCAACTTAAAACACGATTTTCTGCATTATTAGAGTCTGAAACGAACATTTTTCGTTTACTCGTCTAAATACAGTGATATTTGAAAATTGTTTAAACTTATTAACTTTACCCTAGGTACAAACATAACGTTTAGTTAAAGTTTGATTCTACCATTTAATTTAGGTGAGAATGGCTCCAAGTCGTTTTTAATTTGAAACACGATTTTCTGCATTATTAGAGTCTGAAACGAACATTTTTCGTTTACTCGTCTAAATACAGTGATATTTGAAAATTGTTTAAAATTATTAACTTTACCCTAGGTACAAACATTACGATTAATAAAGAGTGATTCAATTAGTTAATTTAGATGAGATATGGTCCAAGTCGTATTTCAACTTGAAACACGATTTTCTGCGTTATTACAGTCTGAAACGAACATTTTTCGTTTACTCGTATAAATACAGTGATATTTGAAAATTGTTTAAATTTATTAACTTTACCTTAGGTACAAACATTACGATTACTTAAAGGGTGATTCTACCAATTAATTTAGGTGAGATATGGCTCCATGTCGTTTTTCAACTTGAAACACGATTTTCTGCATTATTAGAGTCTGAAACGAACATTTGTCGTTTACTCGTCTAAATACAGTGATATTTGAAAATTGTTTAAACTTATTAACTTTACCCTAGGCACAAACATTATGTTTACTTAAAGTTTGATTCTACCATTTAATTTAGGTTAAATATGGCTCCAAGTCGTTTTTAATTTTAAACACGATTTTCTGCATTATTGAGTCTGAAACGAACATTTTTTGTTTACTCGTCTAAATACAGTGATATTTGAAAATTGTTTAAACTTTTTTACTTTACCCTAGGTACAAACATAACGTTTAGTTAAAGTTTGATTCTACCATTTAATTTAGGTGAGAATGGCTGCAAGTCGTTTTTAATTTGAAACACGATTTTCTGCATTATTACAGTCCGAAACGAACATTTTTCGTTTACTCGTCTAAATACAGTGATATTTGAAAATTGTTTAAAATTATTAACTTTACCGTAGGTACAAACATTACGATTACTTAAAAAGTGATTCTATTAGTTAATTTAGATGAGATATGGTCCAAGTCGTTTTTCAACTTGAAACACGATTTTCTGCGTTATTACAGTCTGAAACGAACATTTTTCGTTTACTCGTCTAAATACAGTGATATTTGATAATTGTTTAAAATTATTAACTTTACCCTAGGTACAAACATTACGATTAATAAAGAGTGATTCAATTAGTTAATTTAGATGAGATATGGTCCAAGTCGTATTTCAACTTGAAACACGATTTTCTGCGTTATTACAGTCCGAAACGAACATTTTTCGTTTACTCGTCTAAATACAGTGATATTTGAAAATTGTTTAAAATTATTAACTTTACCGTAGGTACAAACATTACGATTACTTAAAAAGTGATTCTATTAGTTAATTTAGATGAGATATGGTCCAAGTCGTTTTTCAACTTGAAACACGATTTTCTGCGTTATTACAGTCTGAAACGAACATTTTTCGTTTACTCGTCTAAATACAGTGATATTTGATAATTGTTTAAAATTATTAACTTTACCCTAGGTACAAACATTACGATTACTTAAAGAGTGATTCTATTAGTTAATTTAGATGAGATATGGTCCAAGTCGTTTTTCAACTTGAAACACGATTTTCTGCGTTATTACAGTCTGAAACGAACATTTTTCGTTTAATCGTATAAATACAGTGATATTTGAAAATTGTTTAAATTTATTAACTTTACCCTAGGTACAAACATTACGATTACTTAAAGGGTGATTCTACCAATTAATTTAGGTGAGATATGGCTCCATGTCGTTTTTCAACTTGAAACACGATTTTCTGCATTATTACAGTCTGAAACGAACATCTTTCGTTTACTCGTCTAAATACAGTGATATTTGAAAATTGTTTAAACTTATCAACTTTACCCTAGGTACAAACATTACGTTTAGTTAAAGTTTGATTCTACCATTTAATTTAGGTGAGAATGGCTCCAAGTCGTTTTTAATTTGAAACACGATTTTCTGCATTATTAGAGTCTGAAACGAACATTTGTCGTTTACTCGTCTAAATACAGTGATATTTGAAAATTGTTTAAAATTATTAACTTTACCCTAGGTACAAACATTACGATTACTTAAAGAGTGATTCTATTAGTTAATTTAGATGATATATGGTCCAAGTCGTTTTTCAACTTGAAACACGATTTTCTGCGTTATTACAGTCTGAAACGAACATTTTTCGTTTAATCGTATAAATACAGTGATATTTGAAAATTGTTTAAATTTATTAACTTTACCCTAGGTACAAACATTACGATTACTTAAAGGGTGATTCTACCAATTAATTTAGGTGAGATATGGCTCCATGTCGTTTTTCAACTTGAAACACGATTTTCTGCATTATTAGAGTCTGAAACGAACATTTGTCGTTTACTCGTCTAAATATAGTGATATTTGAAAATTGTTTAAACTTTTTAACTTTACCCTAGGCACAAACATTACGTATATTTAAAGTTTGATTCTACCATTTAATTTAGGTTAAATATGGCTCTAAGCCGTTTTTCAACTTGAAACACGATTTTCAGCGTTATTAGAGTCTGAAACGAATATTTTTCGTTTACTCGTCTAAATACAGTGATATTTGAAAATTGTTTAAACTTTTTTACTTTACCCTAGGTACAAACATAACGTTTAGTTAAAGTTTAAATCTACCATTTAATTTAGGTGAGAATGGCTCCAAGTCGTTTTTAATTTGAAACACGATTTTCTGCATTATTGAGTCTGAAACGAACATTTTTCGTTTACTCGTCTAAATACAGTGATATTTGAAAATAGTTTAAACTTATTAACTTTACCCTAGGTACAAACATAACGTTTAGTTAAAGTTTGATTCTACCATTTAATTTAGGTGAGAATGGCTCCAAGTCGTTTTTAACTTGAAACACGATTTTCTGCGTTATTACAGTCTGAAACGAACATTTTTCGTTTAATCGTATAAATACAGTGATATTTGAAAATTGTTTAAATTTATTAACTTTACCCTAGGTACAAACATTACGATTACTTAAAGGGTGATTCTACCAATTAATTTAGGTGAGATATGGCTCCATGTCGTTTTTCAACTTGAAACACGATTTTCTGCATTATTAGAGTCTGAAACGAACATTTGTCGTTTACTCGTCTAAATATAGTGATATTTGAAAATTGTTTAAACTTTTTAACTTTACCCTAGGCACAAACATTACGTTTATTTAAAGTTTGATTCTACCATTTAATTTAGGTTAAATATGGCTCTAAGCCGTTTTTCTACTTGAAACACGATTTTCAGCGTTATTAGAGTCTGAAACGAATATTTTTCGTTTACTCGTCTAAATACAGTGATATTTGAAAATTGTTTAAACCTTTTTACTTTACCCTAGGTACAAACATAACGTTTAGTTAAAGTTTGATTCTACCATTTAATTTAGGTAAGAATGGCTCCAAGTCGTTTTTATTTTAAACACGATTTTCTGCATTATTAGAGTCTGAAACGAACATTTTTCGTTTACTCGTCTAAATAAAGTAATATTTGAAAATTGTTTAAACTTATTAACTTTACCCTAGGTACAAACATTACGTTTAGTTAAAGTGTGATTCTACCAGTTAATTTAGATGAGATATGGTCCCAAGTCGTTTTTCAACTTAAAACACGATTTTCTGCATTATTAGAGTCTGAAACGAACATTTTTCGTTTACTCGTCTAAATACAGTGATATTTGAAAATTGTTTAAACTTATTAACTTTACCCTAGGTACAAACATAACGTTTAGTTAAAGTTTGATTCTACCATTTAATTTAGGTGAGAATGGCTCCAAGTCGTTTTTAATTTGAAACACGATTTTCTGCATTATTAGAGTCTGAAACGAACATTTTTCGTTTACTCGTCTAAATACAGTGATATTTGAAAATTGTTTAAAATTATTTACTTTACCGTAGGTACAAACATTACGATTACTTAAAGAGTGATTATATTAGTTAATTTAGATGAGATATGGTCCAAGTCGTTTTTCAACTTGAAACACGATTTTCTGCGTTTTTACAGTCTAAAACGAACATTTTTCGTTTACTCGTCTAAATACAGTGATATTTGAAAATTGTTTAAACTTATCAACTTTACCCTAGGTACAAACATTACGTTTAGTTAAAGTTTGATTCTACCATTTAATTTAGGTGAGAATGGCTCCAAGTCGTTTCTATTCTAAACAAGATTTTCTGCATTATTAGAGTCTGAAACTAACATTTTTCGTTTACTCGTCTAAATACAGTGATATTTGAAAATTGTTTAAAATTATTAACTTTACCCTAGGTACAAACATTACGATTACTTAAAGAGTGATTCTATTAGTTAATTTAGAAGAGATATGGTCCAAGTCGTTTTTCAACTTGAAACACGATTTTCTGCGTTATTAGAGTCTGAAACGAACATTTTTCGTTTACTCGTCTAAATACAGTGATATTTGAAAATTGTTTAAACTTATCAACTTTACCCTAGGTACAAACATTGCGTTTAGTTAAAGTTTGATTCTACCATTTAATTTAGGTGAGAATGGCTCCAAGTCGTTTTTAATTTGAAACACGATTTTCTGCATTATTAGAGTCTGAAACGAACATTTTTCGTTTACTCGTCTAAATACAGTGATATTTGAAAATTGTTTACAATTATTATCTTTACCCTAGGTACAAACATAACGTTTAGTTAAAGTTTGATTCTACCATTTAATTTAGGTGAGAATGGCTCCAAGTCGTTTTTATTTTAAACACGATTTTCTGCATTATTGAGTCTGAAACGAACATTTTTCGTTTACTCGTCTAAATACAGTGATATTTGAAAATTGTTTAAAATTATTAACTTTTCCGTAGGTACAAACATTACGATTACTTAAAGAGTGATTCTATTAGTTAATTTAGATGATATATGGTCCAAGTCCTTTTTCAACTTGAAACACGATTTTCTGCGTTATTACAGTCTGAAACGAACATTTTTCGTTTACTCGTCTAAATACAGTGATATTTGAAAATTGTTTAAACTTATCAACTTTACCCTAGGTACAAACATTACGTTTAGTTAAAGTTTGATTCTACCATTTAATTTAGGTGAGAATATCTCCAAGTCGTTTTTAATTTGAAACACGATTTTCTGCATTATTAGAGTCTGAAACTAACATTTTTCGTTTACTCGTCTAAATACAGTGTTATTTGAAAATTGTTTAAAATTATTAACTTTACCCTAGGTACAAACATTACGATTACTTAAAGAGTGATTCTATTAGTTAATTTAGATGAGATATGGTCCAAGTCGTTTTTCAACTTGAAACACGATTTTCTGCGTTATTACAGTCTGAAACGAACATTTTTCGTTTACTCGTCTAAATACAGTGATATTTGAAAATTTTTTAAACATATCAACTTTACCCTAGGTACAAACATTACGTTTAGGTAAAGTTTGATTCTACCATTTAATTTAGGTGAGAATGGCTGCAAGTCGTTTTTAATTTGAAACACGATTTTCTGCATTATTAGAGTCTGACACTAACATTTTTCGTTTACTCGTCTAAATACAGTGATAATTGAAAATTGTTTAAACTTATTAACTTTACCCTAGGCACAAACATTATGTTTACTTAAAGTTTGATTCTACCATTTAATTTAGGTTAAATATGGCTCCAAGCCGTTTTTCAACTTGAAACACGATTTTCTGCATTATTAGAGTCTGAAACGAACATTTGTCGTTTACTCGTCTAAATATAGTGATATTTGAAAATTGTTTAAACTTTTTAGCTTTACCCTAGGCACAAACATTACGTTTACTTAAAGTTTGATTCTACCATTTAATTTAGGTTAAGCCGTTTTTCAACTTGAAACACGATTTTCAGCGTTATTAGAGTCTGAAACGAATATTTTTTGTTTACTCGTCTAAATACAGTGATATTTGAAAATTGTTTAAACTTTTTTACTTTACCCTAGGTACAAACATTACGATTACTTAAAGGGTGATTCTACCAATTAATTTAGATGAGATATGGCTCCAATCATTTATCAACTTGAAACACGATTTTCTGCATTATTAGAGTCTGAAACTAACATTTATCGTTTACTCGTCTAAATACAGTGATAATTGAAAATTGTTTAAACTTTTTTACTTTACCCTAGGTACAAACATAACGTTTAGTTAAAGTTTGATTCTACCATTTAATTTAGGTGAGAATGGCTGCAAGTCGTTTTTAATTTGAAACACGATTTTCTGCATTATTAGAGTCTGAAACGAACATTTTTCGTTTACTCGTCTAAATAAAGTAATATTTGAAAATTGTTTAAACTTATTAACTTTACCCTAGGTACAAACATTACGTTTAGTTAAAGTGTGATTCTACCAGTTAATTTAGATAAGATATGGTCCCAAGTCGTTTTTCAACTTAAAACACGATTTTCTGCATTATTAGAGTCTGAAACGAACATTTTTCGTTTACTCGTCTAAATACAGTGATATTTGAAAATTGTTTAAACTTATTAACTTTACCCTAGGTACAAACATAACGTTTAGTTAAAGTTTGATTCTACCATTTAATTTAGGTGAGATTGGCTCCAAGTCGTTTTTAATTTGAAACACGATTTTCTGCATTATTAGAGTCTGAAACGAACATTTTTCGTTTACTCGTCTAAATACAGTGATATTTGAAAATTGTTTAAAATTATTAACTTTACCCTAGGTACAAACATTACGATTAATAAAGAGTGATTCAATTAGTTAATTTAGATGAGATATGGTCCAAGTCGTATTTCAACTTGAAACACGATTTTCTGCGTTATTACAGTCTGAAACGAACATTTTTCGTTTACTCGTATAAATACAGTGATATTTGAAAATTGTTTAAATTTATTAACTTTACCTTAGGTACAAACATTACGATTACTTAAAGGGTGATTCTACCAATTAATTTAGGTGAGATATGGCTCCATGTCGTTTTTCAACTTGAAACACGATTTTCTGCATTATTAGAGTCTGAAACGAACATTTGTCGTTTACTCGTCTAAATACAGTGATATTTGAAAATTGTTTAAACTTATTAACTTTACCCTAGGCACAAACATTATGTTTACTTAAAGTTTGATTCTACCATTTAATTTAGGTTAAATATGGCTCCAAGTCGTTTTTAATTTTAAACCCGATTTTCTGCATTATTGAGTCTGAAACGAACATTTTTTGTTTACTCGTCTAAATACAGTGATATTTGAAAATTGTTTAAACTTTTTTACTTTACCCTAGGTACAAACATAACGTTTAGTTAAAGTTTGATTCTACCATTTAATTTAGGTGAGAATGGCTGCAAGTCGTTTTTAATTTGAAACACGATTTTCTGCATTATTAGAGTCTGAAACGAACATTTTTCGTTTACTCGTCTAAATACAGTGATATTTGAAAATTGTTTAAAATTATTAACTTTACCGTAGGTACAAACATTACGATTACTTAAAAAGTGATTCTATTAGTTAATTTAGATGAGATATGGTCCAAGTCGTTTTTCAACTTGAAACACGATTTTCTGCGTTATTACAGTCTGAAACGAACATTTTTCGTTTACTCGTCTAAATACAGTGATATTTGAAAATTGTTTAAACTTATCAACTTTACCCTAGGTACAAACATTACGTTTAGTTAAAGTTTGATTCTACCATTTAATTTAGGTGAGAATGGCTCCAAGTCGTTTTTAATTTGAAACACGATTTTCTGCATTATTAGAGTCTGAAACTAACATTTTTCGTTTACTCGTCTAAATACAGTGATATTTGAAAATTGTTTAAAATTATTAACTTTACCCTAGGTACAAACATTACGATTACTTAAAGAGTGATTCTATTAGTTAATTTAGATGAGATATGGTCCAAGTCGTTTTTCAACTTGAAACACGATTTTCTGCGTTATTACAGTCTGAAACGAACATTTTTCGTTTACTCGTCTAAATACAGTGATATTTGAAAATTGTTTAAACTTATCAACTTTACCCTAGGTACAAACATTACGTTTAGTTAAAGTTTGAATCTACCATTTAATTTAGGTGAGAATGGCTCCAAGTCGTTTTTAATTTGAAACACGATTTTCTGCATTATTAGAGTCTGAAACTAACATTTTTCGTTTACTCGTCTAAATACAGTGATATTTGAAAATTGTTTAAAATTATTAACTTTACCCTAGGTACAAACATTACGATTACTTAAAGAGTGATTCTATTAGTTAATTTAGATGAGATATGGTCCAAGTCGTTTTTCAACTTGAAACACGATTTTCTGCGTTATTACAGTCTGAAACGAACATTTTTCGTTTACTCGTCTAAATACAGTGATATTTGAAAATTTTTTAAACATATCAACTTTACCCTAGGTACAAACATTACGTTTAGGTAAAGTTTGATTCTACCATTTAATTTAGGTGAGAATGGCTGCAAGTCGTTTTTAATTTGAAACACGATTTTCTGCATTATTAGAGTCTGAAACTAACATTTTTCGTTTACTCGTCTAAATACAGTGATAATTGAAAATTGTTTAAACTTATTAACTTTACCCTAGGCACAAACATTATGTTTACTTAAAGTTTGATTCTACCATTTAATTTAGGTTAAATATGGCTCCAAGCCGTTTTTCAACTTGAAACACGATTTTCTGCATTATTAGAGTCTGAAACGAACATTTGTCGTTTACTCGTCTAAATATAGTGATATTTGAAAATTGTTTAAACTTTTTAACTTTACCCTAGGCACAAACATTACGTTTACTGAAAGTTTGATTCTACCATTTAATTTAGGTGAGAATGGCTCCAAGTCGTTTTTAATTTGAAACACGATTTTCTGCATTATTAGAGTCTGAAACGAACATTGTTCGTTTACTCGTCTAAATACAGTGATATTTGAAAATTGTTTAAAATTATTAATTTTACCCTAGGTACAAACATTACGATTATTTAAAGAGTGATTCTATTAGTTAATTTAGATGAGATATGGTCCAAGTCGTTTTTCAACTTGAAACACGATTTTCTGCATTATTAGAGTCTGAAACGAACATTTGTCGTTTACTCGTCTAAATATAGTGATATTTGAAAATTGTTTAAACTTTTTAACTTTACCCTAGGCACAAACATTACGTTTACTTAAAGTTTGATTCTACCATTTAATTTAGGTTAAATATGGCTCCAAGCCGTTTTTCAACTTGAAACACGATTTTCAGCGTTATTAGAGTCTGAAACGAATATTTTTCGTTTACTCGTCTAAATACAGTGATATTTGAAAATTGTTTAAAGTTTTTTACTTTACCCTAGGTACAAACATTACGATTACTTAAAGGGTGATTCTACCAATTAATTTAGGTGAGATATGGCTCCATGTCGTTTTTCAACTTGAAACACGATTTTCTGCATTATTAGAGTCTGAAACGAACATTTGTCGTTTACTCGTCTAAATATAGTGATATTTGAAAATTGTTTAAACTTTTTAACTTTACCCTAGGCACAAACATTACGTTTACTGAAAGTTTGATTCTACCATTTAATTTAGGTTAAATATGGCTCCAAGCCGTTTTTCAACTTGAAACACGATTTTCAGCGTTATTAGAGTCTGAAACGAATATTTTTCGTTTACTCGTCTAAATACAGTGATATTTGAAAATTGTTTAAACTTTTTTACTTTACCCTAGGTACAAACATTACGATTACTTAAAGGGTGATTCTACCAATTAATTTAGGTGAGATATGGCTCCATGTCGTTTTTCAACTTGAAACACGATTTTCTGCATTATTAGAGTCTGAAACGAACATTTGTCGTTTACTCGTCTAAATATAGTGATATTTGAAAATTGTTTAAACTTTTTAACTTTACCCTAGGCACAAACATTACGTTTAGTTAAAGTTTGATTCTACTATTTAATTTAGGTGAGATATGGCTCCAAGTCGTTTTTAATTTTAAACACGATTTTCTGCATTATTAGAGTCTGAAACGAACATTTTTTGTTTACTCGTCTAAATACAGTGATATTTGAAAATTGTTTAAACTTATTACCTTTACCCTAGGTACAAACATAACGTTTAGTTAAAGTTTGATTCTACTATTTAAATTAGGTGAGAATGGCTCCAAGTCGTTTTTAATTTGAAACACAATTTTCTGCATTATTAGAGTCTGAAACGAACATTTTTCGTTTACTCGACTAAATAAAGTAATATTTGAAAATTGTTTAAACTTATTAACTTTACCCTAGGTACAAACATTACGTTTAGTTAAAGTTTGATTCTACCATTTAATTTAGGTGAGAATGGCTCCAAGTCGTTTTTAATTTGAAACAAGATTTTCTGCATTATTAGAGTCTGAAACTAACATTTATCGTTTACTCGTCTAAATACAGTGATAATTGAAAATTGTTTAAACTTATTAACTTTACCCTAGGCACAAACATTACGTTTACTTATAGTTTGATTCTACCATTTAATTTAGGTTAAATATGGCTACAAGCCGTTTTTCAACTTGAAACACGATTTTCAGCGTTATTAGAGTCTGAAACGAACATTTTTCGTTTACTCGTCTAAATACAGTGATATTTGAAAATTGTTTAAACTTTTTTACTTTACCCTAGGTACAAACATTACGATTACTTAAAGGGTGATTCTACCAATTAATTTAGATGAGATATGGCTCCAATCATTTATCAACTTGAAACACGATTTTCTGCATTATTAGAGTCTGAAACGAACATTTTTCGTTTACTCGTCTAAATAAAGTAATATTTGAAAATTGTTTAAACTTATTAACTTTACCCTAGGTACAAACATTACGTTTAGTTAAAGTGTGATTCTACCAGTTAATTTAGATGAGATATGGTCCCAAGTCGTTTTTCAACTTAAAACACGATTTTCTGCATTATTAGAGTCTGAAACGAACATTTTTCGTTTACTCGTCTAAATACAGTGATATTTAAAAATTGTTTAAATTTATTAACTTTACCCTAGATACAAACATAACGTTTAGTTAAAGTTTGATTCTACCATTTAATTTAGATGACATATGGTCCCAAGTCGTTTTTCAACTTAAAACACGATTTTCTGCATTATTAGAGTCTGAAACGAACATTTTTCGTTTACTCGTCTAAATGCAGTGATATTTAAAAATTGTTTAAACTTATTAACTTTACCCTAGATACAAACATAACGTTTAGTTAAAGTTTGATTCTACCATTTAATTTAGGTGAGAATGGCTCCAAGTCGTTTTTAATTTGAAACACGATTTTCTGCATTATTAGAGTCTGAAACGAACATTGTTCGTTTACTCGTCTAAATACAGTGATATTTGAAAATTGTTTAAAATTATTAACTTTACCGTAGGTACAAACATTACGATTACTTAAAGAGTGATTCTAGTAGTTAATTTAGATGAGATATGGTCCAAGTCGTTTTTCAATTTGAAACACGATGTTCTGCGTTATTATAGTCTGAAACGAACATTTTTCGTTTACTCGTCTAAATACAGTGATATTTGAAAATTGTTTAAAATTATTAACTTTACCCTAGGTACAAACATTACTATTACTTAAAGAGTGATTCTATTAGTTAATTTAGATGAGATATGGTCCAAGTCGTTTTTCAACTTGAAACACGATTTTCTGCGTTATTACAGTCTGAAACGAACATTTTTCGTTTACTCGTCTAAATACACGGATATTTGAAAATTGTTTAAAATTATTAACTTTACCCTAGGTACAAACATTACGAATACTTAAAGAGTGATTCTATTAGTTAATTTAGATGAGATATGATCCAAGTCGTTTTCCAACTTGAAACACGATTTTCTGCGTTATTACAGTCTGAAACGAACATTTTTCGTTTACTCGTCTAAATACAGTGATATTTGAAAATTGTTTAAACTTATCAACTTTACCCTAGGTACAAACATTACGTTTAGTTAAAGTTTGATTCTACCATTTAATTTAGGTGAGAATGGCTCCAAGTCGTTTTTAATTTGAAACACGATTTTCTGCATTATTAGAGTCTGAAACTAACATTTTTCGTGTACTCGTCTAAATACAGTGATAATTGAAAATTGTTTAAACTTATTAACTTCACCCTAGGCACAAACATTACGTTTACTTAAAGTTTGATTCTACCATTAACTTTAGGTGAGATATGGCTCCATGTCGTTTTTCAACTTGAAACACGATTTTCTGCATTATTAGAGTCTGAAACGAACATTAGTCGTTTACTCGTCTAAATATAGTGATATTTGAAAATTGTTTAAACTTTTTAACTTTACCTTAGGCACAAACATTACGTTTAGTTAAAGTTTGATTCTACTATTTAATTTAGGTGAGATATGGCTCCAAGTCGTTTTTAATTTTAAACACGATTTTCTGCATTATTAGAGTCTGAAACGAACATTTTTTGTTTACTCGTCTAAATACAGTGATATTTGAAAATTGTTTAAAGTTATTACCTTTACCCTAGGTACAAACATAACGTTTAGTTAAAGTTTGATTCTACCATTTAATTTAGGGGAGATTGGCTCCAAGTCGTTTTTAATTTGAAACACGATTTTCTGCATTATTATAGTCAGAAACGAACATTTATCGTTTACTCGTTTAAATACAGTGATATTTGAAAATTGTTTAAAATTATTAACTTTACCGTAGGTACAAACATTACGATTACTTAAAGACTTTTCAACTTTACCCTAGGTACAAACATTACGATTACTTAAATGGTGATTCTACCAATTAATTTAGGTGAGATATGGCTCCATGTCGTTTTTCAACTTGAAACACGATTTTCTGCATTATTAGAGTCTGAAACGAACATTTGTCGTTTACTCGTCTAAATATAGTGATATTTGAAAATTGTTTAAACTTTTTAACTTTACCCTAGGCACAAACATTACGTTTATTTAAATTTTGATTCTACCATTTAATTTAGGTTAAATATGGCTCTAAGCCGTTTTTCAACTTGAAACACGATTTTCAGCGTTATTAGAGTCTGAAACGAATATTTTTCGTTTACTCGTCTAAATACAGTGATATTTGAAAATTGTTTAAACTTTTTTACTTTACCCTAGGTACAAACATAACGTTTAGTTAAAGTTTGATTCTACCATTTAAGTTAGGTGAGAATGGCTGCAAGTCGTTTTTAATTTGAAACACGATTTTCAGCGTTATTACAGTCTGAAACGAACATTTTTCGTTTACTCGTCTAAATACAGTGATATTTGAAAATTGTTTAAAATTATTAACTTTACCCTAGGTACAAACATTACGATTTCTTAAAGAGTGATTCTATTAGTTAATTTAGATGAGATATGGTCCAAGTCGTTTTTCAACTTGAAACACGATTTTCTGCGTTATTACAGTCTGAAACGAACATCTTTCGTTTACTCGTCTAAATACAGTGATATTTGAAAATTGTTTAAACTTATCAACTTTACCCTAGGTACAAACATTACGTTTAGTTAAAGTTTGATTCTACCATTTAATTTAGGTGAGAATGGCTCCAAGCCGTTTTTAATTTGAAACACGATTTTCTGCATTATTAGAGTCTGAAACGAACATTTTTTGTTTACTCGTCTAAATACAGTGATATTTGAAAATTGTTTAAACTTATTACCTTTACCCTAGGTACAAACATAACGTTTAGTTAAAGTTTGATTCTACCATTTAATTTAGGTGAGAATGGCTCCAAGTCGTTTTTAATTTGAAACACGATTTTCTGCATTATTAGAATCTGAAACGAACATTTTTCGTTTACTCGTCTAAATAAAGTAATATTTGAAAATTGTTTAAACTTATTAACTTTACCCTAGGTACAAACATTACGTTTAGTTAAAGTTTGATTCTACCAGTTAATTTAGATGAGATATGGTCCAAGTCGTTTTTCAACTTAAAACACGATTTTCTGCGTTATTACAGTCTGAAACGTACATTTTTCGTTTACTCGTCTAAATACAGTGATATTAGAAAATTGTTTAAACTTATCAACTTTACCCTAGGTTCAAACATTACGTTTAGTTAAAGTTTGATTCTACCATTTAATTTAGATGAGAATGCCTCCAAGTCGTTTTTAATTTGAAACACGATTTTCTGCATTATTAGAGTCTGAAACTAACATTTTTCGTTTACTCGTCTAAATACAGTGATATTTGAAAATTGTTTAAAATTATTAACTTTACCCTAGGTACAAACATTACGATTACTTAAAGAGTGATTCTATTAGTTAATTTAGATGAGATATGGTCCAAGTCGTTTTTCAACTTGAAACACGATTTTCTGCGTTATTACAGTCTGAAACGAACATTTTTCGTTTACTCGTCTAAATACAGTGATATTTGAAAATTGTTTAAACTTACCAACTTTACCCTAGGTACAAACATTACGTTTAGTTAAAGTTTGATTCTACCATTTTTAGGTGAGAATGGCTCCAAGTCGTTTTAATTTGAAATACGATTTTCTGCATTATTAGAGTCTGAAACTAACATTTTTCGTTTACTCGTCTAAATAAAGTGATAATTGAAAATTGTTTAAACTTATTAACTTTACCCTAGGCACAAACATTATGTTTACTTAGAGTTTGATTCTACCATTTAATTTAGGTTAAATAAGGCTCCAAGTCGTTTTTAATTTTTAACACGATTTTCTGCATTATTGAGTCTGAATCGAACATTTTTCGTTTACTCGTCTAAATACAGTGATATTTGAAAATTGTTTAAAATTATTAACTTTTCCGTAGGTACAAACATTACGATTACTTAAAGAGTGATTGTATTAGTTAATTTAGATGATATATGGTCCAAGTCGTTTTTCAACTTGAAACACGATTTTCTGCGTTATTACAGTCTGAAACGAACATTTTTCGTTTACTCGTCTAAATACAGTGATATTTGAAAATTGTTTAAACTTATCAACTTTACCCTAGGTACAAACATTACGTTTAGTTAAAGTTTGATTCTACCATTTTTAGGTGAGAATGGCTCCAAGTCGTTTTTAATTTGAAACACGATTTTCTGCATTATTAGAGTCTGAAACTAACATTTTTCGTTTACTCTTCTAAATACAGTGATAATTGAAAATTGTTTAAACTTATTAACTTTACCCTAGGTACAAACATTACGTTTAGTTAAAGTTTGATTCTACCATTTAATTTAGGTGAGAATGGCTCCAAGTCGTTTTTAATTTGAAACACGATTTTCTGCATTATTAGAGTCTGAAACTAACATTTTTCGTTTACTCGTCTAAATACAGTGATAATTGAAAATAGTTTAAACTTATTAACTTTACCCTAGGCACAAACAATATGTTTACTTAAAGTTTGATTCTACCATTTAATTTAGGTTAAATATGGCTCCAAGTCGTTTTTAATTTTAAATACGATTTTCTGCATTATTGAGTCTGAAACGAACATTTTTCGTTTACTCGTCTAAATACAGTGATATTTGAAAATTGTTTAAACTTATTAACTTTACCCTAGGTACAAACATAACGTTTAGTTAAAGTTTGATTCTACCATTTAATTTAGGTGAGAATGGCTCCAAGTCGTTTTTAATTTGAAACACGATTTTCTGCATTATTAGAGTCTGAAACGATCATTTTTCTTCTACTCGTCTAAATACAGTGATATTTGAAAATTGTTTAAAATTATTAACTTTTCCGTAGGTACAAACATTACGATTACTTAAAGAGTGATTCTATTAGTTAATTTAGATGATATATGGTCCAAGTCGTTTTTCAACTTGAAACACGATTTTCTGCGTTATTACAGTCTGAAACGAACATTTTTCGTTTACTCGTCTAAATACAGTGATATTTGAAAATTGTTTAAAATTATTAACTTTACCCTAGGGACAAACATTTCGATTACTTAAAGAGTGATTCTATTAGTTAAGTTAGATAATATATGGTCCAAGTCGTTTTTCAACTTGAAACACGATTTTCTGCGTTATTACAGTCTGAAACGAACATTTTTCGTTTACTCGTCTAAATACAGTGATATTTGAAAATTGTTTAAACTTATTAACTTTACCCTAGGTACAAACATAACGTTTAGTTAAAGTTTGATTCTACCATTTAATTTAGGTGAGAATGGCTCCAAGTCGTTTGTAATTTGAAATACGATTTTCTGCATTATTAGAGTCTGAAACGAACATTTTTCGTTTACTCGTCTAAATACAGTGATATTTGAAAATTGTTTAAAATTATTAACTTTTCCGTAGGTACAAAAATTACGATTACTTAAAGAGTGATTCTATTAGTTAATTTAGATGAGATATGGTCCAAGTCGTTTTTCAACTTGAAACACGATTTTCTGCGTTATTACAGTCTGAAACGAACATTTTTCGTTTACTCGTCTAAATACAGTGATAATTGAAAATTGTTTAAACTTATCAACTTTACCCTAGGTACAAACATTACGTTTACTTAAAGTTTGATTCTACCATTTAATTTAGGTTAAATATGGCTCCAAGTCGTTTTTAATTTTAAACACGATTTTCTGCATTATTGAGTCTGAAACGAACATTTTTCGTTTACTCGTCTAAATACAGTGATATTTGAAAATTGTTTAAAATTATTAACTTTACCCTAGGTACAAACATTACGATTAATAACGAGTGATTCAATTAGTTAATTTAGATGAGATATGGTCCAAGTCGTATTTCAACTTGAAACACGATTTTCTGCGTTATTACAGTCTGAAACGAACATTTTTCGTTTACTCGTATAAATACAGTGATATTTGAAAATTGTTTAAATTTATTAACTTTACCTTAGGTACAAACATTACGATTACTTAAAGGGTGATTCTACCACTTAATTTAGGTGAGATATGGCTCCATGTCGTTTTTCAACTTGAAACACGATTTTCTGCATTATTAGAGTCTGAAACGAACATTTGTCGTTTACTCGTCTAAATACAGTGATATTTGAAAATTGTTTAAACTTATTAACTTTACCCTAGGTACAAACATTACGTTTAGTTAAAGTTTGATTCTACCATTTAATTTAGGTGAGAATGGCTCCAAGTCGTTTTTAATTTGAAACACGATTTTCTGCATTATTAGAGTCTGAAACTAACATTTTTCGTTTACTCGTCTAAATACAGTGATATTTGAAAATTGTTTAAAATTATTAACTTTACCCTAGGTACAAACATTACGATTACTTAAAGAGTGATTCTATTAGTTAATTTAGATGAGATATGGTCCAAGTCGTTTTTCAACTTGAAACACGATTTTCTGCGTTATTACAGTCTGAAACGAACATTTTTCGTTTACTCGTCTAAATACAGTGATAATTGAAAATTGTTTAAACTTATCAACTTTACCCTAGGTACAAACATTACGTTTACTTAAAATTTGATTCTACCATTTAATTTAGGTTAAATATGGCTCCAAGTCGTTTTTAATTTTAAACACGATTTTCTGCATTATTGAGTCTGAAACGAACATTTTTCGTTTACTCGTCTAAATACAGTGATATTTGAAAATTGTTTAAAATTATTAACTTTACCCTAGGTACAAACATTACGATTACTTAAAGAGTGATTCTATTAGTTAATTTAGATGAGATATGGTCCAAGTCGTTTTTCAACTTGAAACACGATTTTCTGCGTTATTACAGTCTGAAACGTACATTTTTCGTTTACTCGTCTAAATACAGTGATATTAGAAAATTGTTTAAACTTATCAACTTTACCCTAGGTACAAACATTACGTTTAGTTAAAGTTTGATTCTACCATTTAATTTAGATGAGAATGCCTCCAAGTCGTTTTTAATTTGAAACACGATTTTCTGCATTATTAGAGTCTGAAACTAACATTTTTCGTTTACTCGTCTAAATACAGTGATATTTGAAAATTGTTTAAAATTATTAACTTTACCCTAGGTACAAACATTACGATTACTTAAAGAGTGATTCTATTAGTTAATTTAGATGAGATATGGTCCAAGTCGTTTTTCAACTTGAAACACGATTTTCTGCGTTATTACAGTCTGAAACGAACATTTTTCGTTTACTCGTCTAAATACAGTGATATTTGAAAATTGTTTAAACTTACCAACTTTACCCTAGGTACAAACATTACGTTTAGTTAAAGTTTGATTCTACCATTTTTAGGTGAGAATGGCTCCAAGTCGTTTTAATTTGAAACACGATTTTCTGCATTATTAGAGTCTGAAACTAACATTTTTCGTTTACTCGTCTAAATAAAGTGATAATTGAAAATTGTTTAAACTTATTAACTTTACCCTAGGCACAAACATTATGTTTACTTAGAGTTTGATTCTACCATTTAATTTAGGTTAAATAAGGCTCCAAGTCGTTTTTAATTTTTAACACGATTTTCTGCATTATTGAGTCTGAATCGAACATTTTTCGTTTACTCGTCTAAATACAGTGATATTTGAAAATTGTTTAAAATTATTAACTTTTCCGTAGGTACAAACATTACGATTACTTAAAGAGTGATTGTATTAGTTAATTTAGATGATATATGGTCCAAGTCGTTTTTCAACTTGAAACACGATTTTCTGCGTTATTACAGTCTGAAACGAACATTTTTCGTTTACTCGTCTAAATACAGTGATATTTGAAAATTGTTTAAACTTATCAACTTTACCCTAGGTACAAACATTACGTTTAGTTAAAGTTTGATTCTACCATTTTTAGGTGAGAATGGCTCCAAGTCGTTTTTAATTTGAAACACGATTTTCTGCATTATTAGAGTCTGAAACTAACATTTTTCGTTTACTCTTCTAAATACAGTGATAATTGAAAATTGTTTAAACTTATTAATTTTACCCTAGGTACAAACATTACGTTTAGTTAAAGTTTGATTCTACCATTTAATTTAGGTGAGAATGGCTCCAAGTCGTTTTTAATTTGAAACACGATTTTCTGCATTATTAGAGTCTGAAACTAACATTTTTCGTTTACTCGTCTAAATACAGTGATAATTGAAAATAGTTTAAACTTATTAACTTTACCCTAGGCACAAACAATATGTTTACTTAAAGTTTGATTCTACCATTTAATTTAGGTTAAATATGGCTCCAAGTCGTTTTTAATTTTAAATACGATTTTCTGCATTATTGAGTCTGAAACGAACATTTTTCGTTTACTCGTCTAAATACAGTGATATTTGAAAATTGTTTAAACTTATTAACTTTACCCTAGGTACAAACATAACGTTTAGTTAAAGTTTGATTCTACCATTTAATTTAGGTGAGAATGGCTCCAAGTCGTTTTTAATTTGAAACACGATTTTCTGCATTATTAGAGTCTGAAACGATCATTTTTCTTCTACTCGTCTAAATACAGTGATATTTGAAAATTGTTTAAAATTATTAACTTTTCCGTAGGTACAAACATTACGATTACTTAAAGAGTGATTCTATTAGTTAATTTAGATGATATATGGTCCAAGTCGTTTTTCAACTTGAAACACGATTTTCTGCGTTATTACAGTCTGAAACGAACATTTTTCGTTTACTCGTCTAAATACAGTGATATTTGAAAATTGTTTAAAATTATTAACTTTACCCTAGGTACAAACATTACGATTAATAACGAGTGATTCAATTAGTTAATTTAGATGAGATATGGTCCAAGTCGTATTTCAACTTGAAACACGATTTTCTGCGTTATTACAGTCTGAAACGAACATTTTTCGTTTACTCGTATAAATACAGTGATATTTGAAAATTGTTTAAATTTATTAACTTTACCTTAGGTACAAACATTACGATTACTTAAAGGGTGATTCTACCACTTAATTTAGGTGAGATATGGCTCCATGTCGTTTTTCAACTTGAAACACGATTTTCTGCATTATTAGAGTCTGAAACGAACATTTGTCGTTTACTCGTCTAAATACAGTGATATTTGAAAATTGTTTAAACTTATTAACTTTACCCTAGGTACAAACATTACGTTTAGTTAAAGTTTGATTCTACCATTTAATTTAGGTGAGAATGGCTCCAAGTCGTTTTTAATTTGAAACACGATTTTCTGCATTATTAGAGTCTGAAACTAACATTTTTCGTTTACTCGTCTAAATACAGTGATATTTGAAAATTGTTTAAAATTATTAACTTTACCCTAGGTACAAACATTACGATTACTTAAAGAGTGATTCTATTAGTTAATTTAGATGAGATATGGTCCAAGTCGTTTTTCAACTTGAAACACGATTTTCTGCGTTATTACAGTCTGAAACGAACATTTTTCGTTTACTCGTCTAAATACAGTGATAATTGAAAATTGTTTAAACTTATCAACTTTACCCTAGGTACAAACATTACGTTTACTTAAAATTTGATTCTACCATTTAATTTAGGTTAAATATGGCTCCAAGTCGTTTTTAATTTTAAACACGATTTTCTGCATTATTGAGTCTGAAACGAACATTTTTCGTTTACTCGTCTAAATACAGTGATATTTGAAAATTGTTTAAAATTATTAACTTTACCCTAGGTACAAACATTACGATTAATAAAGAGTGATTCAATTAGTTAATTTAGATGAGATAAGGTCCAAGTCGTATTTCAACTTGAAACACGATTTTCTGCGTTATTACAGTCTGAAACGAACATTTTTCGTTTACTCGTATAAATACAGTGATATTTGAAAATTGTTTAAATTTATTAACTTTACCCTAGGTACAAACATTACGATTACTTAAAGGGTGATTCTACCAATTAATTTAGGTGAGATATGGCTCCATGTCGTTTTTCAACTTGAAACACGATTTTCTGCATTATTAGAGTCTGAATCGAACATTTGTCGTTTACTCGTCTAAATATAGTGATATTTGAAAATTGTTTAAACTTTTTAACTTTACCCTAGGCACAAACATTACGTTTATTTAAAGTTTGATTCTACCATTTAATTTAGGTTAAATATGGCTCCAAGTCGTTTTTAATTTT
Organism: Pterostichus niger; assembly: GCA_947425015.1. NCBI lineage: Eukaryota > Metazoa > Arthropoda > Insecta > Coleoptera > Carabidae > Pterostichus > Pterostichus niger. Next base: position 34,278,375 of record OX380334.1, on the reverse strand, counting down.
AAACACGATTTTCTGCATTATTGAGTCTGAAACGAACATTTTTCGTTTACTCGTCTAAATACAGTGATATTTGAAAATTGTTTAAAATTATTAACTTTACCCTAGGTACAAACATTACGATTAATAACGAGTGATTCAATTAGTTAATTTAGATGAGATATGGTCCAAGTCGTATTTCAACTTGAAACACGATTTTCTGCGTTATTACAGTCTGAAACGAACATTTTTCGTTTACTCGTATAAATACAGTGATATTTGAAAATTGTTTAAATTTATTAACTTTACCTTAGGTACAAACATTACGATTACTTAAAGGGTGATTCTACCACTTAATTTAGGTGAGATATGGCTCCATGTCGTTTTTCAACTTGAAACACGATTTTCTGCATTATTAGAGTCTGAAACGAACATTTGTCGTTTACTCGTCTAAATACAGTGATATTTGAAAATTGTTTAAACTTATTAACTTTACCCTAGGCACAAACATTATGTTTACTTAAAGTTTGATTCTACCATTTAATTTAGGTTAAATATGGCTCCAAGTCGTTTTTAATTTTAAACACGATTTTCTGCATTATTGAGGCTGAAACGAACATTTTTTGTTTACTCGTCTAAATACAGTGATATTTGAAAATTGTTTAAACTTTTTTACTTTACCCTAGGTACAAACATAACGTTTAGTTAAAGTTTGATTCTACCATTTAATTTAGGTGAGAATGGCTGCAAGTCGTTTTTAATTTGAAACACGATTTTCTGCATTATTAGAGTCTGAAACGAACATTTTTCGTTTACTCGTCTAAATACAGTGATATTTGAAAATTGTTTAAAATTATTAACTTTACCGTAGGTACAAACATTACGATTACTTAAAAAGTGATTCTATTAGTTAATTTAGATGAGATATGGTCCAAGTCGTTTTTCAACTTGAAACACGATTTTCTGCGTTATTACAGTCTGAAAAGAACATTTTTCGTTTACTCGTCTAAATACAGTGATATTTGATAATTGTTTAAAATTATTAACTTTACCCTAGGTACAAACATTACGATTACTTAAAGAGTGATTCTATTAGTTAATTTAGATGAGATATGGCTCCAATCATTTATCAACTTGAAACACGATTTTCTGCATTATTAGAGTCTGAAACGAACATTTTTCGTTTACTCGTCTAAATAAAGTAATATTTGAAAATTGTTTAAACTTTTTTACTTTACCCTAGGTACAAACATAACGTTTAGTTAAAGTTTGATTTTACCATTTAATTTAGGTGAGAATGGCTGCAAGTCGTTTTTAATTTGAAACACGATTTTCTGCATTATTAGAGTCTGAAACGAACATTTTTCGTTTACTCGTCTAAATAAAGTAATATTTGAAAATTGTTTAAACTTATTAACTTTACCCTAGGTACAAACATTACGTTTAGTTAAAGTGTGATTCTACCAGTTAATTTAGATGAGATATGGTCCCAAGTCGTTTTTCAACTTAAAACACGATTTTCTGCATTATTAGAGTCTGAAACGAACATTTTTCGTTTACTCGTCTAAATACAGTGATATTTGAAAATTGTTTAAACTTATTAACTTTACCCTAGGTACAAACATAACGGTTAGGTAAAGTTTGATTCTACCATTTAATTTAGGTGACAATGGCTCCAAGTCGTTTTTAATTTGAAACACGATTTTCTGCATTATTAGAGTCTGAAACGAACATTTTTCGTTTACTCGTCTAAATACAGTGATATTTGAAAATTGTTTAAAATTATTAACTTTACCCTAGGTACAAACATTACGATTAATAAAGAGTGATTCAATTAGTTAATTTAGATGAGATATGGTCCAAGTCGTATTTCAACTTGAAACACGATTTTCTGCGTTATTACAGTCTGAAACGAACATTTTTCGTTTACTCGTATAAATACAGTGATATTTGAAAATTGTTTAAATTTATTAACTTTACCTTAGGTACAAACATTACGATTACTTAAAGGGTGATTCTACCAATTAATTTAGGTGAGATATGGCTCCATGTCGTTTTTCAACTTGAAACACGATTTTCTGCATTATTAGAGTCTGAAACGAACATTTGTCGTTTACTCGTCTAAATACAGTGATATTTGAAAATTGTTTAAACTTATTAACTTTACCCTAGGCACAAACATTATGTTTACTTAAAGTTAGATTCTACCATTTAATTTAGGTTAAATATGGCTCCAAGTCGTTTTTAATTTTAAACACGATTTTCTGCATTATTGAGTCTGAAACGAACATTTTTTGTTTACTCGTCTAAATACAGTGATATTTGAAAATTGTTTAAAATTATTAACTTTACCCTAGGTACAAACATAACGTTTAGTTAAAGTTTGATTCTACCATTTAATTTAGGTGAGAATGGCTGCAAGTCGTTTTTAATTTGAAACACGATTTTCTGCATTATTAGAGTCTGAAACGAACATTTTTCGTTTACTCGTCTAAATACAGTGATATTTGAAAATTGTTTAAAATTATTAACTTTGCCGTAGGTACAAACATTACGATTACTTAAAAAGTGATTCTATTAGTTAATTTAGATGAGATATGGTCCAAGTCGTTTTTCAACTTGAAACACGATTTTCTGCGTTATTACAGTCTGAAACGAACATTTTTCGTTTACTCGTCTAAATACAGTGATATTTGAAAATTGTTTAAACTTATCAACTTTACCCTAGGTACAAACATTACGTTTAGTTAAAGTTTGATTCTACCATTTAATTTAGGTGAGAATGGCTCCAAGTCGTTTTTAATTTGAAACACGATTTTCTGCATTATTAGAGTCTGAAACTAACATTTTTCGTTTACTCGTCTAAATACAGTGATATTTGAAAATTGTTTAAAATTATTAACTTTACCCTAGGTACAAACATTACGATTACTTAAAGAGTGATTCTATTAGTTAATTTAGATGAGATATGGTCCAAGTCGTTTTTCAACTTGAAACACGATTTTCTGCGTTATTACAGTCTGAAACGAACATTTTTCGTTTACTCGTCTAAATACAGTGATATTTGAAAATTGTTTAAACTTATCAACTTTACCCTAGGTACAAACATTACGTTTAGTTAAAGTTTGATTCTACCATATAATTTAGGTGAGAATGGCTCCAAGTCGTTTTTAATTTGAAACACGATTTTCTGCATTATTAGAGTCTGAAACTAACATTTTTCGTTTACTCGTCTAAATACAGTGTTATTTGAAAATTGTTTAAAATTATTAACTTTACCCTAGGTACAAACATTACGATTACTTAAAGAGTGATTCTATTAGTTAATTTAGATGAGATATGGTCCAAGTCGTTTTTCAACTTGAAACACGATTTTCTGCGTTATTACAGTCTGAAACGAACATTTTTCGTTTACTCCTCTAAATACAGTGATATTTGAAAATTTTTTAAACATATCAACTTTACCCTAGGTACAAACATTACGTTTAGGTAAAGTTTGATTCTACCATTTAATTTAGGTGAGAATGGCTGCAAATCGTTTTTAATTTGAAACACGATTTTCTGCATTATTAGAGTCTGAAACTAACATTTTTCGTTTACTCGTCTAAATACAGTGATAATTGAAAATTGTTTAAACTTATTAACTTTACCCTAGGCACAAACGTTATGTTTACTTAAAGTTTGATTCCACCATTTAATTTAGGTTAAATATGGCTCCAAGCCGTTTTTCAACTTGAAACACGATTTTCTGCATTATTAGAGTCTGAAACGAACATTTGTCGTTTACTCGTCTAAATAAAGTGATATTTGAAAATTGTTTAAACTTTTTAACTTTACCCTAGGCACAAACATTACGTTTACTTAAAGTTTGATTCTACCATTTAATTTAGGTTAAATATGGCTCCAAGCCGTTTTTCAACTTGAAACACGATTTTCTGCGTTATTAGAGTCTGAAACGAACATTTTTCGTTTACTCGTCTAAATACAGTGATATTTGAAAATTGTTTAAACTTATCAACTTTACCCTAGGTACAAACATTGCGTTTAGTTAAAGTTTGATTCTACCATTTAATTTAGGTGAGAATGGCTCCAAGTCGTTTTTATTTTAAACACGATTTTCTTCATTATTGAGTCTGAAACGAACATTTTTCGTTTACTCGTCTAAATACAGTGATATTTGAAAATTGTTTAAAATTATTAACTTTTCCGTAGGTACAAACATTACGATTACTTCAAGAGTGATTCTATTAGTTAATTTAGATGATATATGGTCCAAGTCCTTTTTCAACTTGAAACACGATTTTCTGCGTTATTACAGTCTGAAACGAACATTTTTCGTTTACTCGTCTAAATACAGTGATATTTGAAAATTGTTTAAACTTATCAACTTTACCCTAGGTACAAACATTACGTTTAGTTAAAGTTTGATTCTACCATTTAATTTAGGTGAGAATATCTCCAAGTCGTTTTTAATTTGAAACACGATTTTCTGCATTATTAGAGTCTGAAACTAACATTTTTCGTTTACTCGTCTAAATACAGTGTTATTTGAAAATTGTTTAAAATTATTAACTTTACCCTAGGTACAAACATTACGATTACTTAAAGAGTGATTCTATTAGTTAATTTAGATGAGATATGGTCCAAGTCGTTTTTCAACTTGAAACACGATTTTCTGCGTTATTACAGTCTGAAACGAACATTTTTCGTTTACTCGTCTAAATACAGTGATATTTGAAAATTTTTTAAACATATCAACTTTACCCTAGGTACAAACATTACGTTTAGGTAAAGTTTGATTCTACCATTTAATTTAGGTGAGAATGGCTGCAAGTCGTTTTTAATTTGAAACACGATTTTCTGCATTATTAGAGTCTGAAACTAACATTTTTCGTTTACTCGTCTAAATACAGTGATAATTGAAAATTGTTTAAACTTATTAACTTTACCCTAGGCACAAACATTATGTTTACTTAAAGTTTGATTCTACCATTTAATTTAGGTTAAATATGGCTCCAAGCCGTTTTTCAACTTGAAACACGATTTTCTGCATTATTAGAGTCTGAAACGAACATTTGTCGTTTACTCGTCTAAATATAGTGATATTTGAAAATTGTTTAAACTTTTTAACTTTACCCTAGGCACAAACATTACGTTTACTTAAAGTTTGATTCTACCATTTAATTTAGGTTAAATATGGCTCCAAGCCGTTTTTCAACTTGAAACACGATTTTCAGCGTTATTAGAGTCTGAAACGAATATTTTTTGTTTACTCGTCTAAATACAGTGATATTTGAAAATTGTTTAAACTTTTTTACTTTACCCTAGGTACAAACATTACGATTACTTAAAGGGTGATTCTACCAATTAATTTAGATGAGATATGGCTCCAATCATTTATCAACTTGAAACACGATTTTCTGCATTATTAGAGTCTGAAACGAACATTTTTCGTTTACTCGTCTAAATAAAGTAATATTTGAAAATTGTTTAAACTTTTTTACTTTACCCTAGGTACAAACATAACGTTTAGTTAAAGTTTGATTCTACCATTTAATTTAGGTGAGAATGGCTGCAAGTCGTTTTTAATTTGAAACACGATTTTCTGCATTATTAGAGTCTGAAACGAACATTTTTCGTTTACTCGTCTAAATAAAGTAATATTTGAAAATTGTTTAAACTTATTAACTTTACCCTAGGTACAAACATTACGTTTAGTTAAAGTGTGATTCTACTAGTTAATTTAGATGAGATATGGTCCCAAGTCGTTTTTCAACTTAAAACACGATTTTCTGCATTATTAGAGTCTGAAACGAACATTTTTCGTTTACTCGTCTAAATACAGTGATATTTGAAAATTGTTTAAACTTATTAACTTTACCCTAGGTACAAACATAACGTTTAGTTAAAGTTTGATTCTACCATTTAATTTAGGTGAGAATGGCTCCAAGTCGTTTTTAATTTGAAACACGATTTTCTGCATTATTAGAGTCTGAAACGAACATTTTTCGTTTACTCGTCTAAATACAGTGATATTTGAAAATTGTTTAAAATTATTAACTTTACCCTAGGTACAAACATTACGATTAATAAAGAGTGATTCAATTAGTTAATTTAGATGAGATATGGTCCAAGTCGTATTTCAACTTGAAACACGATTTTCTGCGTTATTACAGTCTGAAACGAACATTTTTCGTTTACTCGTATAAATACAGTGATATTTGAAAATTGTTTAAATTTATTAACTTTACCTTAGGTACAAACATTACGATTACTTAAAGGGTGATTCTACCAATTAATTTAGGTGAGATATGGCTCCATGTCGTTTTTCAACTTGAAACACGATTTTCTGCATTATTAGAGTCTGAAACGAACATTTGTCGTTTACTCGTCTAAATACAGTGATATTTGAAAATTGTTTAAACTTATTAACTTTACCCTAGGCACAAACATTATGTTTACTTAAAGTTTGATTCTACCATTTAATTTAGGTTAAATATGGCTCCAAGTCGTTTTTAATTTTAAACACGATTTTCTGCATTATTGAGTCTGAAACGAACATTTTTTGTTTACTCGTCTAAATACAGTGATATTTGAAAATTGTTTAAACTTTTTTACTTTACCCTAGGTACAAACATAACGTTTAGTTAAAGTTTGATTCTACCATTTAATTTAGGTGAGAATGGCTGCAAGTCGTTTTTAATTTTAAACACGATTTTCTGCATTATTGAGTCTGAAACGAACATTTTTTGTTTACTCGTCTAAATACAGTGATATTTGAAAATTGTTTAAAATTATTAACTTTACCCTAGGTACAAACATAACGTTTAGTTAAAGTTTGATTCTACCATTTAATTTAGGTGAGAATGGCTGCAAGTCGTTTTTAATTTGAAACACGATTTTCTGCATTATTAGAGTCTGAAACGAACATTTTTTGTTTACTCGTCTAAATACAGTGATATTTGAAAATTGTTTAAAATTATTAACTTTACCCTAGGTACAAACATAACGTTTAGTTAAAGTTTGATTCTACCATTTAATTTAGGTGAGAATGGCTGCAAGTCGTTTTTAATTTTAAACACGATTTTCTGCATTATTGAGTCTGAAACGAACATTTTTTGTTTACTCGTCTAAATACAGTGATATTTGAAAATTGTTTAAAATTATTAACTTTACCCTAGGTACAAACATAACGTTTAGTTAAAGTTTGATTCTACCATTTAATTTAGGTGAGAATGGCTGCAAGTCGTTTTTAATTTGAAACACGATTTTCTGCATTATTAGAGTCTGAAACGAACATTTTTCGTTTACTCGTCTAAATACAGTGATATTTGAAAATTGTTTAAAATTATTAACTTTGCCGTAGGTACAAACATTACGATTACTTAAAAAGTGATTCTATTAGTTAATTTAGATGAGATATGGTCCAAGTCGTTTTTCAACTTGAAACACGATTTTCTGCGTTATTACAGTCTGAAACGAACATTTTTCGTTTACTCGTCTAAATACAGTGATATTTGAAAATTGTTTAAACTTATCAACTTTACCCTAGGTACAAACATTACGTTTAGTTAAAGTTTGATTCTACCATTTAATTTAGGTGAGAATGGCTCCAAGTCGTTTTTAATTTGAAACACGATTTTCTGCATTATTAGAGTCTGAAACTAACATTTTTCGTTTACTCGTCTAAATACAGTGATATTTGAAAATTGTTTAAAATTATTAACTTTACCCTAGGTACAAACATTACGATTACTTAAAGAGTGATTCTATTAGTTAATTTAGATGAGATATGGTCCAAGTCGTTTTTCAACTTGAAACACGATTTTCTGCGTTATTACAGTCTGAAACGAACATTTTTCGTTTACTCGTCTAAATACAGTGATATTTGAAAATTGTTTAAACTTATCAACTTTACCCTAGGTACAAACATTACGTTTAGTTAAAGTTTGATTCTACCATATAATTTAGGTGAGAATGGCTCCAAGTCGTTTTTAATTTGAAACACGATTTTCTGCATTATTAGAGTCTGAAACTAACATTTTTCGTTTACTCGTCTAAATACAGTGTTATTTGAAAATTGTTTAAAATTATTAACTTTACCCTAGGTACAAACATTACGATTACTTAAAGAGTGATTCTATTAGTTAATTTAGATGAGATATGGTCCAAGTCGTTTTTCAACTTGAAACACGATTTTCTGCGTTATTACAGTCTGAAACGAACATTTTTCGTTTACTCCTCTAAATACAGTGATATTTGAAAATTTTTTAAACATATCAACTTTACCCTAGGTACAAACATTACGTTTAGGTAAAGTTTGATTCTACCATTTAATTTAGGTGAGAATGGCTGCAAATCGTTTTTAATTTGAAACACGATTTTCTGCATTATTAGAGTCTGAAACTAACATTTTTCGTTTACTCGTCTAAATACAGTGATAATTGAAAATTGTTTAAACTTATTAACTTTACCCTAGGCACAAACGTTATGTTTACTTAAAGTTTGATTCCACCATTTAATTTAGGTTAAATATGGCTCCAAGCCGTTTTTCAACTTGAAACACGATTTTCTGCATTATTAGAGTCTGAAACGAACATTTGTCGTTTACTCGTCTAAATAAAGTGATATTTGAAAATTGTTTAAACTTTTTAACTTTACCCTAGGCACAAACATTACGTTTACTTAAAGTTTGATTCTACCATTTAATTTAGGTTAAATATGGCTCCAAGCCGTTTTTCAACTTGAAACACGATTTTCTGCGTTATTAGAGTCTGAAACGAACATTTTTCGTTTACTCGTCTAAATACAGTGATATTTGAAAATTGTTTAAACTTATCAACTTTACCCTAGGTACAAACATTGCGTTTAGTTAAAGTTTGATTCTACCATTTAATTTAGGTGAGAATGGCTCCAAGTCGTTTTTATTTTAAACACGATTTTCTTCATTATTGAGTCTGAAACGAACATTTTTCGTTTACTCGTCTAAATACAGTGATATTTGAAAATTGTTTAAAATTATTAACTTTTCCGTAGGTACAAACATTACGATTACTTCAAGAGTGATTCTATTAGTTAATTTAGATGATATATGGTCCAAGTCCTTTTTCAACTTGAAACACGATTTTCTGCGTTATTACAGTCTGAAACGAACATTTTTCGTTTACTCGTCTAAATACAGTGATATTTGAAAATTGTTTAAACTTATCAACTTTACCCTAGGTACAAACATTACGTTTAGTTAAAGTTTGATTCTACCATTTAATTTAGGTGAGAATATCTCCAAGTCGTTTTTAATTTGAAACACGATTTTCTGCATTATTAGAGTCTGAAACTAACATTTTTCGTTTACTCGTCTAAATACAGTGTTATTTGAAAATTGTTTAAAATTATTAACTTTACCCTAGGTACAAACATTACGATTACTTAAAGAGTGATTCTATTAGTTAATTTAGATGAGATATGGTCCAAGTCGTTTTTCAACTTGAAACACGATTTTCTGCGTTATTACAGTCTGAAACGAACATTTTTCGTTTACTCGTCTAAATACAGTGATATTTGAAAATTTTTTAAACATATCAACTTTACCCTAGGTACAAACATTACGTTTAGGTAAAGTTTGATTCTACCATTTAATTTAGGTGAGAATGGCTGCAAGTCGTTTTTAATTTGAAACACGATTTTCTGCATTATTAGAGTCTGAAACTAACATTTTTCGTTTACTCGTCTAAATACAGTGATAATTGAAAATTGTTTAAACTTATTAACTTTACCCTAGGCACAAACATTATGTTTACTTAAAGTTTGATTCTACCATTTAATTTAGGTTAAATATGGCTCCAAGCCGTTTTTCAACTTGAAACACGATTTTCTGCATTATTAGAGTCTGAAACGAACATTTGTCGTTTACTCGTCTAAATATAGTGATATTTGAAAATTGTTTAAACTTTTTAACTTTACCCTAGGCACAAACATTACGTTTACTTAAAGTTTGATTCTACCATTTAATTTAGGTTAAATATGGCTCCAAGCCGTTTTTCAACTTGAAACACGATTTTCAGCGTTATTAGAGTCTGAAACGAATATTTTTTGTTTACTCGTCTAAATACAGTGATATTTGAAAATTGTTTAAACTTTTTTACTTTACCCTAGGTACAAACATTACGATTACTTAAAGGGTGATTCTACCAATTAATTTAGATGAGATATGGCTCCAATCATTTATCAACTTGAAACACGATTTTCTGCATTATTAGAGTCTGAAACGAACATTTTTCGTTTACTCGTCTAAATAAAGTAATATTTGAAAATTGTTTAAACTTTTTTACTTTACCCTAGGTACAAACATAACGTTTAGTTAAAGTTTGATTCTACCATTTAATTTAGGTGAGAATGGCTGCAAGTCGTTTTTAATTTGAAACACGATTTTCTGCATTATTAGAGTCTGAAACGAACATTTTTCGTTTACTCGTCTAAATAAAGTAATATTTGAAAATTGTTTAAACTTATTAACTTTACCCTAGGTACAAACATTACGTTTAGTTAAAGTGTGATTCTACTAGTTAATTTAGATGAGATATGGTCCCAAGTCGTTTTTCAACTTAAAACACGATTTTCTGCATTATTAGAGTCTGAAACGAACATTTTTCGTTTACTCGTCTAAATACAGTGATATTTGAAAATTGTTTAAACTTATTAACTTTACCCTAGGTACAAACATAACGTTTAGTTAAAGTTTGATTCTACCATTTAATTTAGGTGAGAATGGCTCCAAGTCGTTTTTAATTTGAAACACGATTTTCTGCATTATTAGAGTCTGAAACGAACATTTTTCGTTTACTCGTCTAAATACAGTGATATTTGAAAATTGTTTAAAATTATTAACTTTACCCTAGGTACAAACATTACGATTAATAAAGAGTGATTCAATTAGTTAATTTAGATGAGATATGGTCCAAGTCGTATTTCAACTTGAAACACGATTTTCTGCGTTATTACAGTCTGAAACGAACATTTTTCGTTTACTCGTATAAATACAGTGATATTTGAAAATTGTTTAAATTTATTAACTTTACCTTAGGTACAAACATTACGATTACTTAAAGGGTGATTCTACCAATTAATTTAGGTGAGATATGGCTCCATGTCGTTTTTCAACTTGAAACACGATTTTCTGCATTATTAGAGTCTGAAACGAACATTTGTCGTTTACTCGTCTAAATACAGTGATATTTGAAAATTGTTTAAACTTATTAACTTTACCCTAGGCACAAACATTATGTTTACTTAAAGTTTGATTCTACCATTTAATTTAGGTTAAATATGGCTCCAAGTCGTTTTTAATTTTAAACACGATTTTCTGCATTATTGAGTCTGAAACGAACATTTTTTGTTTACTCGTCTAAATACAGTGATATTTGAAAATTGTTTAAACTTTTTTACTTTACCCTAGGTACAAACATAACGTTTAGTTAAAGTTTGATTCTACCATTTAATTTAGGTGAGAATGGCTGCAAGTCGTTTTTAATTTGAAACACGATTTTCTGCATTATTAGAGTCCGAAACGAACATTTTTCGTTTACTCGTCTAAATACAGTGATATTTGAAAATTGTTTAAAATTATTAACTTTACCGTAGGTACAAACATTACGATTACTTAAAAAGTGATTCTATTAGTTAATTTAGATGAGATATGGTCCAAGTCGTTTTTCAACTTGAAACACGATTTTCTGCGTTATTACAGTCTGAAACGAACATTTTTCGTTTACTCGTCTAAATACAGTGATATTTGATAATTGTTTAAAATTATTAACTTTACCCTAGGTACAAACATTACGATTACTTAAAGAGTGATTCTATTAGTTAATTTAGATGAGATATGGTCCAAGTCGTTTTTCAACTTGAAACACGATTTTCTGCGTTATTACAGTCTGAAACGAACATTTTTCGTTTAATCGTATAAATACAGTGATATTTGAAAATTGTTTAAATTCATTAACTTTACCCTAGGTACAAACATTACGATTACTTAAAGGGTGATTCTACCAATTAATTTAGGTGAGATATGGCTCCATGTCGTTTTTCAACTTGAAACACGATTTTCTGCATTATTACAGTCTGAAACGAACATCTTTCGTTTACTCGTCTAAATACAGTGATATTTGAAAATTGTTTAAACTTATCAACTTTACCCTAGGTACAAACATTACGTTTAGTTAAAGTTTGATTCTACCATTTAATTTAGGTGAGAATGGCTCCAAGTCGTTTTTAATTTGAAACACGATTTTCTGCATTATTAGAGTCTGAAACGAACATTTGTCGTTTACTCGTCTAAATACAGTGATATTTGAAAATTGTTTAAAATTATTAACTTTACCCTAGGTACAAACATTACGATTACTTAAAGAGTGATTCTATTAGTTAATTTAGATGATATATGGTCCAAGTCGTTTTTCAACTTGAAACACGATTTTCTGCGTTATTACAGTCTGAAACGAACATTTTTCGTTTAATCGTATAAATACAGTGATATTTGAAAATTGTTTAAATTTATTAACTTTACCCTAGGTACAAACATTACGATTACTTAAAGGGTGATTCTACCAATTAATTTAGGTGAGATATGGCTCCATGTCGTTTTTCAACTTGAAACACGATTTTCTGCATTATTAGAGTCTGAAACGAACATTTGTCGTTTACTCGTCTAAATATAGTGATATTTGAAAATTGTTTAAACTTTTTAACTTTACCCTAGGCACAAACATTACGTATATTTAAAGTTTGATTCTACCATTTAATTTAGGTTAAATATGGCTCTAAGCCGTTTTTCAACTTGAAACACGATTTTCAGCGTTATTAGAGTCTGAAACGAATATTTTTCGTTTACTCGTCTAAATACAGTGATATTTGAAAATTGTTTAAACTTTTTTACTTTACCCTAGGTACAAACATAACGTTTAGTTAAAGTTTAAATCTACCATTTAATTTAGGTGAGAATGGCTCCAAGTCGTTTTTAATTTGAAACACGATTTTCTGCATTATTGAGTCTGAAACGAACATTTTTCGTTTACTCGTCTAAATACAGTGATATTTGAAAATAGTTTAAACTTATTAACTTTACCCTAGGTACAAACATAACGTTTAGTTAAAGTTTGATTCTACCATTTAATTTAGGTGAGAATGGCTCCAAGTCGTTTTTAATTTGAAACACGATTTTCTGCATTATTAGAGTCTGAAACGAACATTTTTCGTTTACTCGTCTAAATAAAGTAATATTTGAAAATTGTTTAAACTTTTTTACTTTACCCTAGGTACAAACATAACGTTTAGTTAAAGTTTGATTCTACCATTTAATTTAGGTGAGAATGGCTGCAAGTCGTTTTTAATTTGAAACACGATTTTCTGCATTATTAGAGTCTGAAACGAACATTTTTCGTTTACTCGTCTAAATAAAGTAATATTTGAAAATTGTTTAAACTTATTAACTTTACCCTAGGTACAAACATTACGTTTAGTTAAAGTGTGATTCTACCAGTTAATTTAGATGAGATATGGTCCCAAGTCGTTTTTCAACTTAAAACACGATTTTCTGCATTATTAGAGTCTGAAACGAACATTTTTCGTTTACTCGTCTAAATACAGTGATATTTGAAAATTGTTTAAACTTATTAACTTTACCCTAGGTACAAACATAACGTTTAGTTAAAGTTTGATTCTACCATTTAATTTAGGTAAGAATGGCTCCAAGTCGTTTTTATTTTAAACACGATTTTCTGCATTATTAGAGTCTGAAACGAACATTTTTCGTTTACTCGTCTAAATAAAGTAATATTTGAAAATTGTTTAAACTTATTAACTTTACCCTAGGTACAAACATTACGTTTAGTTAAAGTGTGATTCTACCAGTTAATTTAGATGAGATATGGTCCCAAGTCGTTTTTCAACTTAAAACACGATTTTCTGCATTATTAGAGTCTGAAACGAACATTTTTCGTTTACTCGTCTAAATAAAGTAATATTTGAAAATTGTTTAAACTTATTAACTTTACCCTAGGTACAAACATAACGTTTAGTTAAAGTTTGATTCTACCATTTAATTTAGGTGAGAATGGCTCCAAGTCGTTTTTAATTTGAAACACGATTTTCTGCTTTATTAGAGTCTGAAACGAACATTTTTCGTTTACTCGTCTAAATACAGTGATATTTGAAAATTGTTTAAAATTATTTACTTTACCGTAGGTACAAACATTACGATTACTTAAAGAGTGATTATATTAGTTAATTTAGATGAGATATGGTCCAAGTCGTTTTTCAACTTGAAACACGATTTTCTGCGTTATTACAGTCTGAAACGAACATTTTTCGTTTAATCGTATAAATACAGTGATATTTGAAAATTGTTTAAATTTATTAACTTTACCCTAGGTACAAACATTACGATTACTTAAAGGGTGATTCTACCAATTAATTTAGGTGAGATATGGCTCCATGTCGTTTTTCAACTTGAAACACGATTTTCTGCATTATTAGAGTCTGAAACGAACATTTGTCGTTTACTCGTCTAAATATAGTGATATTTGAAAATTGTTTAAACTTTTTAACTTTACCCTAGGCACAAACATTACGTTTATTTAAAGTTTGATTCTACCATTTAATTTAGGTTAAATATGGCTCTAAGCCGTTTTTCTACTTGAAACACGATTTTCAGCGTTATTAGAGTCTGAAACGAATATTTTTCGTTTACTCGTCTAAATACAGTGATATTTGAAAATTGTTTAAACTTTTTTACTTTACCCTAGGTACAAACATAACGTTTAGTTAAAGTTTGATTCTACCATTTAATTTAGGTAAGAATGGCTCCAAGTCGTTTTTATTTTAAACACGATTTTCTGCATTATTAGAGTCTGAAACGAACATTTTTCGTTTACTCGTCTAAATAAAGTAATATTTGAAAATTGTTTAAACTTATTAACTTTACCCTAGGTACAAACATTACGTTTAGTTAAAGTGTGATTCTACCAGTTAATTTAGATGAGATATGGTCCCAAGTCGTTTTTCAACTTAAAACACGATTTTCTGCATTATTAGAGTCTGAAACGAACATTTTTCGTTTACTCGTCTAAATACAGTGATATTTGAAAATTGTTTAAACTTATTAACTTTACCCTAGGTACAAACATAACGTTTAGTTAAAGTTTGATTCTACCATTTAATTTAGGTGAGAATGGCTCCAAGTCGTTTTTAATTTGAAACACGATTTTCTGCATTATTAGAGTCTGAAACGAACATTTTTCGTTTACTCGTCTAAATACAGTGATATTTGAAAATTGTTTAAAATTATTTACTTTACCGTAGGTACAAACATTACGATTACTTAAAGAGTGATTATATTAGTTAATTTAGATGAGATATGGTCCAAGTCGTTTTTCAACTTGAAACACGATTTTCTGCGTTTTTACAGTCTAAAACGAACATTTTTCGTTTACTCGTCTAAATACAGTGATATTTGAAAATTGTTTAAACTTATCAACTTTACCCTAGGTACAAACATTACGTTTAGTTAAAGTTTGATTCTACCATTTAATTTAGTTGAGAATGGCTCCAAGTCGTTTCTATTCTAAACAAGATTTTCTGCATTATTAGAGTCTGAAACTAACATTTTTCGTTTACTCGTCTAAATACAGTGATATTTGAAAATTGTTTAAAATTATTAACTTTACCCTAGGTACAAACATTACGATTACTTAAAGAGTGATTCTATTAGTTAATTTAGAAGAGATATGGTCCAAGTCGTTTTTCAACTTGAAACACGATTTTCTGCGTTATTAGAGTCTGAAACGAACATTTTTCGTTTACTCGTCTAAATACAGTGATATTTGAAAATTGTTTAAACTTATCAACTTTACCCTAGGTACAAACATTGCGTTTAGTTAAAGTTTGATTCTACCATTTAATTTAGGTGAGAATGGCTCCAAGTCGTTTTTAATTTGAAACACGATTTTCTGCATTATTAGAGTCTGAAACGAACATTTTTCGTTTACTCGTCTAAATACAGTGATATTTGAAAATTGTTTACAATTATTATCTTTACCCTAGGTACAAACATAACGTTTAGTTAAAGTTTGATTCTACCATTTAATTTAGGTGAGAATGGCTCCAAGTCGTTTTTATTTTAAACACGATTTTCTGCATTATTGAGTCTGAAACGAACATTTTTCGTTTACTCGTCTAAATACAGTGATATTTGAAAATTGTTTAAAATTATTAACTTTTCCGTAGGTACAAACATTACGATTACTTAAAGAGTGATTCTATTAGTTAATTTAGATGATATATGGTCCAAGTCCTTTTTCAACTTGAAACACGATTTTCTGCGTTATTACAGTCTGAAACGAACATTTTTCGTTTACTCGTCTAAATACAGTGATATTTGAAAATTGTTTAAACTTATCAACTTTACCCTAGGTACAAACATTACGTTTAGTTAAAGTTTGATTCTACCATTTAATTTAGGTGAGAATATCTCCAAGTCGTTTTTAATTTGAAACACGATTTTCTGCATTATTAGAGTCTGAAACTAACATTTTTCGTTTACTCGTCTAAATACAGTGTTATTTGAAAATTGTTTAAAATTATTAACTTTACCCTAGGTACAAACATTACGATTACTTAAAGAGTGATTCTATTAGTTAATTTAGATGAGATATGGTCCAAGTCGTTTTTCAACTTGAAACACGATTTTCTGCGTTATTACAGTCTGAAACGAACATTTTTCGTTTACTCGTCTAAATACAGTGATATTTGAAAATTTTTTAAACATATCAACTTTACCCTAGGTACAAACATTACGTTTAGGTAAAGTTTGATTCTACCATTTAATTTAGGTGAGAATGGCTGCAAGTCGTTTTTAATTTGAAACACGATTTTCTGCATTATTAGAGTCTGACACTAACATTTTTCGTTTACTCGTCTAAATACAGTGATAATTGAAAATTGTTTAAACTTATTAACTTTACCCTAGGCACAAACATTATGTTTACTTAAAGTTTGATTCTACCATTTAATTTAGGTTAAATATGGCTCCAAGCCGTTTTTCAACTTGAAACACGATTTTCTGCATTATTAGAGTCTGAAACGAACATTTGTCGTTTACTCGTCTAAATATAGTGATATTTGAAAATTGTTTAAACTTTTTAGCTTTACCCTAGGCACAAACATTACGTTTACTTAAAGTTTGATTCTACCATTTAATTTAGGTTAAGCCGTTTTTCAACTTGAAACACGATTTTCAGCGTTATTAGAGTCTGAAACGAATATTTTTTGTTTACTCGTCTAAATACAGTGATATTTGAAAATTGTTTAAACTTTTTTACTTTACCCTAGGTACAAACATTACGATTACTTAAAGGGTGATTCTACCAATTAATTTAGATGAGATATGGCTCCAATCATTTATCAACTTGAAACACGATTTTCTGCATTATTAGAGTCTGAAACGAACATTTTTCGTTTACTCGTCTAAATAAAGTAATATTTGAAAATTGTTTAAACTTTTTTACTTTACCCTAGGTACAAACATAACGTTTAGTTAAAGTTTGATTCTACCATTTAATTTAGGTGAGAATGGCTGCAAGTCGTTTTTAATTTGAAACACGATTTTCTGCATTATTAGAGTCTGAAACGAACATTTTTCGTTTACTCGTCTAAATAAAGTAATATTTGAAAATTGTTTAAACTTATTAACTTTACCCTAGGTACAAACATTACGTTTAGTTAAAGTGTGATTCTACCAGTTAATTTAGATAAGATATGGTCCCAAGTCGTTTTTCAACTTAAAACACGATTTTCTGCATTATTAGAGTCTGAAACGAACATTTTTCGTTTACTCGTCTAAATACAGTGATATTTGAAAATTGTTTAAACTTATTAACTTTACCCTAGGTACAAACATAACGTTTAGTTAAAGTTTGATTCTACCATTTAATTTAGGTGAGATTGGCTCCAAGTCGTTTTTAATTTGAAACACGATTTTCTGCATTATTAGAGTCTGAAACGAACATTTTTCGTTTACTCGTCTAAATACAGTGATATTTGAAAATTGTTTAAAATTATTAACTTTACCCTAGGTACAAACATTACGATTAATAAAGAGTGATTCAATTAGTTAATTTAGATGAGATATGGTCCAAGTCGTATTTCAACTTGAAACACGATTTTCTGCGTTATTACAGTCTGAAACGAACATTTTTCGTTTACTCGTATAAATACAGTGATATTTGAAAATTGTTTAAATTTATTAACTTTACCTTAGGTACAAACATTACGATTACTTAAAGGGTGATTCTACCAATTAATTTAGGTGAGATATGGCTCCATGTCGTTTTTCAACTTGAAACACGATTTTCTGCATTATTAGAGTCTGAAACGAACATTTGTCGTTTACTCGTCTAAATACAGTGATATTTGAAAATTGTTTAAACTTATTAACTTTACCCTAGGCACAAACATTATGTTTACTTAAAGTTTGATTCTACCATTTAATTTAGGTTAAATATGGCTCCAAGTCGTTTTTAATTTTAAACCCGATTTTCTGCATTATTGAGTCTGAAACGAACATTTTTTGTTTACTCGTCTAAATACAGTGATATTTGAAAATTGTTTAAACTTTTTTACTTTACCCTAGGTACAAACATAACGTTTAGTTAAAGTTTGATTCTACCATTTAATTTAGGTGAGAATGGCTGCAAGTCGTTTTTAATTTGAAACACGATTTTCTGCATTATTAGAGTCTGAAACGAACATTTTTCGTTTACTCGTCTAAATACAGTGATATTTGAAAATTGTTTAAAATTATTAACTTTACCGTAGGTACAAACATTACGATTACTTAAAAAGTGATTCTATTAGTTAATTTAGATGAGATATGGTCCAAGTCGTTTTTCAACTTGAAACACGATTTTCTGCGTTATTACAGTCTGAAACGAACATTTTTCGTTTACTCGTCTAAATACAGTGATATTTGAAAATTGTTTAAACTTATCAACTTTACCCTAGGTACAAACATTACGTTTAGTTAAAGTTTGATTCTACCATTTAATTTAGGTGAGAATGGCTCCAAGTCGTTTTTAATTTGAAACACGATTTTCTGCATTATTAGAGTCTGAAACTAACATTTTTCGTTTACTCGTCTAAATACAGTGATATTTGAAAATTGTTTAAAATTATTAACTTTACCCTAGGTACAAACATTACGATTACTTAAAGAGTGATTCTATTAGTTAATTTAGATGAGATATGGTCCAAGTCGTTTTTCAACTTGAAACACGATTTTCTGCGTTATTACAGTCTGAAACGAACATTTTTCGTTTACTCGTCTAAATACAGTGATATTTGAAAATTGTTTAAACTTATCAACTTTACCCTAGGTACAAACATTACGTTTAGTTAAAGTTTGAATCTACCATTTAATTTAGGTGAGAATGGCTCCAAGTCGTTTTTAATTTGAAACACGATTTTCTGCATTATTAGAGTCTGAAACTAACATTTTTCGTTTACTCGTCTAAATACAGTGATATTTGAAAATTGTTTAAAATTATTAACTTTACCCTAGGTACAAACATTACGATTACTTAAAGAGTGATTCTATTAGTTAATTTAGATGAGATATGGTCCAAGTCGTTTTTCAACTTGAAACACGATTTTCTGCGTTATTACAGTCTGAAACGAACATTTTTCGTTTACTCGTCTAAATACAGTGATATTTGAAAATTTTTTAAACATATCAACTTTACCCTAGGTACAAACATTACGTTTAGGTAAAGTTTGATTCTACCATTTAATTTAGGTGAGAATGGCTGCAAGTCGTTTTTAATTTGAAACACGATTTTCTGCATTATTAGAGTCTGAAACTAACATTTTTCGTTTACTCGTCTAAATACAGTGATAATTGAAAATTGTTTAAACTTATTAACTTTACCCTAGGCACAAACATTATGTTTACTTAAAGTTTGATTCTACCATTTAATTTAGGTTAAATATGGCTCCAAGCCGTTTTTCAACTTGAAACACGATTTTCTGCATTATTAGAGTCTGAAACGAACATTTGTCGTTTACTCGTCTAAATATAGTGATATTTGAAAATTGTTTAAACTTTTTAACTTTACCCTAGGCACAAACATTACGTTTACTTAAAGTTTGATTCTACCATTTAATTTAGGTTAAATATGGCTCCAAGCCGTTTTTCAACTTGAAACACGATTTTCTGCATTATTAGAGTCTGAAACGAACATTTGTCGTTTACTCGTCTAAATATAGTGATATTTGAAAATTGTTTAAACTTTTTAACTTTACCCTAGGCACAAACATTACGTTTACTTAAAGTTTGATTCTACCATTTAATTTAGGTTAAATATGGCTCCAAGCCGTTTTTCAACTTGAAACACGATTTTCAGCGTTATTAGAGTCTGAAACGAATATTTTTTGTTTACTCGTCTAAATACAGTGATATTTGAAAATTGTTTAAACTTTTTTACTTTACCCTAGGTACAAACATTACGATTACTTAAAGGGTGATTCTACCAATTAATTTAGATGAGATATGGCTCCAATCATTTATCAACTTGAAACACGATTTTCTGCATTATTAGAGTCTGAAACGAACATTTTTCGTTTACTCGTCTAAATAAAGTAATATTTGAAAATTGTTTAAACTTTTTTACTTTACCCTAGGTACAAACATAACGTTTAGTTAAAGTTTGATTCTACCATTTAATTTAGGTGAGAATGGCTGCAAGTCGTTTTTAATTTGAAACACGATTTTCTGCATTATTAGAGTCTGAAACGAACATTTTTCGTTTACTCGTCTAAATAAAGTAATATTTGAAAATTGTTTAAACTTATTAACTTTACCCTAGGTACAAACATTACGTTTAGTTAAAGTGTGATTCTACCAGTTAATTTAGATGAGATATGGTCCCAAGTACGTTTTTCAACTTAAAACACGATTTTCTGCATTATTAGAGTCTGAAACGAACATTTTTCGTTTACTCGTCTAAATACAGTGATATTTGAAAATTGTTTAAACTTATTAACTTTACCCTAGGTACAAACATAACGTTTAGTTAAAGTTTGATTCTACCATTTAATTTAGGTGAGAATGGCTCCAAGTCGTTTTTAATTTGAAACACGATTTTCTGCATTATTAGAGTCTGAAGCGAACATTTTTCGTTTACTCGTCTAAATACAGTGATATTTGAAAATTGTTTAAAATTATTTACTTTACCGTAGGTACAAACATTACGATTACTTAAAGAGTGATTATATTAGTTAATTTAGATGAGATATGGTTTAAGTCGTTTTTCAACTTGAAACACGATTTTCTGCGTTTTTACAGTCTAAAACGAACATTTTTCGTTTACTCGTCTAAATACAGTGATATTTGAAAATTGTTTAAACTTATCAACTTTACCCTAGGTACAAACATTACGTTTAGTTAAAGTTTGATTCTACCATTTAATTTAGGTGAGAATGGCTCCAAGTCGTTTCTATTCTAAACACGATTTTCTGCATTATTAGAGTCTGAAACTAACATTTTTCGTTTACTCGTCTAAATACAGTGATATTTGAAAATTGTTTAAAATTATTAACTTTACCCTAGGTACAAACATAACGTTTAGTTAAAGTTTGATTCTACCATTTAATTTAGGTGAGAATGGCTCCAAGTCGTTTTTATTTTAAACACGATTTTCTGCATTATTGAGTCTGAAACGAACATTTTTCGTTTACTCGTCTAAATACAGTGATATTTGAAAATTGTTTAAACTTATTAACTTTACCCTAGGTACAAACATAACGTTTAGTTAAAGTTTGATTCTACCATTTAATTTAGGTGAGAATGGCTCCAAGTCGTTTTTATTTTAAACACGATTTTCTGCATTATTGAGTCTGAAACGAACATTTTTCGTTTACTCGTCTAAATACAGTGATATTTGAAAATTGTTTAAACTTATTAACTTTACCCTAGGTACAAACATAACGTTTAGTTAAAGTTTGATTCTACCATTTAATTTAGGTGAGAATGGCTCCAAGTCGTTTTTAATTTGAAACACGATTTTCTGCATAATTAGAGTCTGAAACGAACATTTTTCGTTTACTCGTCTAAATACAGTGATATTTGAAAATTGTTTAAAATTATTAACTTTTCCGTAGGTACAAACATTACGATTACTTAAAGAGTGATTCTATTAGTTAATTTAGATGATATATGGTCCAAGTCCTTTTTCAACTTGAAACACGATTTTCTGCGTTATTACAGTCTGAAACGAACATTTTTCGTTTACTCGTCTAAATACAGTGATATTTGAAAATTGTTTAAAATTATTAACTTTACCCTAGGTACAAACATTACGATTACTTAAAGAGTGATTCTATTAGTTAATTTAGATGAGATATGGTCCAAGTCGTTTTTCAACTTGTAACACGATTTTCTGCGTTATTACAGTCTGAAACGAACATTTTTCGTTTACTCGTCTAAATACAGTGATATTAGAAAATTGTTTAAACTTATCAACTTTACCCTAGGTACAAACATTACGTTTAGTTAAAGTTTGATTCTACCATTTAATTTAGGTGAGAATGGCTCCAAGTCGTTTTTAATTTGAAACACGATTTTCTGCATTATTAGAGTCTGAAACTAACATTTTTCGTTTACTCGTCTAAATACAGTGATATTTGAAAATTGTTTAAAATTATTAACTTTACCCTAGGTACAAACATTACGATTACTTAAAGAGTGATTCTATTAGTTAATTTAGATGAGATATGGTCCAAGTCGTTTTTCAACTTGAAACACGATTTTCTGCGTTATTACAGTCTGAAACGAACATTTTTCGTTTACTCATCTAAATACAGTGTTATTTGAAAATTGTTTAAACTTACCAACTTTACCCTAGGTACAAACATTACGTTTAGTTAAAGTTTGATTCTACCATTTTTAGGTGAGAATGGCTCCAAGTCGTTTTTAATTTGAAACACGATTTTCTGCATTATTAGAGTCTGAAACTAACATTTTTCGTTTACTCGTCTAAATACAGTGATAATTGAAAATTGTTTAAACTTATTAACTTTACCCTAGGCACAAACATTATGTTTACTTAAAGTTTGATTCTACCATTTAATTTAGGTTAAATATGGCTCCAAGTCGTTTTTAATTTTTAACACGATTTTCTGCATTATTGAGTCTGAAACGAACATTTTTCGTTTACTCGTCTAAATACAGTGATATTTGAAAATTGTTTAAAATTATTAACTTTTCCGTAGGTACAAACATTACGATTACTTAAAGAGTGATTGTATTAGTTAATTTAGATGATATATGGTCCAAGTCGTTTTTCAACTTGAAACACGATTTTCTGCGTTATTACAGTCTGAAACGAACATTTTTCGTTTACTCGTCTAAATACAGTGATATTTGAAAATTGTTTAAACTTATCAACTTTACCCTAGGTACAAACATTACGTTTAGTTAAAGTTTGATTCTACCATTTTTAGGTGAGAATGGCTCCAAGTCGTTTTTAATTTAAAACACGATTTTCTGCATTATTAGAGTCTGAAACTAACATTTTTCGTTTACTCGTCTAAATACAGTGATAATTGAAAATTGTTTAAACTTATCAACTTTACCCTAGGTACAAACATTACGCTTAGTTAAAGTTTGATTCTACCATTTAATTTAGGTGAGAATGGCTCCAAGTCGTTTTTATTTTAAACACGATTTTCTGCATTATTGAGTCTGAAACGAACATTTTTCGTTTACTCGTCTAAATACAGTGATATTTGAAAATTGTTTAAACTTATTAACTTTACTCTAGGTACAAACATAACGTTTAGTTAAAGTTTGATTCTACCATTTAATTTAGGTGAGAATGGCTCCAAGTCGTTTTTATTTTAAACACGATTTTCTGCATTATTGAGTCTGAAACGAACATTTTTCGTTTACTCGTCTAAATACAGTGATATTTGAAAATGGTTTAAACTTATTAACTTTACCCTAGGTACAAACATAACGTTTAGTTAAAGTTTGATTCTACCATTTAATTTAGGTGAGAATGGCTCCAAGTCGTTTTTATTTTAAACACGATTTTCTGCATTATTGAGTCTGTAACGAACATTTTTCGTTTACTCGTCTAAATACAGTGATATTTGAAAATTGTTTAAACTTATTAACTTTACCTTAGGTACAAACATAACGTTTAGTTAAAGTTTGATTCTACCATTTAATTTAGGTGAGAATGGCTCCAAGTCGTTTTAATTTTAAACACGATTTTCTGCATTATTGAGTCTGAAACGAACATTTTTCGTTTACTCGTCTAAATACAGTGATATTTGAAAATTGTTTAAACTTATTAACTTTACCCTAGGTACAAACATAACGTTTAGTTAAAGTTTGATTCTACCATTTAATTTAGGTGAGAATGGCTCCAAGTCGTTTTTATTTTAAACACGATTTTCTGCATTATTGAGTCTGAAACGAACATTTTTCGTTTACTCGTCTAAATACAGTGATATTTGAAAATTGTTTAAACTTATTAACTTTACCCTAGGTACAAACATTACGCTTAGTTAAAGTTTGATTCTTCCATTTAATGTAGGTGAGAATGGCTGCAAGTCTTTTTTAATTTGAAACACGATTTTCTGCATTATTAGAGTCTGAAACGAACATTTTTCGTTTACTCGTCTAAATAAAGTAATATTTGAAAATTGTTTAAACTTATTAACTTTACCCTAGGTACAAACATTACGTTTAGTTAAAGTGTGATTCTACCAGTTAATTTAGATGAGATATGGTCCCAAGTCGTTTTTCAACTTAAAACACGATTTTCTGCATTATTAGAGTCTGAAACGAACATTTTTCGTTTACTCGTCTAAATACAGTGATATTTGAAAATTGTTTAAACTTATTAACTTTACCCTAGGTACAAACATAACGTTTAGTTAAAGTTTGATTCTACCATTTAATTTAGGTGAGAATGGCTCCAAGTCGTTTTTAATTTGAAACACGATTTTCTGCATTATTAGAGTCTGAAACGAACATTTTTCGTTTACTCGTCTAAATACAGTGATATTTGAAAATTGTTTAACATTATTTACTTTACCGTAGGTACAAACATTACGATTACTTAAAGAGTGATTATATTAGTTAATTTAGATGAGATATGGTTTAAGTCGTTTTTCAACTTGAAACACGATTTTCTGCGTTTTTACAGTCTAAAACGAACATTTTTCGTTTACTCGTCTAAATACAGTGATATTTGAAAATTGTTTAAAATTATTAACTTTACCCTAGGTACAAACATTACGTTTAGTTAAAGTTTGATTCTACCATTTAATTTAGGTGAGAATATCTCCAAGTCGTTTTTAATTTGAAACACGATTTTCTGCATTATTAGAGTCTGAAACTAACATTTTTCGTTTACTCGTCTAAATACAGTGATAATTGAAAATTGTTTAAACTTATTAACTTTACCCTAGGCACAAACATTATGTTTACTTAAAGTTTGATTCTACCATTTAATTTAGGTTAAATATGGCTCCAAGCCGTTTTTCAACTTGAAACACGATTTTCTGCATTATTAGAGTCTGAAACGAACATTTGTCGTTTACTCGTCTAAATATAGTGATATTTGAAAATTGTTTAAACTTTTTAACTTTACCCTAGGCACAAACATTACGTTTACTTAAAGTTTGATTCTACCATTTAATTTAGGTTAAATATGGCTCCAAGCCGTTTTTCAACTTGAAACACGATTTTCAGCGTTATTAGAGTCTGAAACGAATATTTTTTGTTTACTCGTCTAAATACAGTGATATTTGAAAATTGTTTAAACTTTTTTACTTTACCCTAGGTACAAACATTACGATTACTTAAAGGGTGATTCTACCAATTAATTTAGATGAGATATGGCTCCAATCATTTATCAACTTGAAACACGATTTTCTGCATTATTAGAGTCTGAAACGAACATTTTTCGTTTACTCGTCTAAATAAAGTAATATTTGAAAATTGTTTAAACTTTTTTACTTTACCCTAGGTACAAACATAACGTTTAGTTAAAGTTTGATTCTACCATTTAATTTAGGTGAGAATGGCTGCAAGTCGTTTTTAATTTGAAACACGATTTTCTGCATTATTAGAGTCTGAAACGAACATTTTTCGTTTACTCGTCTAAATAAAGTAATATTTGAAAATTGTTTAAACTTATTAACTTTACCCTAGGTACAAACATTACGTTTAGTTAAAGTGTGATTCTACTAGTTAATTTAGATGAGATATGGTCCCAAGTCGTTTTTCAACTTAAAACACGATTTTCTGCATTATTAGAGTCTGAAACGAACATTTTTCGTTTACTCGTCTAAATACAGTGATATTTGAAAATTGTTTAAACTTATTAACTTTACCCTAGGTACAAACATAACGTTTAGTTAAAGTTTGATTCTACCATTTAATTTAGGTGAGAATGGCTCCAAGTCGTTTTTAATTTGAAACACGATTTTCTGCATTATTAGAGTCTGAAACGAACATTTTTCGTTTACTCGTCTAAATACAGTGATATTTGAAAATTGTTTAAAATTATTAACTTTACCCTAGGTACAAACATTACGATTAATAAAGAGTGATTCAATTAGTTAATTTAGATGAGATATGGTCCAAGTCGTATTTCAACTTGAAACACGATTTTCTGCGTTATTACAGTCTGAAACGAACATTTTTCGTTTACTCGTATAAATACAGTGATATTTGAAAATTGTTTAAATTTATTAACTTTACCTTAGGTACAAACATTACGATTACTTAAAGGGTGATTCTACCAATTAATTTAGGTGAGATATGGCTCCATGTCGTTTTTCAACTTGAAACACGATTTTCTGCATTATTAGAGTCTGAAACGAACATTTGTCGTTTACTCGTCTAAATACAGTGATATTTGAAAATTGTTTAAACTTATTAACTTTACCCTAGGCACAAACATTATGTTTACTTAAAGTTTGATTCTACCATTTAATTTAGGTTAAATATGGCTCCAAGTCGTTTTTAATTTTAAACACGATTTTCTGCATTATTGAGTCTGAAACGAACATTTTTTGTTTACTCGTCTAAATACAGTGATATTTGAAAATTGTTTAAACTTTTTTACTTTACCCTAGGTACAAACATAACGTTTAGTTAAAGTTTGATTCTACCATTTAATTTAGGTGAGAATGGCTGCAAGTCGTTTTTAATTTGAAACACGATTTTCTGCATTATTAGAGTCCGAAACGAACATTTTTCGTTTACTCGTCTAAATACAGTGATATTTGAAAATTGTTTAAAATTATTAACTTTACCGTAGGTACAAACATTACGATTACTTAAAAAGTGATTCTATTAGTTAATTTAGATGAGATATGGTCCAAGTCGTTTTTCAACTTGAAACACGATTTTCTGCGTTATTACAGTCTGAAACGAACATTTTTCGTTTACTCGTCTAAATACAGTGATATTTGATAATTGTTTAAAATTATTAACTTTACCCTAGGTACAAACATTACGATTACTTAAAGAGTGATTCTATTAGTTAATTTAGATGAGATATGGTCCAAGTCGTTTTTCAACTTGAAACACGATTTTCTGCGTTATTACAGTCTGAAACGAACATTTTTCGTTTAATCGTATAAATACAGTGATATTTGAAAATTGTTTAAATTCATTAACTTTACCCTAGGTACAAACATTACGATTACTTAAAGGGTGATTCTACCAATTAATTTAGGTGAGATATGGCTCCATGTCGTTTTTCAACTTGAAACACGATTTTCTGCATTATTACAGTCTGAAACGAACATCTTTCGTTTACTCGTCTAAATACAGTGATATTTGAAAATTGTTTAAACTTATCAACTTTACCCTAGGTACAAACATTACGTTTAGTTAAAGTTTGATTCTACCATTTAATTTAGGTGAGAATGGCTCCAAGTCGTTTTTAATTTGAAACACGATTTTCTGCATTATTAGAGTCTGAAACGAACATTTGTCGTTTACTCGTCTAAATACAGTGATATTTGAAAATTGTTTAAAATTATTAACTTTACCCTAGGTACAAACATTACGATTACTTAAAGAGTGATTCTATTAGTTAATTTAGATGATATATGGTCCAAGTCGTTTTTCAACTTGAAACACGATTTTCTGCGTTATTACAGTCTGAAACGAACATTTTTCGTTTAATCGTATAAATACAGTGATATTTGAAAATTGTTTAAATTTATTAACTTTACCCTAGGTACAAACATAACGTTTAGTTAAAGTTTGATTCTACCATTTAATTTAGGTGAGAATGGCTCCAAGTCGTTTTTAATTTGAAACACGATTTTCTGCATTATTAGAGTCTGAAACGAACATTTTTCGTTTACTCGTCTAAATACAGTGATATTTGAAAATTGTTTAAAATTATTAACTTTACCCTAGGTACAAACATTACGATTAATAAAGAGTGATTCAATTAGTTAATTTAGATGAGATATGGTCCAAGTCGTATTTCAACTTGAAACACGATTTTCTGCGTTATTACAGTCTGAAACGAACATTTTTCGTTTACTCGTATAAATACAGTGATATTTGAAAATTGTTTAAATTTATTAACTTTACCTTAGGTACAAACATTACGATTACTTAAAGGGTGATTCTACCAATTAATTTAGGTGAGATATGGCTCCATGTCGTTTTTCAACTTGAAACACGATTTTCTGCATTATTAGAGTCTGAAACGAACATTTGTCGTTTACTCGTCTAAATACAGTGATATTTGAAAATTGTTTAAACTTATTAACTTTACCCTAGGCACAAACATTATGTTTACTTAAAGTTTGATTCTACCATTTAATTTAGGTTAAATATGGCTCCAAGTCGTTTTTAATTTTAAACACGATTTTCTGCATTATTGAGTCTGAAACGAACATTTTTTGTTTACTCGTCTAAATACAGTGATATTTGAAAATTGTTTAAACTTTTTTACTTTACCCTAGGTACAAACATAACGTTTAGTTAAAGTTTGATTCTACCATTTAATTTAGGTGAGAATGGCTGCAAGTCGTTTTTAATTTGAAACACGATTTTCTGCATTATTAGAGTCCGAAACGAACATTTTTCGTTTACTCGTCTAAATACAGTGATATTTGAAAATTGTTTAAAATTATTAACTTTACCGTAGGTACAAACATTACGATTACTTAAAAAGTGATTCTATTAGTTAATTTAGATGAGATATGGTCCAAGTCGTTTTTCAACTTGAAACACGATTTTCTGCGTTATTACAGTCTGAAACGAACATTTTTCGTTTACTCGTCTAAATACAGTGATATTTGATAATTGTTTAAAATTATTAACTTTACCCTAGGTACAAACATTACGATTACTTAAAGAGTGATTCTATTAGTTAATTTAGATGAGATATGGTCCAAGTCGTTTTTCAACTTGAAACACGATTTTCTGCGTTATTACAGTCTGAAACGAACATTTTTCGTTTAATCGTATAAATACAGTGATATTTGAAAATTGTTTAAATTCATTAACTTTACCCTAGGTACAAACATTACGATTACTTAAAGGGTGATTCTACCAATTAATTTAGGTGAGATATGGCTCCATGTCGTTTTTCAACTTGAAACACGATTTTCTGCATTATTACAGTCTGAAACGAACATTTTTCGTTTACTCGTCTAAATACAGTGATATTTGAAAATTGTTTAAACTTATTAACTTTACCCTAGGTACAAACATAACGTTTAGTTAAAGTTTGATTCTACCATTTAATTTAGGTGAGAATGGCTCCAAGTCGTTTTTAATTTGAAACACGATTTTCTGCATTATTAGAGTCTGAAACGAACATTTTTCGTTTACTCGTCTAAATACAGTGATATTTGAAAATTGTTTAAAATTATTAACTTTACCCTAGGTACAAACATTACGATTAATAAAGAGTGATTCAATTAGTTAATTTAGATGAGATATGGTCCAAGTCGTATTTCAACTTGAAACACGATTTTCTGCGTTATTACAGTCTGAAACGAACATTTTTCGTTTACTCGTATAAATACAGTGATATTTGAAAATTGTTTAAATTTATTAACTTTACCTTAGGTACAAACATTACGATTACTTAAAGGGTGATTCTACCAATTAATTTAGGTGAGATATGGCTCCATGTCGTTTTTCAACTTGAAACACGATTTTCTGCATTATTAGAGTCTGAAACGAACATTTGTCGTTTACTCGTCTAAATACAGTGATATTTGAAAATTGTTTAAACTTATTAACTTTACCCTAGGCACAAACATTATGTTTACTTAAAGTTTGATTCTACCATTTAATTTAGGTTAAATATGGCTCCAAGTCGTTTTTAATTTTAAACACGATTTTCTGCATTATTGAGTCTGAAACGAACATTTTTTGTTTACTCGTCTAAATACAGTGATATTTGAAAATTGTTTAAACTTTTTTACTTTACCCTAGGTACAAACATAACGTTTAGTTAAAGTTTGATTCTACCATTTAATTTAGGTGAGAATGGCTGCAAGTCGTTTTTAATTTGAAACACGATTTTCTGCATTATTAGAGTCCGAAACGAACATTTTTCGTTTACTCGTCTAAATACAGTGATATTTGAAAATTGTTTAAAATTATTAACTTTACCGTAGGTACAAACATTACGATTACTTAAAAAGTGATTCTATTAGTTAATT